>OX380347.1:17360397-17960397 GCA_947425015.1 Pterostichus niger
AGCTAGTTTATAAGAAAGAAACAAAATTGTTTTATTGTAAATTAATTTTAGCTAGTTTATAAGAAAGAAACAAAATTGTTTTATTGTAAATTAATTTTAGCTAGTTTATAAGAAAGAAACAAAATTGTTTTATTGTAAATTAATTTTAGCTAGTTTATAAGAAAGAAACAAAATTGTTTTATTGTAAATTAATTTTAGCTAGTTTATAAGAAAGAAACAAAATTGTTTTATTGTAAATTAATTTTAGCTAGTTTATAAGAAAGAAACAAAATTGTTTTATTGTAAATTAATTTTAGCTAGTTTATAAGAAAGAAACAAAATTGTTTTATTGTAAATTAATTTTAGCTAGTTTATAAGAAAGAAACAAAATTGTTTTATTGTAAATTAATTTTAGCTAGTTTATAAGAAAGAAACAAAATTGTTTTATTGTAAATTAATTTTAGCTAGTTTATAAGAAAGAAACAAAATTGTTTTATTGTAAATTAATTTTAGCTAGTTTATAAGAAAGAAACAAAATTGTTTTATTGTAAATTAATTTTAGCTAGTTTATAAGAAAGAAACAAAATTGTTTTATTGTAAATTAATTTTAGCTAGTTTATAAGAAAGAAACAAAATTGTTTTATTGTAAATTAATTTTAGCTAGTTTATAAGAAAGAAACAAAATTGTTTTATTGTAAATTAATTTTAGCTAGTTTATAAGAAAGAAACAAAATTGTTTTATTGTAAATTAATTTTAGCTAGTTTATAAGAAAGAAACAAAATTGTTTTATTGTAAATTAATTTTAGCTAGTTTATAAGAAAGAAACAAAATTGTTTTATTGTAAATTAATTTTAGCTAGTTTATAAGAAAGAAACAAAATTGTTTTATTGTAAATTAATTTTAGCTAGTTTATAAGAAAGAAACAAAATTGTTTTATTGTAAATTAATTTTAGCTAGTTTATAAGAAAGAAACAAAATTGTTTTATTGTAAATTAATTTTAGCTAGTTTATAAGAAAGAAACAAAATTGTTTTATTGTAAATTAATTTTAGCTAGTTTATAAGAAAGAAACAAAATTGTTTTATTGTAAATTAATTTTAGCTAGTTTATAAGAAAGAAACAAAATTGTTTTATTGTAAATTAATTTTAGCTAGTTTATAAGAAAGAAACAAAATTGTTTTATTGTAAATTAATTTTAGCTAGTTTATAAGAAAGAAACAAAATTGTTTTATTGTAAATTAATTTTAGCTAGTTTATAAGAAAGAAACAAAATTGTTTTATTGTAAATTAATTTTAGCTAGTTTATAAGAAAGAAACAAAATTGTTTTATTGTAAATTAATTTTAGCTAGTTTATAAGAAAGAAACAAAATTGTTTTATTGTAAATTAATTTTAGCTAGTTTATAAGAAAGAAACAAAATTGTTTTATTGTAAATTAATTTTAGCTAGTTTATAAGAAAGAAACAAAATTGTTTTATTGTAAATTAATTTTAGCTAGTTTATAAGAAAGAAACAAAATTGTTTTATTGTAAATTAATTTTAGCTAGTTTAAGATTTTGAGAAACCCTGAAATGAATTTCAAATTCAATTGAATTGACGTAGTTCACATATTTGCCAATAGATGGCAGCACCGGTCAAAAATAAAATTAATTAATCCAATTAAATTTAATTATATCAACTTAGTTCACATATTCACCAACAGATGGCAGCACCAGTCCAAAAATTAAAAAAAATATGGTGGGAAAAAAATTTAAAAAACAACGAGGTATGTATAACTATAAATATATTTATTATCATTTTAAAGTAGTGGACAAATGTTACTAATATTTTATTTCACAATTATTATTACAAGTTTTCTACAAGTACATTTTATTTATAATACAAACTATTTTTTTAAATAAATTAATTTAGAATAAGTCTCTTTAAAATATATTTATTCTTGAAGTATAAGACGTATTGCAATAAGATGTATGTTTTCTTATTACAATATTTCTTATTCTTAAAGAATAGATATGTTTTAAACAGAGTTATTCTAAACTATCTATTTAAAACATATTTATTTTTACATACTGAATTACAACAATTTTATTAACTTATTTATATTAAACAATAAAAACTATATTGTAAATTAAATAATTCACAATAAATCTCTTCAACACACATTTATTCTTTAAGAATAAGGAATATTGTAATAAGATATATGTTATTACAATGGGTACCCTATTTCTTATTCTTAAACAATAAATATGTGTTAAACAAAGTTATTGTCAACTATCTATTTAAAACATATTTGTTATTATTTTTACATATTAAATTACAATAATATTATTTACTTATTTATCTTAAATAATAAAAACTATATTTTAAATTAAATAATTCACAATAAATCTCTTCAAAACAGATTTATTTTTTAAGAATAAAGAATATTGTAATAAGATGTCTGTATAACTTATTACAATAGGTATCTATTTCTTATTCTTAAAGAATAAATATGTGTTAAAGAAAGTTATTGTCAACTATCTACTTAAAACATATTTGTTATTATCATTAGTAACTATCAATTCTGTCTGTTTTCCCAATTTTTAAAAAGAAATCAATTTAATTATTATAATGGAAACTTTTAGAATTAATACTTTGATACAATTATTTTGGGTAAAAGTATTTCATTATCTTTATTTACAAAATATGTTGACTGTTAGTATAAATAATCGATGGAGGATGGTTTGATTAACTTTATTTAAATCGGTCATAACTGTCATAAGTTGTTTAGAGAATAATATTTAAAATAAAACTGATTCAAATTTATTTATATCAATCATTTACTTGAAATGTTTAACAATGAAAAATCTGGTTAATAATTCGTAATTTGTTTGTTTTTTATACTAACTGTCACTGTATCACAATGTTTCAGTAGCTGACAATCTGCTAATGTTACAATAAAAAAATATATATGTATGTATAATAAATTGTCAGCTAGCAAAGTATTGTGTTACAGATGAGAACGATTCATCATTATAATTTTAAAGTGAATCATTCATTATTATATAGTTTAAACAAATAATACATATGTTGTCAAGATAATTATTATACATAGCATCACGCTATATCTTATTAAATGGGGTAACACGAACCCCTGAAACATTCAGTCATCCTTGCTTCAACCACATGCTCAATCTACCATCAACTCTTCATACATAAATACATACATATACATTCATAATTTCTTTCACACAAGTTCATTCATATCTTCCATTCGACACACGTTCCACATTCCTAAACTATCTCATCTGACTTATACTCACTCTTTCAACAACATTCATGTCAATCTCAGAGTCATCATACAACATACACCAATGTATTCTGAACAAATGTTCTCAGAGCACCTTGCAACCCACTGATACTCTTCTTTCAATCTCGCAATTAATACGTCTATACCTCGAGAACATACTACCCTAATATACAAACACATTCATTTCATCTCCAATCTCACATCATCCATCACCGAAACATTGCAATCGCTCTTCTCAAACACTAACACATTCATCATTTCAATTAATGAAGCTGTTTGCATTCAGCGAAACATGATTTAAAATTAATAAATAAAAACACTTGGCATTTTGTTTCATGAATTTAGAAATGGTTATGCAAACACTTATATGTAGTTCAAATACAAACTAACTGTTAATGGAGAAAGGGAGGTTTTGGGGAATTTACTTGCATTTCCATTTTCAATCTTCTAGACATCATTAAAAACCGCTTGAAGTTAATCATGTTACTTTAAACTTGCTGGAAGTTTGCCTACAAACAAATTATTTTTGCTCTTTGGTGACATTTGTAATTAACAAAATGAGGGTCTTTATTATCCGAAATATTCATCAACAATTTTGAGAATATATATGCCTCAATTCCAATAAATACCTCCTAAAATATTTACATTTTTGGTATAGGATATATCGACGATGTTTTAATCCCTTTACACCAGGAGCAACAACTACATAATTCACCACTGAAGTGAAAGTTAATAAAAGCATAAATATCTTGGCCATTACTATCGAACACATTGACAATAAATTTAATTTTAATATTTACAGGAAACCCACTAATTTGTATCACCCATGTAATATAAAGCTAGCAACGTTTTATAATTTATCTGATGATCTGAATTATAATCATTTTAAATATTGCAGCCAACAAAGTGAAGCTGATAAATAAGAAAATTAGATCAATTACAAGAAATTAATTTTATCCTGTTACACTTTGAAACTAGATTTAAATCAATTTATAAAAAATTAAATTATGTTAATGGCATGAATCGTAGTATGGCCAAGAATTGGAGGAAATTTGCCATTATATACTAATAATAATAACTAATGAATAGACCCTTTGTTAAATTAAATGTAAAGATTGTGAATTTGTTTATATAGAGCAAACAGGATGAAGTTTCCAGACTAGATTTAAAGAGTATTGTTATAATTATATGATCAAAAGTACCCAGTCTAATGTAGCTAAACACTTGATAGATTTTTATCATAAAAGTTCTATATGTAATTTGTCAGTTCTACATATAAAAGGAAAGGATATCGATTCACTTTCCTTGAAGCTTTTAAAATTAAGAAAGCCGTTAGGGCCGACCAGAAACTAATGAATGAATATTTAGATGTTCTAAACTCAACTTTCATAGACGTTGTCATTAAACGGAAATTCCCTAAACAGTCCCTCTCTCTATTAACAATGTGTTTGTATTTGTACAATATATAAGTGTTTGTAAATTTGTTTTGTAAACCATATCTACCAATAAATGTTATTACCAAATTTATAAAACTAACTACTAAGTGGTTTTATTTATTATTTTTACCAACACATTATCATTAATTAACATTATTGAAATCGTTTTCTGCTTCATTTATTGAAATCATTTACAACATCATCCGCACCAGGTATCGCAGACACTACCGCAGCCTCGCTACCTTCAAACACTCTAACTGCGTGCGCGCATTTCCAATCATCAAGAGTCAAATAACCTCTCACCTCCATACATCAACATCTCATTCAAGCCGGGAGCCTTGCCATTCTTTACACGCAACATCATTCTCACCACAAACATTTTCTCTTGTAATTTCACTAAAACCATTCAGTCCATTTACGCTACCATACAAACCCCTAAAATACTCACACCATCTATTCCTAACATCTGATTCATTCCACAATATAATTCATCATTCGTACCATTCATTCATTCATTTATTTACTCAACAGACATATCTCTAACATCCTCATTCACCAACTTTTATCCAGACGTATACGCGACACCATCAAATACACTTCTCATGCTCGGTTTTTCAGTTGACCCTTGAACTTGAGCCTCAATATTTTTTTGTTTATAACTTTTCAAATTAATCTAGTTCAGCTGAACCTAAACTCAATGTCAATATAATTTTATGGTGTTGTGTAATTTGGGATTCTGAGAAAATTATAATCATTGCCTCAGTTTATATTCTGTCACAGGCAAAATAATAAATATATTTATATACACATGATGGAAAATATTAAAAGAGCTGCAAATTTTTCCACCAATGAAGTTGAATTATTAATAGATTTAGTGAGAGTTATAAACATGTATAGAATGAAAAAAAAAACTGATAAAGTATTGTGTTAAGAAAGAAGAAAAGTGTTGGGAGGAAATTTCTGCCTCATTTCATACTGTAGGGCCAAAATTTTAAAAGTTCTCTAGTCCAAAGATAAAAATATTAATAATGTACAAGATTAAATTTAAGTTCTACGTCAGGTACGCGTTCATTAAAATTCTAGCACAAGTTAAATAATTTAAAAAAAAGAAAAATAATGAGGGCAGACAATTAAAAATTGGTGCAAATTGGCAAAATAAGAGGAATACGTAAAATTACAAATTAACTCAATAATAAAAGAATTAAATTGTATATGAAATAGTAAATAGAAAAGTGTATATTGTAATATATTTCTAATGATACCCTTCTGACGGTTTTACTACATTTCTAATTATTTTAGGTCTTCAAACACGACCAAGTCGCTCAACAAAATTGCGACAAATAATTATGACATATAAATGTCAGAATGAACTGAAAAACCGCGCATCAATCATTCATCACACAGAATAAAATCAATCACTCTCTGTCCACTTTCACTCACATTCTCCCTTGTACACAATTGCGCTATTTTATATTAATTTAAAACAACATATTTACTAATGTTTTTAACAGACTTTTACCCAAATAATTTAAAAAGGGAATAATTTAAATGAGCACCGAAATCATTGTATCTTAAATAATCAATAAGAACTGTGTTGCTCTTGCCAGAAATATATTTATTAAACACCAAAAATATATATTTTTAACTCTAGTTAAATTATATTTTGATAGTCTGAAATAATTAAATGAATACTAAAAATAATAATTAAGCATAAAAAAATACTAACTGATCTTTAAATATAATAAGCTTCATGGACAATTAAATGCTAATATGGCAAATAGCAAATACAAATATTTGATATTTAAATTGATAAACAGATTAGCAAAGTCTAGTATTTTGGAAATCGAATATGAATTATTTAGAGCTGATATTTTGGTGCTCGATTAAATACAACCCACTTAAAACTAATAATTATCTTATATTGATGTTGGAGGCAGCGGTCTTGACGACGTTCTGCGTTGACTTTGCAGTCATCTTCTGATGTGTTTGAAGAGAAGCTGTTGATTCTGTTGCTGATGAATTTTCCCAGCATTTTGATGTAATCACCAACAGGAAACGTTGGTTTTCTTCATTCACTACCGCACCTAACAACAAAATATTATTAGAAACAAGTACAAATACTCCTTGAAAAACAGCAAGTTTTCAATGATGGTGTCCTTCTTCTCCCTACCTACCCTATCTTACCTAAGTTTTTGTCAAAGACTAGCTACGAATCTACAACAAAGCAACCGCGAAACGCTATGATGGGGCCCCACGTGGGGCCAGCGTTTTGTGGTGGACAATACAAAACATCCGATATCGACTCGTGAGGTTGATTACACATCAAACCCACGATAGATATCACAATATCAATTCGTAAAATTGATTTATGGAAATAAATCAACACCACGATAGATATTGTTCTAACCAATTTCGATTCGTAAAATTGATTTATAGTAATAAATCAACCCCACGAAAAGAACTACACAGTTGTTAGGAAGGCCTTCTAATAAGGCAGAAACTAAGCTAACTAAATTTAAATGTACGTAGAGATAAGACACGATATTGACTCGTGAATATGATCTTATAGTATAACTATAAATCATATCCACGATAAGATATCGGTCAAGTGTTAGGAAGAACCTGAAAGAGACTCACATTTTACGTAGTCTTCAGTAAAGGTGCAATCTTTTTCTCCCTACCTACCCTATCTTACCTAAGTGTTTGCCAACGACTAGCTACGAATCTACGACAAAGCAACCGAAGCGTGCTTGTCAAGTTAGCAAAAACGTTGAGCATATTCCGTGCCCACGACCTCTCGGTTCACCGCCTACCAACCTACCCGACTGCTGGGAAGATTTCGCAGTGCTCGAACAGTCGAATTATGTCTAGATCTCCCAATGACTCATTGGACAATATGGTTCCTGTGATTCGATAACTCGACCACCCAAGGCATCGACTTACACCTTCTAGCTACACTCAGCAGTACGCTCGCGAGGGACTCGCCCCACCCGAATCACGAAACGCTTCAAACTTGCCTCCTGGTGATGGGATGTATGTTGGGGCCCCACGTGGGGCCTGCGTTTTTTGGTAGATAATACAAAATACACGATATCGACTCGTGAGGTTGATTTCAAATCAAACCCACGATAGATATCGATCTACACAATTTCGATTCGTAAAATTGATTTATAGTAATAAATCAACCCCACGAAAAGAACTACACATAGTTAGGATGGCCTCCTATTAAGGCAGCAACTAACTAACTAAATTAAAATGTACGTAGTGAGTGAACAATAAAAACAAACACGATATCGACTCGAGAAGTTGATCTTATAGTATAACTATAAATCAAGCCCACGATACGATATCGGTTATGAAGTTATGAAGGCCTTTAAATAAGGCAGACAAAAGTTAAATTACACGACGACGACGTTTGTTTGGCAAGTGAACTTCTTGTTGCAGACTCGCAGCGACGACCTATTTGATGACACACTCACAACCAATGAATGAGATTAAAGTGAATTTGAAACATACACACATCTAACATACACTTCAAATACAATATTATTCAGTTTAACCAGTTTATTATTATTAGAAATTATTAATATATTATTATTTAGTATAAACAAAAGTAAAATAATAACGTTTTTTAGAATTTAGCAATTTACTTTTAAAACACTTTAAACAAATACTTCTCACATCTAACAATAAATTAAATTAAAAGACAGCAGATGTATGTCAAGGCTGTGTCTCAATAAAATTCTAAATAAATTATTAATAATTTCTTTTTTCTACGATTGCTATGAAAAGTTGACAATTACGCTCTCATTTGTCATCGTAAAGTTGAAGTTTTCTGTGGATCAATCGAAAAATATCTTTTTTGCGCGTCTCCAATGGCAACGCGCGAAAAAGACGTAAAATGCGCGCGTTTCCAATGGCAACGCGCGAAAAAGATATTAAATAGTTACCAGGGATACAAACAAAACAGAAAGTTGTCATATTGACAGTTGACAGAACGAATTTATTTTCAGTACGTATAAGTTTTTTAATAATTTTAAGATGCAATCGTAGAAAAAATTATGCGTGTATCACGAGCGTAAAGTGTCTTTGTTCCTCTTACACTATTGCAGCTCTCGCCTTCTGCTCGCGCTGCAATTACCGTGTTCGAGTAACAAAGAATTACTTTACGCTCTTAATACACAAATAACTATTTTCATTTTATAGATTAATTAAAATATAAATAAAATTTGTACTTATCTTTTGTTCCTGAAGTGTGTTGAAGCAACCCGTGGACAGCGTGGACAGCGTGGCCATGGCGCTCGACTCCTGGGACTGAATGCCGCATTCAGATAATTTGCGTAAACTGCAAAACTCAATTGAATATGAGCATCTATCATTAAAAATACTAAACAATCTTTAAAAGTAATTTTTAATATTAAACAATAGTAAATTATCAAAATAAAATTATATGTTTAAACCAATTGTAAATAATTGTCCACTGAGACATTCACAACCCAACACACCATCCTCGCTTCAATAAGTTTGTGATACTTTGCGTATATTTAAGGACAAATTATTTAGGAATTTTCTGTTTGATATGGAACACAAATAGTTGTTAATTTTGTTAAATCACAGCTTCATACTTTTTTGATTTATTAATTTATACTTGTTTTGTTATACATGGTAACGTATGTTTTGTTGTTATTTTTTGTATTGTTTTTTCATACGCCCTCTGTAATTGCGACTTTGTCCTGTAGAGAGCTTAATAAATAAATAAATAAATAAATAACGTTTATTTTAAAATTAATTATTTTCTGGAGGGTTGATATTAAGGGATGAAACTATGGTCAACAGATGAGGAATTGAATGTTGAAACCCGGTTGACTGGTTACTAAATTACAGTCGTTTTTAAAACATGTTTATATCTAAAGTTACGGAAAAACTGTCGTTCATATTTTCTCTCAAAAAATTAATAAAATTAACCAGATTTACAAACAAAACTATAGACAGTCCACATTTTCAAACCACTTCAAAATTAAATGTTGTAAACAACATTTTTAATACTCATATACCTATTTTAAATATTAGGTAAAAGTCACCGCTAATAAAATCAAATTATTAAAGGAGATTAATTTTAATTTTCTGCTTTGAACCGGACATCAATTATTTTAGGAGAAAAATAATTGTTAAAGTAAAATAAAGCTTGCCCCAGAAAAAAAGTGTCGCTTAGATTTGGGCCTTTTCGTTTACTGCTTTTATAGATATACAAATTTGTATGTGACACGTTTTTATTAGTTTGCTATGCATTATACAAAAACAATTAGTTGCCAACGTTCATACTAAATTCTACAAAGATGTCATCAAAACACGAAGAATTATGCGAAAATATTTTGTACAAATGTGTTCAAAATAGGCATATATCCACAAGAAAAGTAGCTTTAGAGTTAAAATCTACAACAAGGACTGTTCAAAGGGTGTTAAGAAGATATAATGAAACGGGTGATACACAAAAAATAATGTGGAAGTGGATGCAAACCTGGATTTGTAGATTAAAATATTGAGAAAATGTCTTAAAGGCTTTGTGTAAAAATAAAAATCTTTCTGTGAGAGATTTGGGTAAAAAATTTGAAACTACTAAATCAACAGTCCAGAAAATTAAGCTAAAGAATTCTATAAAGTCATTAAAAAAACAAAAGTGTCTAACAGGGATACTAAGCAAGAAACTAACACAAAATGAGGATAGAGAAAACTTTACTTTAAAGTGATATCAAAAAAATTATGTGTTATCATGGATGTCGAAACGTATTGTTAACTTGAATTAAAATCTCGACCAGGTCATTATTATTATTCTGGAAAGTTCAGAAAATCTGTTAGTAGCTAATTGAAGGTAATTAAAATAGAAAAATTCTCAAAAAAGATTCTTGTATGGCAGGCCATTTGTTCCTGTGGCAAACGCAGTATGCCTTATTTTTCAACATCGACAATCAACGGCGAAAGGTATTTAAGCGAGTGTCTGGAAAGATGATTATTGCCCTTCATAACACACCAATACTATTTTGGCCATATTTGGCAACATGTCACTACACAAAACATGTCATTGATTGGTATAAAAAAAACCCCCATATAGAATTTGTACATAAATCTGAAAATCCTACAAATTGTCCTGAATTGCGCCCAATCAAAAAAATATTGGGCCCATATGAAGCAGAAGTTATTAAAATATAAGAAACCACCCAAATCTGTCGATAATTTCAAATATAAGTGGAAACAAATTACAAAAATGATATCTGATTATGCTGTACAAATTTTAATGAAAGGGCTGAAAAGGAAATTGTGCAACTTTTGGATGAATCATAATTAAAATGTAAATATTGTAAAGAAAACTTTTAAAACTCATATATTTGAAATATTAGAAACAAAATTACCCAAAAAGATAAAAGTATTTGTTAACTTTATTTACAAAATACAATGACCGCTAGTATAAATAATCGATGAAGGATGATTTGATTAAATTTATTTTTCTACTTTGAACCGATCATAAATTTTTTAGAGAAAAATACTTGAAATAAAAGTGATTCAAATTTATTTATATCTATCATTTACTTGAAATATAAAATAATGCCGGAATGTTTAACAATGAAAAGTCTTGTTAATCATCCGTAATTTGTTTTTTATACTAACTGTCACTGTATCACAATGTTTCAGTAGCTGATAATATGCTAACGTTATCAAAAATAAATATATATAGCTAGCAAAGTATTGTGTTACAGATGATAACGATCCATCATTATATTTTTAAAGTGAATCGTTATTATATCACTTAAACAAATAATAAATATGTTGCAAAGATAATTATTACATATAGCATCACGATATATCTTATTAAACACATTCTCTCATTAGATGAACTAAAGAATCAACCAATATTCTCATTCTGACACACCATTCTCGCTTCAACCACATTTCCGTTCCTATCCACGCACGCAATCTTTTATTCGACATTATCAACAATGCAAAACTAACATCACTCATCTATATCACCTCTAATATTTTCAATATAACCATACAGCCATATTTATTACTGTTTTTACCAGACTTTTACCCAAATAATTTAAAAAGAGAATAATTGAAATGAGCACCGAAACCATTTTATCAATAAAAACTGTATTGCTCTGACCAGAAATAATTCAATGAATACTAAAAATAATAAATGAACATCAGAAATAGTAAACGATCTTAAAATATAATTTTTAATATCTACGAATAGTAAATAAGCTTTCCGGATTAAATTAAATGGCAATAGCAAAAATAAATATTTGGTGTTGAAATTGAGAAACAGATTAGCAGACTCGAGTTATTTGGGTACCGATTATGAATAATTTAGGTCTGAAATTTTGGTGCTTGGTTAAATACACCCATTTAAAAATAATAATTTTCTTACATTTGATGTTGTGAGCAGCAGACTTGACGACATGCTATGCTGATTTTGCAGCCATCTTCTGATATATTTGAAAATAAAATGTTGATTTCTGTCACTGATCATTCTTTCCAGCATGTGATGTAATCACCAAAACTTTTAGTAGAAGACCTTGGCTTTATTCGCTGCCGCAACTAACAAATTCAACAAAAAAATAATTAGAAACAATTACAAATAATATTTTTTAAATAGTAATTTAAATTGATTTTTTTGAGTATTCGTAGAGAGTGGTTTTATACCGGATGGTTAGAAAAACAGTTTTTCCGTGTGCATTGCTTCCCAAATTATTTTAGAGAAACTTGTTTCAAATAAATGTTGTAGAGCATAAAATTCTATACTTGAATCAATAAACAAGATTAGAAAATTTACAAAATTGCAGTTTAATAGTACTACCTATTAACTATTATGTGTATATATAAATTCTCTTTTAAATACTAATACGTAATTGTTTTAAGTGATAAATTATTAATTCTATCATTTTTTCCAGTTTTTAAAATAAAATAAATTTAAATATTATAAAGAAAACTTTTATAACTAATATTTTAAATATTGGAAACAATTATTTTGTGTGAAAGTATTTCATTATATTTATTTATAAATTACAATGATCGTTTAAACAAATAATCGATAAAGAGTGATTTGATTAGCTTTAATTTTCTGTTTTGAATCGGTTATAAATTGTTTAAACAAAAATATATTTAAAATAAAAGTACTACAAATTTATTTATATCCATCTCATATTTCGAATATTTTTATCCGCTCTCTGTTTATTATAAATTATCAATTACTGTTTTTAGCAGACTTTTACCCAAATAATTTAAAAAGGGAATAATTTAAATGAGCACCGAAATCATTTTATCAATAAAAACTGTATTGCTCTGACCAGAAATAATTCAATGAATACTAAAAATAATAAATGAACATCAGAAATAGTAAACGATCTTAAAATATAATTTTTAATATCCACGAATAGTAAATAAGCTTTCCGGATTAAATTAAATGGCAATAGTAAAAATAAATATTTGGTGTTGAAATTGAGAAACAGATTAGCAGACTCTAGTTATTAGGGTACTGATTATGAATAATTTAGAGCTGAAATTTTGGTGCTCGGTTAAATACAACCCATTTAAAAATAATAATTTTCTTACATTTGATGTTGTGAGCAGCAGACTTGACGACATGCTATGTTGATTTTGCAGCCATCTTCTGATATATTTGAAAATAAAATGTTGATTTCTGTCACTGATCATTCTTTCCAGCATGTGATGTAATCACCAAAACTTTTAGTAGAAGACCTTGGCTTTCCTCGCTGCCGCAACTAACAAATACAACAAAAAATAATTAGAAACAATTACAAATAATATTTTTTAAATAGTAATTTAAATTGATTTTTGTGAGTATTCGTAGAGAGTGGTTTTATACCGGATGGTTAGAAAAACAGTTTTTCCGTGTGCATTGCTTCCCAAATTATTTTAGAGAAAATTGTGTCAAATAAATGTTGTAGAGCATAAAATTCTATACTTGAATCAATAAACAAGATTAGAAAATTTACAAAATTGCAGTTTAATAGTACTACCTATTAACTATTATGTGTATATATAAATTCTCTTTTAAATACAAATACGTAATTGTTTTAAGTGATAAATTATTAATTCTATAATTTTTTTCAGTTTTTAAAATAAAATAAATTTAAATATTATAAAGAAAACTTTTATAACTAATATTTAAATATTGGAAACAATTATTTTGTGTGAAAGTATTTCATTATTTTTATTTATAAATTACAATGATCGTTTAAACAAATAATCGATAAAGAGTGATTTGATTAGCTTTAATTTTCTGTTTTGAATCGGTTATAAATTGTTTAAACAAAAATATATTTAAAATAAAAGTACTACAAATTTATTTATATCCATCTCATATTTCGAATATTTTTATCCGCTCTCTGTTTATTATAAATTATCAATTACTGTTTTTAGCAGACTTTTACCCAAATAATTTAAAAAAGGGAATAATTTAAATGAGCACCGAAATCATTTTATCAATAAAAACTGTATTGCTCTGACCAGAAATAATTCAATGAATACTAAAAATAATAAATGAACATCAGAAATAGTAAACGATCTTAAAATATAATTTTTAATATCCACGAATAGTAAATAAGCTTTCCGGATTAAATAAAATGGCAATAGCAAAAATAAATATTTGGTGTTGAAATTGAGAAACAGATTAGCAGACTCTAGTTATTTGGGTACCGATTATGAATAATTTAGGTCTGAAATTTTGGTGCTCGGTTAAATACACCCATTTAAAAATAATAATTTTCTTACATTTGATGTTGTGAGCAGCAGACTTGACGACATGCTATGCTGATTTTCGGCCATCTGATATATTTGAAAATAAAATGTTGATTTCTGTCACTGATCATTCTTTCCAGCATGTGATGTAATCACCAAAACTTTTAGTAGAAGACCTTGGCTTTCTTCGCTGCCGCAACTAACAAATTCAACAAAAAAATAATTAGAAACAATATTTTTTAAATAGTAATTTAAAATGATTTTTGTGAGTATTCGTAGAGAGTGGTTTTATACCGGATGGTTAGAAAAACAGTTTTTCCGTGTGCATTGCTTCCCAAATTATTTTAGAGAAAATTGTGTCAAATAAATGTTGTAGAGCATAAAATTCTATACTTGAATCAATAAACAAGATTAATTTCACATGCTTTATAACTGCAGAAATTAGATTAGAAAATTTACAAAATTGCAGTTTAATAGTACTACCTATTAACTATTATGTGTATATATAAATTCTCTTTTAAATACAAATACGTAATTGTTTTAAGTGATAAATTATTAATTCTATCATTTTTTCCAGTTTTTAAAATAAAATAAATTTAAATATTATAAAGAAAACTTTTATAACTAATATTTTAAATTTTGGAAACAATTATTTTGTGTAAAAGCATTCATTATTTTTATTTATAAATTACAATGATCGTTTAAACAAATAATCGATAAAGAGTGATTTGATTAGCTTTAATTTTCTGCTTTGAATCGGTTATAAATTGTTTAAACAAAAATATATTTAAAATAAAAGTACTACAAATTTATTTATATCCTTCTCATATTTCGAATATTTTTATCCGCTCTCTGTTTATTATAAATTATCAATTACTGTTTTTAGCAGACTTTTACCCAAATAATTTAAAAAGGGAATAATTTAAATGAGCACCGAAATCATTTTATCAATAAAAACTGTATTGCTCTGACCAGAAATAATTCAATGAATACTAAAAATAATAAATGAACATCAGAAATAGTAAACGATCTTAAAATATAATTTTTAATATCCACGAATAGTAAATAAGCTTTCCGGATTAAATTAAATGGCAATAGCAAAAATAAATATTTGGTGTTGAAATTGAGAAACAGATTAGCAGACTCTAGTTATTTGGGTACCGATTATGAATAATTTAGGTCTGAAATTTTGGTGCTCGGTTAAATACACCCATTTAAAAATAATAATTTTCTTACATTTGATGTTGTGAGCAGCAGACTTGACGACATGCTATGCTGATTTTGCAGCCATCTTCTGATATATTTGAAAATAAAATGTTGATTTCTGTCACTGATCATTCTTTCCAGCATGTGATGTAATCACCAAAACTTTTAGTAGAAGACTTTGGCTTTCTTCGCTGCCGCAACTAACAAATTCAACAAAAAAATAATTAGAAACTATTACAAATATTTTTTTTTAAATAGTAATTTAAATTGATTTTTTTGAGTATACAATAAAAATATATTTATTACCCAGGCAAAATTATATTTTAATTAATTAATTAATTAATTAATTAAGTACTAAAAATAATAATCAAAAATTATAAACGATCTTTGCAAGTAATTTTTAATAAATATCCAAGAATAGTAAATAAGTTTTCCGGAAAATTAAATGGCAATGGAAAAAATAAATATTTGTGTACAAATTGATAAACAGATTATTAGCCTCTAGTTTTTAAATATCGATAATGAAAAATTTAAGGCTTAAAATTGGTGCTCGATTAAATATAACCCATTTAAAAATAATAATTTTCTTACAATTGATGTTGCGAACAGCGGACTTGAAATTCTGCATTGAGTTGACAATCATCTTCTATATGGTTGAAGATAAGATGTTTAACTCAGTTGATGACGTCCACGATGATAAGAATACCAGCTGCTTTAAGATAATGATACAAGCTGATGATGAGGCTGCAGGAGATGATTCCAAGTTCATGATGTCTCTATACACATAAAAACAATGTATTAGTAATGTAAAATAGATAAAAACATACAAATTAGCAAAAAGTTAAGCATATTCCATGCCCACGACCTCTCGGTTCACAGACTACCAACCTACTCGAACAGCCGAATTATGTCTATAACTTCTCAATGACTCATTGAACCGCTCCATCCCGACGCGAAACGCATATCAATGTATAGTTATGAAGGCCTTCTAATAAGGCAGAAATTTATTTATATTAATAGTACGTAGCCATCTTGACACAACGACGTTTGTTTGGCAAGTGAAAGAGCTAGTGCTCGTTGTTTGATTGTCTAGCACCGACACAACTTACGTTCAAAAACCACTCCGATAATTACAATGTACTAGAGAGAGATAGACAACTTGGATAATAGCGTACACATACTTTATAATGGTTATTTAATGTTGTTGCATGTTCGGATAGAATAATTAGCACTAATTGGCTAGCAAGACATCTACTGTAAATAAACTTCAAATACAATATTTATCATTTTACTTTTAATATTATTATTAATAATTATTATTATTATTAATTATTATAATTGTATTTTAATTGATAAATAAGTAAAATCATTGTAATATATGTATTATTTGTTTTTGAATAAAGTAAATATTAACATCATATTTGCTATAAAATGAACCATATTTATAAACAAAACTATAGGCAGCCCAAATTATCAAAGGGTGCAGAAATACATTTTTAAAACAGTTTTCAAGTATCATTACTTGTTTAAAAGTTACAACCGTATCATTCAGATTTTCATGCGCCATTTTATTATTTCTCCGAGAAATACTAAAAAGAAACCCACATTTACTCATTTAAAAGATACACTCACCTTTTAAAAACTAATTAAAATATGGATTGATATCGAGAGCTGTTGATAATTTAGTGGCACGTTAGTCGAAACTTAGTAGAGATTTTTTAAGGATTCCTAGGATTTATTTACTAAATTATTCCGGCCAACAAATTAATTACTATATGTCTTGTATATCATTACTGTCAAATGACGCTGTAATCGGCGGAATGTACATAAATTACCGCAGTGGCGCCGTATGATTCTTAAATAAAAATTAGATGGGGTACAAAAAGTTTTAAAAAAATGTTTAATAAAAATATGATATTTAATTACTAATTATGAATATATATTAAGTAAAAAAAGTCTGTATCAAAAATTTGTTGAAATTTTGTGTTTTAACATAATGTTTATTAAGAAAAAGTAATTTAAAAAAATTTAGATTTCCACTTTTTTACCCAGGGTTACGCCACTTCAAATATCTAAGCAATAAAGACGAGGAATTTGTGACCAATGAAATAGAAGAAAAAAAATTAATACTTGTGCGTATTTCGACCAATGTAATTAAAAGGATTAATTTTGAAAAATCCATCTGTCAAACTATTTCAAATTATTATTTCTTTTTAATAAAATAAATAAGAATGCAAATGTATTTTAAGTAAAATTATTAAAAACTCACGAGTATATTGTTTTAAATTAATTTGTCGATTATTTTTAGATTAAATTAAAATAAAAGTATTTCGCCACATTTGGTACTGAAATACACATTGAGTACTGTGAATTGTATTCCACTAAAATTTTAAATGGAAATCAATGAGTTTAAAACGTTTGAAATAAAAAATACACAGCTGACGTCAATCAATAGTTGAAGATTTAAATAAATTTATTGCCAACAATTGTTACCTTGAAGTGGTCGTAGCTGATATTTAATTATATTAATTCAAAAATTGTATTTTTAATTAAGAGTATGAATTTTATCAGTACTTATGATATTTAAATTCAATGTATTTAATTTAAAGGAAATCTAAATAATTAATTTATAATAAAACTATAACAAAAACATCAACTTATAAATTTCAGCGAAATAGGAAAAATAATACAGTCTCTGAATTACTTTGCGATTTTAAAATGGAGACAATATCGGTTATATGTATATTTATTAACTTATTACTAACATGCAAATCATTTTAGATTATGTTTTAATCCTGCTGTATAATCAAACAATTTTGTATTCTTAAATTCACCTTTCATATCTAATATATAATGTAGGAACTGATTTTCTACTTTAATAGGTAAATAAGTTTTAGCAGCTCCTCTAGTTTCTTTACAACTAAGATGTTTTAGATTAACCGTCATCATTCTGTTTTTACCAAATGGCCCATACGTTACAAATGTGACAGCTTGACCGCCTTTTCTCAGAATGAGATATCGCATAGATTTCAATGAGAACATCCATGCTATTACTAGAATTCCGTATCCTAAAAGTTCAACAATACGTTCAATTTGTTGCTACAACAGCAATTATACCTTCCCCCACGTAACAATGCAGTTGACAGTTTCTTCACTAATCTATTTAACAGCTACCATATTTCAATTTACAAAATAATGTTATTGCCAATTTAGTTACATAAAATTGGCAACTTAGGCAAGTATGCATCCAATAATACTTTTGAAATAACTGCATCCTTACGTGAGACGAGGAACAGATCAAATATACCCATTGCAAACGATATTATTGTCAACCCATGCCGATATTTGCTTTCTCCAAGATTGATTTGTCGCCACCAAACAGTGCTTTTCTCTTGTGATTCCTTTTGAACGGGAACATTTCGTAAAGTTGAGAAAGTAAAATGACTTAAATAAGCCCAGAAACCAAATTGGCACAATGCGAATATATTTAATACTTTAAAAAATCTCGGATTTTCGTAATTATATAATATAACGTCTTTAACAACATTTGTATTTACACTATATGCTTTGTTTTGAATATTTTGCCATGTGCTGTGGCTTTAAATTAATTTTTAATCGGTTTAATAAGTTACTATTACTAAACTATGCTTTGTATTTTGTACAAGCACATGCTATGTTTCGTAAAATCATTTTTAGACACACACACAAATGCTGACAATTTTTTAGAAGTTATATTTACAAAGTTGTAAGTTATTTTTCCCTACAGAGTTGTATTCAGAATATTTTTAATAGCAAAACTAACTGGATATAATCTTTATGCAAAAACTGAGCTAATTTCAAACATTTTCATCCCAGAAAACAATATATACTATTCAACTGCCAGTTAAACAATCGAGCCAACAATAAAATGTTGACAGATTTTAATTGTTATTTAAGTTAACATTTAAATCGTATTTACTACAATATATTTTATAATGTTTATATACATTTATTACCTTTTAGAAGTCGGTTTATCTTTTCAAGTTGTTTCAAAGCAGCAACTTTTGTTTCCAAATGACACTGGAAACCAATGCCAGAACATTTCCGTGCACCTGGAGTTTCTTCAACATGAAGGAGCGATCGTCGTCGCCACCATCACCACGTTCTGGTGCCGGTGCCCCGGATTAACAACACCAGCACGCCAAACTGGCTTCAACATAAATGCGCCGTCAGTTCAGTAGTTTTAGTTCCCTTAGTCTTTGTCCAGTTTAGGAACCCGCCGATGTGATCTGCAAAAAACTATACATTTATTTAGTTCTTTGCTACACTTCACCACAGAAACTCTCGCGCTAGTGAAGCGAGAACAATACCACGATGCTACAACTACTAGAAATTCATAATAATAACAGCACAGGAGAGCTACAGCTTCGTCATTTACGAATTGACTTATTGGAAAGCTAACAATCTTTCAAATAATTTGGAAGATGGTTTTACAAAATTTCTACTCGAAATTACTCACCGTATCTCTGCAGAATCCATCAACCTGAGCCACTGGAATCAAGGAGCCATCTTCCAGAGCTGAGGCAGAAACCGCTACCCGTGCCCTAGAAAGCGAAAGATTTACCATTTCATTTATTTACTTCAAATACTTCTTCTTACCCAAATACGTTTGCTTTTGTAATTGGTCTCCACCAAAGTTTTCCCCACCAGGTTGTTCGCATCACTGTCTCTGAAGCCAGCTTGCATCGAGAGTTGCTGACATTTCCTGTAGAACACATTCAATCAGGTTAAAAAGTTTCTAGATATTTATAACATAGCCATCTTCTTGAATTCTTCTCAAAAACTAAGCAAAATATAAAGATGCATTCAACGGCATTGTATTCCCCGTGTCCGAATAAGTTAATTTGAGCACGAGAAATTCAATGCCGTTAAGCACAACTTCATATGTCGAATAGTTTTTAAGATATAGCCACAAGAAAGTTGAAAATCTGAAGAAAATGAAGGATTGCCTGGTGATGTATGTACGCAGTATGTATGTTGGGGCTCCACGTGGGGCCAGCGTTTTGTGGTGGACAATACAAAATACACGATATCGACTCGTGAGGTTGATTACAAATCAAACCCACGATTGATATCGAACTACACAATATCTATTCGTAAAATTGATTTATAGTAATAAATCAACCCCACGAAAAGAACTACACACAGTTACGAAGGCCTCCTAATAAGGCAAAAACTAACTAACTAAAATTATATGTACGTAGTGGATAATAAAAGACACGATATTGACTCGTGAATATGATCTTATAGTATAACTTTAAATCAAACCCACGATTAGATATCGGTCTATAGTTAGGAAGGCTTTTTAACACGGCAGAAATTCAAAAATTTATCTTTATTCGTCGACGTTTGTTTGGCAAGTGAATGAGCTCGTACTCGTTGCATGTTTGTCTAGTTCCGACACAACTTACGTAGAAACCCCAATCCGATAATTACAATGTACTAGAAAGAGATAAACAACTTCTATAGTAGTGTACACATACTTCATGACGTTTATTTTTTTTGTTACAGGTTCGGACCGATTAATTAGCCAGGCCAGATAGGAAACGTAACCACTCTAAAGATATACAAATATACACTTCAAATACAATATTTATATTTTTACTTTTTAATGTTATTATAAACAATTATTGATATTGTTATTGTTATATTTTTAATTATAAACAAGTAAAATAAAAGTAATATATGTGTTTCAGGCCAGTTTAAGATAACTAAACTAATAGGCTATGTATGTGTAAACTAATTTTAACAAATTTGTACAACTCCTAAATTTGTGCAAATTTGCATCTGATTTATTTCATGGACTACATACTTTTTAGACTAATTAAAATATATAAATAAATGATAGTATCACTTATCTTTTTTCCTGAACTGTGTGATTCGGCAACAAGGACCGCGGTGAACAGCATGAAGTCAAACGGTGCGCTCGACTCTCGGCACTGAATGCCGAAATCAGCCAAGTTGCGTAAGCTGCAAGAAATCAGAGAACACAGTATGAATATGGTTATTTATTTGCTACAGGAACTTCATTCCGATTTCAATAGTTTCAAGTGGAATTCGAACCACTTACATATAATCATATTTTTGCTTATAAATTCAAGTCAGCGAGGGTAGTATAAATGCTTTAATTAATTAATAGTGTCGGTGGCTCAGTGGTACAGAGAACGCGGGTTTGATTCCCACAGCCAACAACGATATGCACGATACGTGCATAAATATATAATTCACAGTAATAAATATAAGGCGTGATGATATAGTTATTTTTATTTATTAATTAATGGAATAATTAGATTAGCTATGGCTCTAAAGACATTGATATCTGCAAGAACTTAACACAGTATTGTCTTGAAAGATGAACAAATTCTATTAAACAAATAACCAACATTTTTTTAATATACTATTTCATGTTTTACGTACTAGTTTTCTGTGTCTCCGCCATGCAAGCCGTTGACTTCCTCGTTGTGGGTTATACCGCCCAGTGTCGGTCGTCAGAGCCTCGTTAGCTTTACCCAGGGAGTACCACGAGGAGGTGAGGTTGACATTTGGGGGAGTTGAATCCCCCCTTACCCCCCGAATCGTAGACATTTTTGTAACGAAAATTCACATACATATGTATTTTTACCTACTGAATCCAGTTGATGAATATCATTATTTCTCTGAAACTTGTAATTCTAGATTGCTGTCCATACTGTCAAAATGTTACTATTTGCTATTGTTCTACAATATATACTTTTTGATATTGACTAGTAGTGACACCTAAAAAAAAAGGAAGAAGAATAACAGAAGTGTAAGATGATATATGATTACATTGTAATTTCATGTATTGTTAGTTATTTATAAAATATAGTTAATAAATAATAAACTGCCGTATTATTAAATATCAACACTATTTATCATATACAGGATAATTTTATATATATATATATATCGGGAAAAAGAAACCGCACCACTTGAAAATGCACCAAAAATGCCAAATATTCAGACAGCCATAACTCACTTGAATTTGTTCGAAAATTGAAGAATCTTTGAGTGCCCAAAATTTTCATGCAAGTTAATGTGCCGCCAAGTCCATTTAACCAATCGCTCGTATAAGTTTCGAGGTGGCAATTGTGGTACACATAAATTGAACACCCTGCATAAGTTCTGTGGTCAATTAAAAGCATTAAAATGCATAGTTCTGTTTTGTTTAGTAATAATAACGCAGTATAAGAGCAACTTATCTAAAAATTAATTAAACAACCTTTTATGTCATTAAGTAATTAATACAGAACAAAACCTCCATTAGCAAAAATAAAAATGTATAAATCCATTATTCAATAAATATGAATCATTACCACTGGATTCTCTTCATATCAATCCTCAAAGAAAACAAAAAACCATTGAATTGTAAACAAGAAACCCATTAAAGATTTCAACGTCGCCTCATAATATAAAATGTAAAAAAAATGAAGAGGTCCACCAACTAAAATGGAGAAAAAATCTACGTTTGCTGGTTTCATGTAGGCGCTTAAAATAGCGCGGAGGTTATTTTTAGAAACACGTAGAGTGGTGGACGTGCCTTCGAAGCAGCCCATGACTCCTGCACTCAAACCATTAATTACTCCCGTGCACCAAATTCATATAACCATGCATTGGCCACCTGCATATCTTCATATCACATAAATTCAATTGTTTTCTAAGAACTCACAAAAAAAACACCTCGTTTCCAATAGTAACAATATTAAATTAAGTTCAAAAAACCTACTCTTATTGATTGTAAAAATAAATTACGTACTGATTGTTATTTAGGTACTCTGTCGAATCGCTGAATAAGATAATACTAGATAATAGTAATCCTAAGATATAATTAATAATTTGTATCTTTAAGCTCGTAGTTAGTAGCAAATATTAGATTCAGTTGAAAGGTGCAGTAAGTTTTGTAATAGTTTTCTTTTGTGTGCTTTCATTAGTACAAGCTTTCTACATGTAGTACAAATAAAAATAAATAATTTAGTAAAACTATTATAATAAGTCAAAAATTAGAAAATATATGCAATTGCAGATCTCTAAAATCGATTCTACGGAAAATTTTACATGGGTATGGAAAAAAAACTTGAAGGTTTTACATGTAGTACAAATAAAAATAAATAATTTAGAAAAACTATTATAATAAGACAAAAACTAGAAAAGATTTTTTTCAAAATACATTATTTTTACTTTTAAAACTTAAAGTATGGGTAAAATACCTATAAATAATATCTAAATCACCCAAATTTTGATTATCAATAGCGATATTATCGATTTATTGTTTACTAATTTCATATTTAGTGTTTTAAATTTCAATATTTTTAATTTTTATAACATAAAGCCGCACCGTTGGGCATTTTTACTTTTAAAATAATTCAAGGGTGTACATAACCCTTACACTAACATAGGTTAGTATATGCCATACAGAACATATGTATATAATTAATATACATACGAGTTGAATTTCATTATGCATTTACAAGTGTTCCTGTAGGAATCATTCAATGCAGTTTTTTTTCTTATCTATGTAAAATTTTCCGTAGAATCCAATTTTGAGATCTGAATTTGCATATCTACTTTAATTTTTTGGGTAATTTTGAAAATAAAAAGATCATAATTTTGAACTTTTATATCTCATAAATTAAATGACATAGCGCACTGCGGTTTTAAAATTTGAATTTATTTAGTTGAGAACTTTGTTTAGAACATTCAATTGTTTATACTGCATTAGAATGATTGTCAATTATTTTTCTAAATGTAGGTTAAACCCTATTTGGCCACATTTTAAAAACAAACCAAAGGAACATTTTTTTAGAAGTATTGAATTGATGCTGAAACATTGTAATAAGTGCAATGATGTCAGGGGGAATTATATTGAAAAATAAAATTAACTTGTGAGTCTACGCCATTTCTTTCATAGTCAGGCCGGAAAATTTTGGAACTGTCCTTGTATATCTCAAAAACCTTTAGGAAATAATTAAAAAAATAAAATTGCATGAACATTTACTTATAAGTCAATTCGGATACGGGGAATTTAATGCCGTTGACCGCATTTTCATATCTTGAGATATTGCCTTTTCCATTAAAAAAAAATTAAATACCTCAAAATATATACCTACTAAAAAAAAATATGGAAATCTGAAAAGATCCAATCCTGAAATATTTTGCGCTCAAAACAAAGAATGTGAAAAAGTCACTAGAATGCTATGAAAAATTATTAAATCTTCCTGCCTATACTTTGTCTAACTAATAACGCGATTTATTGTTGTAAAATGTACCTGAAAATTCTTTTAGGAAAAAGATTAGTGTATACAGTGGGGGCTCCGCCTACTAGGACGGGTTATACCCGAAACATACATAAATAATACAAATATACAAAAATATGTTGTAATAGGCCGCAACGACGGAGAAACGCGGCGACGAGTGAACAAAAGCTAAAACGTTACGCAAAATATGTGTATTGTGTGTTGTTCACCTGAAAAAGAATTTATGTTTTGTATCAAAGTCAAAATTCTAGTCCGATTTTACATGGTGAACATCTAATGCATCTTCCGGGGTATCTTTTGAGTAGGTTGCAAAAGATGAGAAAGTTAAAGACCAGAGAGGGGTTGACAAAGGTTACTCAACGTGTAAACCACGCCAGAGGCCAAAGCCATCCTCAGAGGCAGAAGGGTTCAGATAAGAATTTGGGTGACACTTGTCAATAAACTACGTTAATATTATAAATAAATCAATAAAAAATAAAGGGTTCAATTACTATTGTATTTATATTTAATTACTTTTAGAAAAAAATAAAAATTGGCTGACAACTGGTCAGAAAACTACGTTCATCTCCAAATACCTCTCGCAATCTACCCCGGCAAGTGCCGCAATATCTAAATGTAATGTAGGCGTAATTATAGAATTAAATTATTATTGCAGATCTTTCTTTATAAAAATCTTTAAACAACATAAAAACTATGAGAATACCAGAATTTGAACCTAAAGCCTCAATTTATAAGTGTTAACTAATTTAATTCTTACAATAAAATTTTAAAAGTACTTTAAAATTTAATTAAAGCCTTATGATTTTTTTAATAACCACAATCTTACAGATTAAAAAATATTCAATAACTGTATGAATTATTTAACAGGCATTACCAATTTTTCAAGAAAATATACAATCTTACAAGTACTTTAATGATTAAGGCCTTTATGTATTATTTAAAAGACTACTTTTTTTTTTAGCAAAACTAAATCTAAAACGTACTTTAAAAAGTATTCAAACACTGTATGAATTATTTAAAAAAACATTACCAATTTTTCTGGAATATATGCAATCTTACTTTATAAATAATTCATTCTTATATGTATTTTAGAAAATGTTCTGGGACTGTATATATAATTTAATAGCCTAAGAATTCAAAACACTCCATATGAAAACCAGACTAGCCTAAATTTATATAAAATCACGCAAACCGACCCGAATCCGAACACAATTCGCGAAGTTTACTTCATTCATCAACAAAATAAAAGTGTGTGTTTTAAAATTAAATATTTAAGTGTGTCTCAAACTATACTATAAAAAATATTCAATAATTTGCAAGTATACTGTATGAAAAAAAAATCTGTCTTTTTCTTCACTGATACAGGCTCTTAATAATAGTTTGAAGTTCTTTAGGAGACCCCATAAGCCTGCAGAAGGTGCTAGCAAACCACAGAAACACCACAGGCATTCTGTATCCATACAAGTCTGCTCTTAAGTCTCTTGTTTTGTTATTGAAAGTAACTGAGACAGATTTTACTTGTTTAAAAATTCGTTAAGCAAGTATAATCTTAAAGCAATTGATCTGTCGCGAACTTTAAACGTTTTCAATTTATTTAATTTCATAATTATAAACGAACGAAGGTTCATTAAAACTTTACTATAAATAAATTATTCATGTATATAACAAAGTTACGAGTACGGTCGATATTATGTAATACTTCGGTTTTAATTGCGGACATTCGATGCTCGACGCTCGAACCAACTAACTACATGTGGATGCGACATGTGCTTCGGAAATAAAGAAAATATATGTATAAATGTGATTTTATCCTGTATTTATTTATTTAAAAGTCCCAAAAAAAATAATTATTGAATAGCTGATAAATATTTTCAGTTACGAGTTAATTAGGGTCAATCTAAACATTTATTTAAATTAGTCATAAATATATTTGAATATTGATTCAGGTTAAGAATCACATTTAAGAAGTATGAAATATATAATAATGAGTAAATAGACTTACTCCTACAGTACTACTGCAAAAGAGATAGACATGAAAGCACATGTATATTGTTACTCACCTTGCCTCCTGTAAGTTCTCCGGAACCTGCAACAATTGAAAAAATATATTAGTACACATAAAAATAAACGAGAATAATGATAATAGAGAAAACAATCAACAGAATAGTTTTAAAATGCTTTAAAAAATGAATCTACCATTTAGAAGGCTTTAGCAACTGCCAATTGCA
The DNA here is from genome assembly GCA_947425015.1 of Pterostichus niger. Taxonomy (NCBI): domain Eukaryota; kingdom Metazoa; phylum Arthropoda; class Insecta; order Coleoptera; family Carabidae; genus Pterostichus; species Pterostichus niger. Next base: position 17,387,602 of record OX380347.1, read on the forward strand.
ACCCGGAACCTTCTCTGGGCACATCACTACACACGAAAACTTTTTCACTCGAGATTTAAACCACGCACAACTTATATGTACGTAGTGGATAATAAAAGACACGATATCGATCTTATAGTGTAACTATAAATCAAACCCACGATAAGATATCGGTCTATAGTTAGGAAGGCCTTTTAACACGGCAGAAATTCAAAAATTTTAATAAATCGTTATTCGTAGACGTTTGTTTGGCAAGTGAATGAGCTCGTGCTCATAGCATGATTGTCTAGTTCCGGCACAACTTACGTTCAAACCCCACTCCGATAATTACAATGTACTAGAAAGAGATAGACAACTTCTATAGTAGTGTACACATACTTCATAACGTTTATTTTTTTTGTTACAGGTTCGGGCCGATTAATTAGCCAGGTCAGATAGGAAACGTAACCACTCTAAAGATATACAAATATACACTTCAAATACAATATTTATATTTTTACTTTTAATATTATTATAAACAATTATTAATGTTGTTATTGTTATATTTTTATTTATAAACAAGTAAAATAATAGTAATATATGTGTTTTTGAATAAGTTTCTGATAAAAATTTAAATAATGTCAAATGTTTCTGATCTTCCACGTAGAAGAAGATCAATCCATTATCTTCTCTTCCGACATGAAGAGTAGGTTTCTGAAGAGCGATCGTCGTCGCCACCATTCCCACATTGTTTGCTGTCTGAAATGAAAAAAACATATTATTTATTTTCAATTTATTTATCTGAACCAATTCTCAATTAGCGCAGGAATGCAATAAAAGCATGACAGCTGCTGCCATCTCTCAATGTCTAATATTTCAAATTGAAAAACAGAAGAACCACTCTCTTTGACAAAAAGTATTTAAAGTAAAGAAAAGTGCCTGAACGTGCGTCAGTAGTGAGTTGTTGACGCACCTCGCTTGCACTTCTAGAGCGAGCTCTCTGGCGAAGCTCATTCTGTTTAAATTGTTTTTTTAATTAAGTGTTTATGAATTTTATCAGTATTTAAAATATTTAAATACAGAAATAAGTATGTAAACATTCAATTTAAATCAAAACTAGTACTTTAAATATGATTAAATTAACAACATAGAAATAGGGAAACAATTCTTGAATTTCTATTGTAAGTACTTTAATAAAAAAAATCAAAATAATAAATTTAATACGGATGGTTTTATCGGGATCTATTGCAACGTGCTCTGAAGTCAAACGTCATGCATGACGTAAATTGTTGTGACGTCACTACTCCGTGAACTGAGTCCTAGCCGCTTAACATACTTCCGTCTATGGCTGCAGCAATTGTTTCGTACTTGCATCTCGATCAATGTATCAATTTTCCGTTTATTGGTTATTGTAGTATTTATTATTGTTTATATGTGTACGAAGTTTCATAGCTGAAAATTAAATAGCGGTGGATGTATCGCAATCTATTACTACGTATAAATATGGCCATAACGCCTCATTTTAACCAAGGTTTCACTTTCTGTTGATAGTAAACAATTATTGATATGTGTAAAGAAGTTTCATAGCTGAGAATTAAATAGGGGTGGATTTATCGAAATCTATTGCTAGGTATAAATGTGTCCATAACACCTCATTTAACTAAAATTTCACTTTTTTGTTTATTACTTATTGAAGTACATGTAATTGTTTATATATTTACGCAATTTTATAACTGAGAGTTTAATAGGGGTGAAATAAATCATATCTATTGCTGGCGACGGCAGAAGTCACACATGACATATTAATGACGTCACTTGGCTGTGTATCTGCAGTGCTCCTTTAAATCTATTGCTGGATATAAACGCCTTATACTTCTATTTGGAACAATGTATCAATTTTCAGTTATTTGTTTATTGTAGTAAACATTATTGTTTATAAATATACTAAATTTCCCGTGATGAAGTTTAATAGTTAAGGAAATAATGTAACTATTGCTGGCTAATGTTATTGCTGCGGAACTGTCACTGACAGTCAGCAATACATTTGAACGGTAGGACTATAGCTATAGGTAGGTTAGTGTATTGCTAGGAAAAAGTATTGCTGATTTCACATAGATAATCTAGATGTTCATTTTTGCGCTGAGGGTACGACAAAGCAAACGTCAATTATGTAAAATAAATATTTCGCAAAGTTGCTGCAACAACTTCAAATTTCAAAAAAATATTTTATATACTTATTCTCATCTAAATGAAGAAACAAATAGTGCAGAATAATCTCACAACATTCTACTTTTTGATATGTACAATAAAAATAATGTGAAATTTCTATAAAACAAACAAATTTAAATTGAAATCCAGCAGGTCAAGATATCAAAATTTCGAGTCTGTATTTCTCAAAAATGCCGAGTACGATTTTGTTTTTAAAATTCTGTATATTTTAGAACATAGTATTCTATAACACATAATTTTTTATCCAATTTGAATTTGTAACTTTTGAAAAAAAAACTAAAATATTCAAAAAAGCCTGCTTTTGGGCTTTTTTTCGCATGTTTATTTTTTTTCTCAAAAGTTACAAATTCAAATTGGATAAAAATTGTATATGTTATAGAGGACCATATTCTTAAATATACAAAAAAAAAATAAAGAAAATCGTACTCGGCATTTTTGAGAAATTCAAGTCCATTTTTGAACCGTTTTCTATCAATTACTTGTACACACATTTAATAATATATACATTATTACTACACCTTGAAGTATTGGCTTTATAATTATGTATAATTCATCGTAATTTTCATTCATAAAAACAAAGATATATGATTTGAAAGAGATCAAGTCAGATCAAGTGTTCTGCAGCTAACTTAAGATGTAATTAAGCGGATGCTTCACCTTAATAGTGATTTCCCTCAAATTGAAAACACTTCCATAGTAACAATGACTTCCAGGAGAGTGAAATTCACAGCCGCATAGCACCTTTGATCAATTACCACTAGAAGTTCGATAACAATGCAATATCTTGCCTCCTGCTTGCTGTTTATGTCTCTGTCTCCGTTGCTACGTCTTTCGCGTGGCTGAAGAAAGCAGATAGGCGATAGGAATTGCACAGCAATGTGCTTCGCATGAGCGAATTCGAACTTTGATATTATACCTGCGTATATTGACGTGCTGTCGCAAAGCTTGCCAACGAAGTTTTTATACGGTTGGAACATGGCAACTTGTAAGCGAACTACTCGACGTATAATACGTCCAGCGATCACTTTTAAATCCCTCCCTTCCTACTAATTGATGCTACTGTTCAAAATTCTTGTTTTCAGGCAAATTTATGATCTACGTATTTTACAAAATATACCGGGTGTCCGAATATAGGAAATTCAATGTTAAGATTTTGATTTAGCGATATCTCTTTACCTATTAATTTTGGAACAAAAGTATAATGAAGACAAATGTTCAGAATGAAAAACTGCATTCATAGAGTATAAGTTTGTCGTTCAATTGTTTCTTATATCCGAGTTAGAAGCAAATGAAAATACACGCTTTAAAGCAATTATCAGAGTGCCGTGAGCAATAAAACAAATTAGATAACTTAATAATAGGTATTTATTTGTCTAGATTATGTAGAAAAAATAAAATAATAGTTGCTATAATTAATTTTATTATTAAATTAAATGCTCGAATAAATAAATAAATAAATTAGAGGAAGCTTCCAATTCTGGTCCAATATGTCAAATAATGTCAGACAACAAACAAATTATTGTATTATGGCACTCTGATAATTGCTTTAAAGCGTGTATATTCTTTTGCTTTTAAATCGGACATAAGAAACAATTGAACAACAAACTTATACTCCATGGATGCAGTTTTTCATTCTGAACATTTTTCTTCAGTACAATTTTGTTCTAAAAGTAATAGGTAAAGAGATATCGCTAAATCAAAAATTTAACATTGAATTTCCTATGTTCGGAAAAAAGATAGATTGCAAAATATATTCAAAAAAGATGAAAATTGCTTGAAAACTATTCAAATACAGATAGAGTTTATGGGGTCTGGTGCAACCGTAGTTACTCAGTAAAATACTTATCCCGTGATGCTATTCTTGAACTGTGCAACCGGTAATATTTTGTACCGAACGTAAGCGAAAGTTACAGGATGATAATAAAATAAAATAAAAATGCACATTATTTTTCAATAAATTTTAATCTTATTGAGCTAAACGGGATATAGCGTGTCTACAAATTGTAATTAGTAATGAATAAAAGCGATTACTAACTTCGCCAACAAATTCGGAAAACCTCCTTTCCACCAGGACGAGTCAGCACTAATCAAAGTGGAGATAACCAAACGAATGATCTAATTTTCACTTCAAAATCTAATGAAGATTATTGCTTTTTCCACCAATTGAATGTAAAAATAAGAATATGGGTCGATATATCTACAGAAGAATTAAAAATTATACGTAAATACAATCCTGTAATTCGTGCAAAATAAGGCGAATGTCTAGTCAACTGAGCAGTTCAGTATTGTGCATACGTTGCTAATAAGCCAAGAATAGTATTTTACTGAGTAACTGGGGTCGCGCTAGGCCCCATAAACTCTATCTGTATTTGAATAGCTTTCAAGCAATTTTTATCTTTCTTAGATATATTTTGTAATCTACGTAGAACATACATTTGCCTGAAAACAAAAAAATTTAATAATAGGATCGATTAGTGTGAATGAAGGGATTTAAAAGGTATTTTCAAAATGATCGCTGGACGTACTATACTGTGACTGTAATGTTTAGAAATTTTGTTTTAAAATAGGACTGTCAACAAGAAATTTTGTTTTTTTTTGGAGCTTTTCACTTGACTGAATATTGAGTACTGAATTAATATTTCAATGATGTTGCAAATAAACAACAATCAAAGATTGTAAAATAGGATGTCACGCTATTTTACATGAAGAACTAGTTTTTCGTTGCCTTTGCGCACAACAGGAACTTAATTCCAATTACAGTAGCTTATAATCGAATCCGAACCACTAACCACTGGAAATAAGTTGAAGTCAAAGAGATTTGAATGCACGATCCTTTTTCTTGTTAATTAATAAACAAAAATTTAATCTCGATTTTATCTATTGGACTGAAATTCTCTGTTTCAAATAAATTTACTAATTTATTATTATTGATCCAGCGTTCACTTTTAAATCCCTCTACAAATTACTAATTGATGTTATTATGAACATTTAATTTGTTCAATTGAACGCTAAATTAACTATAGTACATAAAATTGTCATAAAATTTTATGACTTCATTAGTTGAACACGGCAACAATACATTACAACCTGTAGATACCTGATTAAAACATCCATAATTCGATAACATAAACAATTCGTATACAGGGTGTTTTTATTCTTCGGAAGATAAATTAAGTATATATATTATATGACGTACTGATAAAATAAATATATCATCATTCCTTTTACCGATTACTGAGCGTGACACTCTGCCGGAGCGGAACTCAGTAAGTGATAGATTTATAATTGTCTGCTACGCGAATTCAATCCCGGTTCTCAAAGCCTCAAGCCGACTCGATATACTGATCAAAGAACAAAATGAATTTTAAAAATCGAAAAAAAATTCAATTGGTTAATAATTATTCTTCATAAACAATTATTAATAAATATCATATAATGTAATTTTGATAATTATTTACTTTAAGTTAACCACTCTCTTTTTGTTGTATAATCACTATGTCATATTTTTTCGAATTATACAAACATCCTTTATATATCCTAGTTGAAAAACTAATTAAGTATAACATTAATTATGAATTTAAAGGTCCTGGGTTCATTATTTCCTGAAAACCACCAACTTTTTTCTTTTTTTCTGAGGTACACAAACACTCTTTATTTATCCTAGTTGCAAACCAAATTATGTATAACATTAATTCTAGATTTAAACTTCCTGGGTTCATTATTTCCTGTTCCAATTTAATCATTTTCAACCTCAAACATACCTAAACCGCTAAGCCTTCTGAAAATGACATCCATTCGTGCTATCGCGCGCAAACAAGCTCTCTGTCAATTGTCAGTGTTGCATGTCCTTCGCAGCAGCAGTTACACGTCACGTTCGAAGTCACCCTCCGCGCTGTAATGTGCTGTAGAACGACAGCTTGGACGCCACCGCCAGCGCCGAAAGCAGGACCACCAACAGGTGAAAACGAAATTGGTTCGCGACGGGATAGCGATTGAACGAGGGGGAAATGGTGACGTGGGGTACGGCGCGGTGCTGATGAAAATTGAGGAACTGTTTCAATAAAGTTACTGTTCTAGAGTTAGGATCTACCTAAACATACGTTTCTATTGCGATACTAAGTGCTAACAAATTAAATTTAATTGAATACAGTGTGTCTACGTTTTTTGTTATATATGAAATGTTATAGTAAAATTTTTATTTGGCGGTATTAATATGACAATAAGGATGTAAATTCAAAAGTTAAGAATTAAAAATTACATTAATAAAGATTTCTGATTCATCAACAAACACTTGATTTACCAGTCTTTCATTTAACAAACTTCAAATTATAATTTTTTAAGAATAAAGCTATCTTAAAAGTACTTTACAATTTTTGTTTTTAGGAGAATATTCTCTTCCAGCATTCTAGAATGTTTTTTAGGGTATCATAATTTTTTAAAGCTGTATTATTTTAGATAGTGCCTTGAAAGAATTTGAAAATACGAATGCAATTCTTAATTTACACAAGAAGGGTAATCTTATAAATTTAGTAGTTTAATTCGTTTATTTATCTTCATTCCAACAGAAGCTTAATAAATTCCATGCAATACAAACTAGAACTACGTTAATAGTAATTTATCCTCCGTTACAAGGAGCCATAACTCAAGAAAAACCATCAGCTTCTTAATAAAACTGGATTTTCTAGTAGTGAATTCCTGCAAACTCCATTTTATACATTTCACAATTTTCTAATAAAGTCTGAAAACCCACAAAAGAATATATCATCCCAGAATGTATCAAATTTATTACTCTGAGGCGCGATACCGCTAACTTATCAATTTGGTTCAAAAGTCTGTGTAAATCCCGCTATAAGCAATATTTCGCGGATATTGCAGTCTTGCTCCGTGCACGAAAATGAATTGTAAACCTCAACACAAGAGGGGTGCGCGTAGCTCATTGCCGTCGTATATGGGACATTGTAATTATATTTAAACACAGGCTGGTAGCACAAGCTCTGTTTTTTCCTGTTTTAAGAGCAGTGTTTTTGGGTGTTTTAGCTATTTCTAACATGTTAAAACCGTGCTCTTAGAACACTCAAAAACAGAGCTTGTGCTACCAACCATAATATTTTGTACGAGTTCTCACAGTTGGTCTGCGCTTCCCCATTTGACGGGATATTGTGTATGTGAAGTAAAAGAAACAATGAATGTATTTAAATCAACGTTTAAATGTTTGTCGACCGGTTTTGGTTTTCAACAATTAAACAAAGTACAAAAACCACAACGTTTGGAACTTTTAAATTAGATAGATGTTCAAAACAATGAATCCAAAATTGAAGTGACTTTTTGTACTTACTTTACGTCCTGATGATAATTTAATTATGTTTAATTCAAAGACAATAATTGTTTTTTTTACCTCACGTGCACAATATCCCATCAAATGGGGAAGCACAAACTCTTAGTTATTAGAGTGACACATTATCCACATTCATAATTCGTTTCAAACAAGAAATATTAATTCATATCTAAAATATATCATCACGCCTTTTACCCATTAGGCACTGATTGTGGCACTCTGCCATAGCAGATCTGGGTTATTTATATACTTATGCGTATGACGTGCGGTTAACAACTGTCAAATTATGACCCCCCAAAGATGTTAGCGAAGGGAGAGCCACAGCGATAAATTTAATGTGATGAAAATTATTTTCCGGCTGTGAGAACTAAATTCATAACTAAAGTAATATTAAAAAATATATTTTTACTAACATTTAATATATTTACTCGTATAATTTTTTTGGATATATTTTTATTACAAGATTAATAAAAAAATTAAACAACCCTATTGGTATTAAATTCCTGTTGTGTCGAGTAACAGATAAATAAATAAATCAAGAATCAGAGTCCGAACCGAAACAGCTTACTTATTAAATTTAAATGATTGCAAATGAGTATGCCCCTTCCTCTAAATTTAAACTTCTCCGGCTATGACAGAGGGCTGCTCCCTCTCAGTACAACACGGCGAGTCCCCGAGATGTGGTGCTGACAAGAGTTCCTGATCCTAGAACAAACTGTCCGATGCAGATGTTTAGCGGGAATTTTGTCACACGGAAAAAATCGCGTTTTAATTTTTTATGCGTTTCGGTCCTGGAATGTGCAATGAAAATGCGAAAATATTTTTGTTTCGCTATATAAACATTTAGGGAGAAACAGCCACTACTTAGAACTAACTTGCAATTGTTTACATAGAATAAAATAATTTTGGGGTGTTGAAAATATAGTCATTACTAAATTTTCAGCAGAATCTTGCGCGTATAAAATCATATTTCCCGCGCAACGTTGCGCCGATAAATGAAGTATAAATATAGTATAATTGGAATAATTTTATATGAATTATTTTACTAGTAAATTAGTTTTGACAGTAGTTAGTCGACAGTAGTTATTTATAACGGTCTTTCAAATTTTCTGAAAAAAAACTAAACGTAGAACGCACACCTTACACCCCCGGGTCGAAACGGCCCTGGACACCAGAATGGTGTGTCAGGATGAGTGAATGTTCTGTGAATGTTTCATGGGTTCGTACTACCCCGTTTAATGGAGTCAGGGCAACAATATATAAATTACGTTTACAAAGGAACTCAAAATATGACCCGTTATAACTGATTTCACAAGGATTGCACAGGGTTGTACAGTCCTATTCGCCGGTATTTTTAAATGGTCAATTATAGGAAAAAACAAGATTTTAGGCTGAATACGACCCTTGAAAAATTACCTGTTGTCACCATCGTTAGGCGATTTGTGGTAGCCGCACTAATAGATTTCATTGTAGTTATATTGGACAGGGATGTTTAATCGTTTTATGCCGATCCCTCCAGTTTAAAATGAAAATAGTATACGACTCTGAATACGTATATTAATTTGATTAAATGTTATATATTTGTTTACATGAGTGATCCATCCAAATGAAAATGTTTTAATAAGTTATACAACCCAATTTTTAAAAGAGTTTTAGCTAATCTTAAATTATAGTTTAGTCAAAATAAACTAAACTGTATTCTCAAAAAAGTTTAAATAACCCCTAATATAATACTGGTAAAATTTGATTTTTAAAATGTGATTTATATTAACTTTTTTAAATCGGACTAGAGAAAGATTAGTAAATGAAAAATTCATGATTAGATAAAACTTTGAAAAGAATTTGGTTGATAGTTTACTACGATGCAGAAATTACTGAAAACCTACAACTTATTGTGGAATCCAAATCATTCTGACGCAGATATATTTCTGGTTGAAGTTGAATAGAATGAAATACGAACCAACTATCTCTCGCTTGTGGATGTAATGTGCAATCATAAAGCTTCAACAGCCTGTTTCCAAACAATCTGCAATGAAATCCAATCCGTACGAACTCATTTATATGTTTATATAAAAGTTGAAACCAACGAGATTTGAACTCAGGAACTATCGCTTGTGCAACACAGTTACAATTTGCACATCTATCAACAAAATACAATGGAATATAAATTTTACGGACGCATTTGTAAAGTTACAATAGCTCGTTTATGAACAAAAAATTGTTAGGTAAGTTAAAAAAAAGGAATTATTCATGAAATTGTTTTTAGAGTAGTGGTGGTAAATGTTCATACTGAGATTAAAATGTGAATCACTTTGACAGAAAATGCAATTAAAATTTAATTGAATATGGAGCGTTTCTTCCTTGATGGAAAATTTAAAAATTCATTTTTAATTGAATGCCGATAATTACGTGGTTGTTTAAAGTTACCCCCTCTTTTTTAGAATTGCGTCTCGACTTGGTCTTGTAGTCTTGGGGTTTGCAGTCTTGGTCCAACCGACAACCAACACGACCAATTAACTGCAAAGTTCTAGCTTATAGCAAACCCATAAATAGGCACGTTCCCAGAAAACCAGATCCGTATAAAGAAAATTGTTTTCTGTATTTTCATGCTCTTTCAGTTGAGAATTCCATGAACACGTAATGACTCAGTCAAATCTTAACCTTCCCTAAACATTCCTACCTTGATAACTAACAAGTCACATATTTAAAAACAATTGCAATGTCTCTATTATGGACACAGAGGATACTCTTCATATGTAAATAAAAATGATTCAAATCGATAAAAACTGCAGGCTAGAAAAAATGAAATATTATTTAAAAACAATTAAAATGTCTCGGTCTACAGGGCAAACCTAACTTGTAAAGAAAAAATTGGTTGAAATCGGATCAAATATGCAGGAGAAATGTGAGACAAAAAACGAGCGATTGATTCTGTTTGAGAGACAACGAACTAAAACTTTAATTGTTTATATTTGAAGTATTTTTTCTTTAAAATAATTAAAGAATGTTTGACAGTAGAAGAAAAAAAACTGTAAAAATCCTATTGACAATCATGTTCTAAATTGTGGCCGTGTTACAGATTTGTTTCCATCTTGAAATAAATGAACCGTTTCGTTGGGCGATTCCGTTTCTGGGCAGATGACGCCTAAGAAGTTTGGAAGTAGGAATGTAATGATGTGCGGTGCACGATGTTTGGTGTTACTTTCTGCGAGAGTGAACCAAAGCCAAGAAGAAGAAATTCTGCAGCCCGACTTGCCTACATCAGCTACCAACTTTTACAATGTAGATATTCGCGAGATTTTATTAGAGTTAAAATTTGTAATAGTCGACAAAACGAACATTTCATCAAATTTTCTTTAAGTTTGCGAACAAATTATACATGAGCTCGTTCACGTTGCAAATATGCATGCCAGACGAGCACAGATCCGCACTGGTATTCGTTATAGCCGAGGTAGACATTGGTGTATAATGTGTGTAAGATTGAGAAGAGAAATGTATGAATTTAAGGGTGAGAGATTGTGTGAACGACGTAGGAATAAATGGTTGAATATAGCTGATTTGTTTAGAGGAGTGGGCGTAAATTAAATATTTATTTATTTATGTTACGCTGTACAATAGGAACTTAATCCCAATTACAGTACAGGGTCCGCACTCACCGACCTGCAGTGTGGTAGTTTATATAATTTTTAGCTTGAGTGAGAATCGAACTCAGGATCTCCGAATTCGAATTCCGTATCGCTATCCACACCACCGTACTGACGGACAAATATTAATACTAATGAAATAGATATATAGGAGCGAATGAATGTGAAGATTAAATGAAAACTGTCACACAATTTGAATTAAATTAAATAAATTTTATCTACTATTATTTTTGAATTAAATGTGACAATTTTTGTCAAATGTAACGCAAATTGTAGTTCTCGAAATTCCAATATTGGTCCTCGTATAGAAAACAGCCAGTATATGCTTAAAACTACAAGAGGTATAAAAGTTAGTCTTTCTCATCATTTATTTGAACCATGGAGATTATTAGGATAAAGTTAACAAATTCTCAAAACATTAATTTCATTACCAACATAATTAAGCTTGTAAAATTTCTTAAGTACTGCCCTGTTCTTGCATCAGAACGCTTAGGACGATAATTTCATTTGAAAAGCAAAGAAAACGAGTAAAGCAACTCCTGCAGGAACGAAGAACGCAAGAAGTATCTGCAGTTATGAAGAGCTTTGTACATCATGAATAATTGATGCGTTGAGAATTGGTATACTTCCGTAATAGATAGAGTACGAACCCTCCTCATCTCACTGAGCGTGAGACCTGACCTCAAAGGAAAAACACCCAGCAATAAGGCACTAAATCATCACAGCAAGAATTATGAACACAAGTTTTTGTGGATTTTCAAACTAAATGAGAATTAACTTTCATACTTACATTAGGGGTTCATTTTTCCTCCGACAAATCACACATTTCAATCGTTGTTCATGCTAAACAATGTATTATTATTAGAGATGGGCGAATATCAAATTTCTCGAATTCGAATATCGAATACGAATATTAATCAGATCTCGAATATTCGAGGTACTCGATTATTCGAATACTCCTAAAAGTTAATTTATTTATTATTAATAATTATTTAATTATGTCCTTTTCATTATTTGAATGAAATTGTTAAGATAAAATAAAATTAAAACAAAAAAGAAAAAGACGAAAACTTCAAATGTTGGCGAAAAACAAATTTGAAATATGGTACGTCTTCATGGTTTTGAAACAAAATATCTTTGTTATTAATAACTTCAAAGTATTGTAATTGCTTTAAGTTTATGTACAAATGATAAAGAAAAACATAGTCAAAAACTGCGGTCAACATATGGCGCGATATTCGAAGTATTCAAATGTTCGCTATACTGACGTTAATATTCGAAAATCTCGAATATCGAATAATGTCAATATTCGCGGCATTCGACTATTCGCGGATGATATTCGCCCATCTCTAATTATTATCGTACAATAGCTTTGTTAATATAAATCTAATACGCCAAAGTTATCAGTAATTTTATTTTAACATATTTTTCATATCAAATTTAATTACAGATTATTGACAAATATTTATTTAAAAAAATTATGAAACAAATCAACACAAATTATCGCAAGTTTCTTGAGTGTACATTATTATATTTTGGTGTACACTCTGACTTGAATCTTCGATCCCATAAAAGCAACATGAATTAAATGCTTAACTTTGCGGAAGTCCATGCGATCACATCCACTGGCAATTCGCGGCATGGCGACTTTGGTAATATTTAAAGCTTGACAAATGGTCCTCATTCGAACCAAACAGCTGTAGATGTTGAAATAGGTTGGTTTCTGATTAAATATCTGTTTTGTTACCAGATAAAATATGAAGCGTCCAGTTCTGTCTTCAGGAGTTAAATAGTTCAGGACTGCTACGTGGCCAGGTCGAATAAATTGTTGCCTCAGGAATTGGATATTTTCGAAGCGACGTCTACGAAAGAAAATAGTTATTATTAGTACACAATGGAGGAAAACATACAAAAATAACATTACGATATGTCTTGATACATTCATTGATCATTTTTATTCTTTAGTTGGCATCAATTAGAAAATTCAAGATGTAAAGTAATAAGTTGATAAGATAAATTTTAAATAAACTGAATGATAATATTTACATAGTTTTGTTGGTTGAATTTCAGGCTTTCAATAAAACGAAAACTTTCAAAAACTTGATTTTTTTCATTTAGCAAATGATACAAAAATAATTTTTAAATTATATGTTTATATAAATAAATTTTTATAAAATCGAAGCATAAAATTAATTAAAATACATACTTGAGATGTACACCTCATGGAGTTAAATAGAACTTTGTTTATTTATTTCTATTATTAAGTCTAATTTAAGTAAATTGGTCCAGCATTCATTATTTAATTTTAAACTACTATTATGTAAAAACCAATATGTTTCCTCGTAAATATATTTAATAAAGAATACAAAAATGATCTAATAATTACAGACTCACCTGAATTCAAGTGCAATTCCTCTGAACATGGCCAAATCGGACGAAACGCAATGAGCCAATGCCCAAGAAGTATCCACGCTAAATATATCTTCGAAATACTCACTGACATTGTCGTAAGTATCTTGAATTAGTTCGGGGCGAGTTAACATGGTATAATCGGAAAAGCTTATATTGTCGAAAGTAATTCTTCTTACAATATCCATGTAGTTATTGGCAGTAAGAGTGAGATTAATAACAACAGGCTCTGATGTTGAGACTTCGCGTTCGGGTTCTCCTGATGAAGCTTTAGCTTCTCTAGCTTCTACGTCTGCCCGAACTACAGCTATGGCCTTCGATATTATTGGTCCTGTAGCACATTCCACAATTTTTGTTAGAATGTCTCCTCCCTCCTCTTCCTCTTCATCATCATCTTCATCTTCGTCGGGTAGGGTATGTGAATGTCCGGAACCTTGTTCTTCAACAAGTCTAAAAGCTTCTCCCAGACTTGAGCTTGGTTGTTCATTGTCCCGTTCGGGAAACTGTGGTTCGTTTAGAGGTCGGGCGTGTCCAGTCCTAAAAAATCCAAAGACTTCGTTTTCATCTTCTTCTTGTTGTTCCTGAGGGTCATGTTGTTCCTGATTGTCAGGTTGATCCTGGAGCTGTTGTTCTTCATGTAAGTCATGTTCTTCCTCGTCTGGAGAATCTGGAAGCGAAGATGTATTCCCTAGCGTTTCAATAAATTTGTAGTAATCTACGAGTGCTCGGGTATATTCATATTCTAGCGATGTGTTACGATAATCTTCAACCAAATGATTTGGGTTTCTTAGATCTTCCTGAACTTGCCCTTCTTCCTGAACTACAGCTTCTACTTGTTCTAGGACTATTTCTTCTATAATCTGTTCATCGACGTCCATTGGTTCCGGTTCCGGTGGGGGATTATTTACTTGCCCCAAAACATGTTCTTCTACTAATGCTTCTGCTTGATTTACCAATCCCACAATTTGGTCTGCAACTAGACCACGTCTTTGATCTGCTGGTCTTAGGGCAAAGTCTTCCCCATGATCACCTTCCATGATTCCTAAAATTTATCATTGTTTATAGATAATTTTATCAGTTATAGTTATGTATTTGCGCGGCGAAGAAAATATCGTATCCGGAATACATTGGTATATGATGAGTGTAAAATTGAGAAGAATGTTTTTAGAAGAGGGAATATAAGTCAGTCAGAAAATATTGATGAAACAGGTGTATGTTGGTGAAATTGTCAGCGAGAGAGAACTAAATGAATGTTTTTTTTGTAAAATAAATATTAAATATGAAACAAAAAATATTTATTTCATTTTGTGACGAATAAACGATCTTGCATGAAAATAATTATGAATGTGAGTTAAGCGAAAGTGGTGTTTCTAGATAGGAATGTCTGTCGAAAATTGATTGAATGTTAAATCTTATGAATAAATAACTAAAACGCTATTTTATGGGATATAGGGTGATGTTATGTATGTTTTCTTAAACTCTAAGACTATTTTGATAACGTCTTTGTATTTTCATTAAAGTTAGGCTCAAAAACCTACAAACTTGACTTATAAAGTAGTCTAACTTTAATCCAAATACATGACTGTGTGAATGATCAATAAAGAAAAATGCTTCAAATTAATTTTATAGGTCAAAACGGCTAGGAACGAAATTTATCTGAGGGCTGTTCTTCCACATCCACACCTTGGACGGGATTTAAACCCGCAACCTACAGTATTCATAAACCAAGCACTAGTCAACAAATAGTTTATTACAGGCAAAGTCACAATTATTCTTCATCACCATTTAAGAACTAATTAAGATATGAAAAATACATTTGAAAAGGTTTGATTTGTATTTGATTGACTGTGAAATTGAACCCAAGACTAATAATGAAATTATTATATTTAAACTTACCGTAACGCATGAAGAAAGATTGAATTAAAGACTAGACGACTTACACAGACAAATCTGTAAATAAAACACAAATTACATATATGTATTACAAGCATAACACATATAGTTTCATTATTTAATAACGGTAACAATTAACTTTCGCAATGAATTAATTAATATAATGTACCAATTAAAGTTTAAACGCACAATTTAAACTACAAAAAATAGTAGGAAAATACTGACCAAGATGGCCGCCGATGGCATCACTTTCAAAAGTATATTTTTCGATAAATTTTTTGAAATATCTACGATTTAACTTATATATATAGTTATTATTAAAGAATATATACTTTTATTCATTATTTTACATAATATGATTACTGTTTAATACTTACATCACAGTAAAAATCACAGATGACTGCAAATTACATCTACACACATCAAACACACACGTAAGTTAGTACCCAATGTATGAAAACATAAAAAACTGAAGTTAGCTACAAATTTGTTTTAGAAAATTCTAGAATGTTTGAGAAAAAATCTAAAACCTGTTAAATTATTAACTTATTATTTAAATTTAATATAGTGTTTGTTACTGTGAAGCATTTATATATTTAATTATTTAAAATAGTCTCAAACAATCTCAATTTAAAATTGGACCGTTTGGCAGGTTTCGCGCGGACTTCACGCTGTTCGCTCGTGTCAAAGACCACGTGATATAAAAAGCAAAACACATTTCTGGACACTTTCCTGGCTATTTGGCTGGATGTGTTTCCTTCATTTATCCTGATTTATTTTAATCTTCAAAATGTACTCTAGTGTACAATCTGTCTTCATATTTGGACATTAAATGCATTATGTTTTCATATATTTTCATTACTTTTTTAAACATCCCCTCGTGTATATTTGGATGAATTGTTTGTCGCCCTCGTAACATAAAATAAAACTCAAATGAAAATTTTGGGACACATTTTTCAAGACGTTTCTTTATTGTCGACACGACAAATTTTGATTGACGATAAAAGGGGCTTTGAAAGAGCATTGCCAGATGACAAATTTTTACTATTATCTGTTGTTAAATCTCACAAATATTGCTAAATGTTGAGCTATTCATATGTATTTTATTTTATTCAGAATATTAAACAGGATGTTTCCTAACCTATGACATATATTATAACTCTAAAGCACTGTTTATGAATCAGAAAGAATTTTTGTTAAAATCGCAAAATTAACTGCACTTTAAATGAAGTAAACATTATTAATACCACTGGTCTAAGAGTTATTTCTAATATATTAATAATTAAATTATAATTGTAATTTAATTCAAACAAGTGGTACTGAAAATATACCCAATGATGGATAAAAGGCGTGATGAAATATTTATTTTTTTATTACAAAAATTATGGGATAAAATATGTGGATAAATTGAACCGGGTTCTATTCCCACAGCCGACAAACAATTTTTATTTAGTCAAAACTACCCCTGTAACTCTCCCTCCAGTAACATCTTTAAGGACCGTGATTTGACAGCTGGTACCGAGATCTACTTCGACAGTGTGCCACACTCAGTAATAGGTAAAAGACATGATGATTTATTTATTTTATTTTATATAAAATGAGATGGCTCAGTAGTATCCAGTTGGACTGTGAATTTGTGTACCCGGGTTCGACACACATTTTTTACTACATTAATAGATGTGATTGAAGGTTTGTTGCGTGATAATTTTTTGTTTGATAAATCTGATGAGTGCATACTCAAAACACTACAAGCAGTCATTTATCTGGTTTTTTATAATGAATAAATTGACTATTATAGTTTTTATAATATATACCCTGAATGTTTTCCCTTGAAGTATAAAAAACCGCGTAAAAGTTGTTGAACATCAGTTACGATCTTTTTTATAAGGATGGTGTTTTGAAGCGCAAAAGGAAATTGATTCAATATAAAATGAGTTTATTAAACAAACTACGCAGTGCCCTAGTTTAGAGTGAAATCATGCCGCATCATCTGAGCCAATTTGCTCCAAAAGGAAATAATCAGTTACTGGTAAAGGATGTAATTTCTTGCTTTCTCGCTCAGTCTATGATTGGCAAGATTGGCCAATCTGCAAAAAGCATTCGTCAATCGCATTTCATAACGGTAACGGTAAGCGCTTAGCGCTTAGCGGAACGCCCAGGCGAATGGACTGGAACCGGTAACAGCAAACATCCTGAATTTTCCGATTGGAAATAACGTTGCCGCTGAGAAAGATTTACCCGGTTACACAGTCACAGTATTGGAGTTATCTCTACGGATGCAGACCTCTCGCAAGTCAGTGACGTACGAACCACTGAAAAACTCAATTCTAATAAAGCATTCTCGATTTTTACGCCAGGTCAAAAACAAAAATAGAAATACTGCCCGCCTATTCCTTTTATATTTACAACAAAAATTATTTTAGCTTTAAATACTATACATAATACAAATCTGTATCATAATGAGTGATATTTAAATGCAGATAATACATATTTACTAAGTACATTTCAGTATGGCAGTATTGTTTGATAAATGAATTTCAATTTGCCTTCAAAATCAATGAAATTGTAACTCCCTATTATAATCTGCACCACTGGAGAGCGTCGACCACCCCTGAAGCACTGCTGGGGGTGTGAGGACAATACACAGCTGTTTGGTGGTTGAGATAAAGCGGCTATTATGGCAGTAACTGTGAAGTTTGTCCTTCAAATGGCCGACTCCTCGGCCGGGGACAAAGCAACCCCCTGGATTACAACAGAAAGATACAAACTAATTCATACAAGTTTTTCCTTATTTGAAACTACATCTACTGGATGATTCATTATATACCTTCCTATTTTGTAAGTAAATCGCTATTTGCAATCGATGAATATGTTTGTATATTTCAGATATTCACTTTATTATAAAGAGAAAAATTGAGATATCGCCGGGATTTGAAACTAGGACTTTTAAACTGTGGTCTGTCTCCATTTTCTACCTATTTTTATTATGTGACAAAGGCAGCCTCGATAAATCTCAGGATCAAATCTTGGTCGTATTCCAATTTTTCTCTTTATGATAAAGTTAGATTTCTTCAATTGTCAAATATATACTTGCAAAATTATTGATTGATTTTATTTATTTTTTTTGTTATTTTCAAGCGTTTATCTTACTTATACATACTTGTTATTATATGAAAGTATATAAAGAATTTTTTTATACTAGCAGCTTTGTACAAAAGAAAAATCTTTTAAAGTAAAACAGAATTAACACAATAAATGATTGTGGTTATAAAATGGCAAAATATTGGTAATTTATAAAATAATCATGAAAATTAAGAACTTTCATTAATTTATCGATCTGTAACAGGTAATGATCGATAAAATGTGAATCATTGAACAATACCTGTAACATACAAAACTTTTGTGCCTCAAATAAATTGAATGACGTAAATAAATATCTATTTTTTTAAGCTGCACTGTTGGAAATTAATAAATACTAATTAACATACCAGGAGAGCTACAGCTTATAATGGGATCTGAACAATCAGATTAAGTTTTTTGCTTTAATTTGCAGTCAAATAAGTGTCAATTCTGGTTTATAAGTTAGCCCATAATTTCAGGTACACTTAAACGTTGCTATGAATGTACTAGCAGGTCAGAATTATCCCAATTTTATGGGAAATATAGCACGATTTCTTTTTGTGTAACAATTCAAAAAGTATAATATTAATATTAGCTTGAAATGTTCATTTTGCTTTCAATATTTGTTCGTTGTACATTTAATTGAAAATCAAATATCGATACAAACTCTCTCATCAAATAATATAAGCTTTCATTATCTGCATTACACGATTATTTCATTTTAACTTCAATATCTATTAAACTATATAATGAAATAATACAATTAAATAACATGAATTTTAAATTGTTTATAACAAACTTATTCAACTATACATTCATTTGCAATTTGAATGAAAAATACCTAATTAATTCAAATACAATTTTTATTTTTCCCGCGCTTGCCTACCTACTGGAGCACTGCCCAACCTAACCTAATTGACACAAACTTTAATAATTTTTATAAATATATCAATAATTACAGTACTAAATCTATTTGTTACTGATAATTGGTGTTCTAAATTAAACATTGAAGCAACTTTGTCACATATTTCGCTTACATATGCCCACATATTTGTTTAACCATCTTTTTTCTTTTGTATCAACGTCGTAATACCAAATAAGATGACCTAAAATACATTTAATCACTTTATTACTAGCAATATAAGTACTATAAAATATACAATAAATACAGTAAAGCTTACTTTGTAAGTACAGTTGAAAATTGTCGTATTACTCAATCAAATAAATGTATCCAATCTTATTGATTTCCTTCGATTCATGAAGTATGCTTTTGAAGGTGTAGATTTCGTTATAGATAACATATGGTACAATCAAAGCTTATGGAATATATAAAATAATGTTTGTACTTCAGTTCGTCAAAGAATTTCACCTAAAAATACAATAATTCTTCGTTAAACTGTTCGTAAAATGAATGTACTTGAATTGACTACCTGTCAGCTGATTGTCTTTGCAGGTTTTTTGTCATAATATAAGATTAAATTAGTATAAATAGAAAGACACATGTATTGTATAAGACTCTTTTTTATACTATTGTTTAAATGATTCAGCTTTTGGTATTGTCAAATTAATAGGATAGTTGTTGAAAACAGGTTGATTGTCGAAATAAAAAATTATGTAATTATTTCATATTTTCTTTACAATTTAATTATATAACATTTTAGTTCACTATTAATACAAAAATTTTGTGTGTGCTAATTAAAATAATTGTATCATTAAGAAATTATGACTGCAAATTTGCACTTTTTGATATTTTATAAATTTGATAAAAATTTCAGGAGATAACATTTACACATATATTTTAGATAATATCTAATTAATTTCATATATAAACAAAGTTGTACAAAGTGGACAATTAAAAATATTCATATTTAAAAATGTCATTTGACAGCTGGAATACAGAAAATTGAAATTTTGCGGAAAGAAACATAATTAAAATTCAAAATAAATTTTAAACGATTTGCTATATTAGCCTGAATAGCTGGAACTATAAATATTTGCATATTACATTATATTTAATTAATTAGAATTTTCGTGTAGGTTAAATATTAGTTATGAAGAAGAAGAAGTCAAAAAATTTCAATTTCCACCAATCAGAGATCAGGTTACAAGTTAGCAAATCCCGAGAGTATAAAAGGAATGGAAATCTGCCGTTTTTGATCAGTAGTTTGTTTACCTTAGTGAGATTTGCTGTCAAAGTGAAAATCGTTCTTATTAGGTAAGTTTATAAAAATAAGTTCTATTATTATACAAATAAAAAGTAAGTAATTAATAGCTTGAAATGTATAATATATAACATATGCTATGTTAGGAATGAATTAAATCATTGAAATAAGGTTAGAAAAATGACGTCACGACAACAATGAGTTTAGATACCAACTGTCATTCGAAATCGAAACTGAAGTTAATAGGTTATTTGTTCAATTTTAGGATGGAAGAGCAGAAACCAAGTAGTGAAAAGCCTGCTGAGAAACAGAAAATCATATTGATACGATCTCGTAATGGGGGTGCCAGAACTTACACAAAGTTAGATGAATTGACCGCTATTCTTATCATCCTTGGCTATGATGTAAAGGAAATTCCTTGTCACGAATATCGTGAAAATACTCCATCCGTTTTTAAGGTAAATCACTATTTTTGTACGAATAGGTTAGATTTTAATAACAGTTTAGTATTTAAAGATTTTATTCAATTTTTGTCGTACTTTATCTTAAAAAATCTATCAATTTATTACAAAATTAGAGTTTTATAGGGAAATAAATACAGAATGTATTTAGGGGAAAAATCTAGTTTGACCTTGAAATAACGTACTTCAAAACAATAAAAATCTTGTAACAATTGCCATCTTAAATTGGATCAATTTTTGATCATGTAACAATTCTATTGTTTCGCTATAATTTATCTGCAATTAAATATACAGGATGTTTCAATTTCGAAGGACTGTGAAATAATTAATTAAAATAATTTTAATATAGATAACAATTTTAAAAGTAATTATAACGATATTAATCGAGTAAATTTTTCGTATGGTTAAACAAAAAAAATCTATGAGTAATTTTTAAATTAATCAACATTTATTATTATTTTCTCAACGAATATCCGTTTTTTCGTTTATTCATTAACGGTTCAGATATTTAATAAACTTTTTAATTGTAATTGTACTTATCCATATTTTTGTAAAAATTGAATCATTAATCGATTTAAAAAAATTGAGTAAATCTTGCAACTCTGATCATTACTTACTTCTGAATTATAATTCGGTTAAAAGGGACGTTTGGTGTATATTTGGGGTAGCGGCATCTCAAACATTTTTATCAAAAATTCCCATAGGGCACTAGATAATGACAAATCTGATTTTGGATGATTTTTTATTCCTAATTAATTCGCACAAATGGTTGCATGTTAAGAAAAATGTTTCAGACAAGACAAATAGATAATATTGATACCTATCCCAGTGGCGTGGGCAAATATTTTTTATAGGGCTACATTTTTTAGATGATTAATGATTTTTTACATGGAACCATACTTTAAAATATCTTAATTAAAATGAGTATTGGTTCCATTTAAAAAAAAAACATAAGTCATATCTCGAAAATGTGCCCCTATAAAAAAATATTTGCCTACAACATTGGTTAGGTATCAATATTATGTACGTTTTTGTTTGAAAACACATTTGAAATAAGCCCCGAAATGTACATAATAGTCCCATTTAAGCGAATTCGCAGCTTTTATAATTTAAAAGTTAAAAATGATAGTCTCTCGAAATTGAGACAGCCTGTATTTAATCCATTCATTTATGATATTTATTCATTAAATTTTCCAAACATTTTTATCATGAAACACCAGTTTTGCTTCATACACATTCATAATTCCTTTCACACAAATTCGTCTATTTGTCTCACACTGAATCATTCGTTTATGCAACAAACTTTCAATTATATCTATCCATTTATTTCAAGTCGTTCACGCAATCTCTCAACTTCAATTTCTTCTTCATGACCGAACCATATGACTACTTGTTTATTTTATAAATTATCTAGTTGATTTATGAAATAGTTATTTATTCAGTATTTACATCACAATATTTTGTTACACAGGTTGCCCAATGGATTCCGACCAGTATTTGTGGATATTTCCGGACCCCGTTAGCAGCCGCAAGACTGTATTTAATTGCTATGCTGATTTTTATATATAAGCAATCAATGAATCCAATCCTGGTTATAGTAGAAGAGATATCGTGTTTAATTCCGATATTTAACCTATACGGTAACATGAGAGTCATGTTTATTGACGACGTGATGAAAAGTATGCCGACCTTGAGAGACCTCGAAAGCCGCAAACGAGCTACTCCTACTTCTGACGACGATTATAATGAATCGGTTCCTACCGAAAGAGGATTTAGACGACGACTTCGCAGGCGCATCTATTCGACCCCAAAGAGACGATTCCCAGACTTCTCACAAAATGAAGTCAAGCTGACTGATTTATATCAAATCAGAAACAGAACGACTCTTGAAATAACTAACGAGGAAACCAGAAATTTCAGGAGGTCGCTTGAAACACGTAAGGCCCTAATTGAAGCAGAAAAGAAAAGATTATTGGAGTTGAATTTGATTGATAACCAATCAACTGATCAATCAGTTGACCAAACGTTCAATAGTACTGATGAAACTCAAGCAGAACGTTCGTTTGGACAAACTTTTTCTACCGGAGCTGAAGAAACAGAAGGAGAAATTGTGCGACAAATGATAGAAGAAGAAATATCTCAATCAACCGTATCAGAACAAGCAGTTGCTACCGAGGCCGAAGAAACGAAAATGGAAGTTGATGAAGAGGCAGAAGAAGAACAATCTTTTGCTACTGGGGCTGATGAACTCGAAGGGGGGATTGAGCAAAAAATTATAGACGAAGAAACTTCTCAATTAACCGTATCAAAACAATCATCGGAACAAGCAATTCCTACCGAGGCTGAAGAAATGCAAATCGAACAAGAAGAAACAGAAGAAGAACAATCTTTTGCTACCGGGGCAGAACAATCTTCGCAACAAATAATTGCTACCGAGACTAACGAAATGGAAGAGCAAACTGAAGACGATCAAAAAGTACCAACCTATGTTTATCCTACGACAGAACAATCACCTGAAGAAACAGTCTCTGTCACATCTGACGTGCCTGAAATGAGAAGTAGTGAAAATTCACTCGATCAAACCAATAATGCCTCTATGGCAGAACAATCCGAAAATCGTAGCCTTGTCTCCATGCCTGACCTCCAAGATATAGGTCCGGAAACGTATTTGAATGAATTCGGCGAAGAAATTGACAGAGATACGTTTTTCAACAGATTCCAAAATCCTGACCGAAACTTTTTCCCAGTGCATCCATCCGATGAACAATACACCTTTAACCCAATTAATAGATCTGAAGACGTTCAACATCAAGCTTATCTTGAATTTCTACAATTTGCGATGGAAGATCAGGCGTTCAATGAAGTATTTATGCCTGTGCTGAGTGATGAAGAGTCGTCTGATTAGGAGGCGTAAAAATCATCTAATATTTGCTACAAGAATGAAGAGGTTTAATCTTCATTTTTTTTAGTTTTGTTCATAATTTATACCTTAGTTCTTGTAGCTTTTGAAATGTACTACTTAATTTTCCACGATGTTCTTGCCATAAAAATGTGATAATGTAACTTTATTCTGTTTGTTAAAGTAAAATTAAATTTTACTTTATGAAGATCGTTGAAAAATCGATCATATATTTAATTTTCATGTTTCTTGTTACTGTTCATTCAATAGTTTATATGATACTATTTTTGTAATTTTGTACTGTGCAATAGGTTTTCTAAAATTTACAATTTAATTTTCGGAAAGTGTTCACAAAATTTTTGTATAAACTTGTGATTCAAATGTGATAATAAATGTAAGTTTTTTGTGTTCATTAAAGGAAAAATCCTTTATAAATTCTGTTTCTTTTTTTGAATATTCTTGGGGAAATCTTATTTCAGGTACTTCAAAATTTTGGTAAGTAAGGAAGGTGCCATATCCATGGCAACTGGAATACAACGGTATGATTTGACATCTGTCAAGAGAATAAATCTTATCTAAATTTATATCTGAAAATTTTATTTTCTGATAGGATAGTGAAAAACATTTTCTCAAGTGTTTTATATCTCGCGCCTTCATCTCGGGAAATGTAACATCACGTTCTTGAAGAAATGTCTCACTTTCTTCCCTGGGTATGCAAATAACTATTATGCAACTGTTAAATTTAAGTACTCGATTATGAGCACAAAATTGAAAATAATTTTCAAACAAGGTTATCGTTTCTTTGGTTACAAATTCGTATTTATAGATATAAAATGATTTTTAAATTTAAATTTGTTACAAAATCCAGTTACACAATTTATTTAATTATTTATGATACAGGAACTCAATCTCACCGACTCACTGAACCGCAGTCTAGTAGTTCATATATTTTTTAGTTTGAGTGGGGTAAGGGGTAGGTGGCTCAGTGGTATCAAGTCGGTCTGTGGATCTTGAGAACCCTGGTTCGATCCCCACAGACGACAAACAAAATTTCACCAAATTAAATCTACCCCTGTGGCTTCCCCTCCATTAATATCTTTGGAAGCCGTGATTTGACGGCTGGTAACCGCACTTAACGCGAAGAAATATATCACTTACCGAGATCTGCTTAGGCAGAGTACCACACACAGTAATGGGTAAAAGGCGTGATGATATATTTATTTTATTTTTATTTGAGTGGGATTCAAATATCGTCCATAAATTTCACACAATTGCAGGTAAACTCTAACGAAATAATTAAACAACAAATCTAAAATAAAAAATCCTGCGCTTGTTATTTATCTCGCAATTAATCTTCGGCAATCTCAACTACCTTCATAATTCCTTTCATACCAGCTCGTTTATTCCTCACACTCAAAATCATTCATTCACGCAATAATTTTTGAATTATATTTATACATTTATTTTCTTCTAAGAAAGGGAGGCCGTCCGTATAAAAATGTTGCGTGCCACTGGATTAAGCAATCAACCCGAAATATTATTTATTTATAGATAGTTAGAGAAATTAATATAACCAGACAGCACTCTAGCCTTGAACATGTTTTTCCATCTTGTGATAAAGTCTGGAAAGATACAACAGAGACAGATTCCAGTTTCCAGGTTCCAGCCATGCAGCCAGTAAGTCCATAATCTTATACGTGGCTTACGTAATCCTGTTCTAGCTACACCTGGTGCACTTACTCCATACCGACTAGAACGTAACTCTTACGACATGTGTTTTATGCCGCATTCCTTCATTTTCCATTCTACGTTGTTCTTCGCTGTTTTCTTTTTACTTTCGTTCGCTTGGACGCCGTTGTTTCTTGAGCGCGTTCGTATTTTGACACGTAACTGGTATAAATTTTACCTGTTTTGCATGCTTGCTATATTTTGTAAATTTTTTTTTAGTATGAGTGAAATGGCTTGTTCTTCTTGAATAAATAATGTAAAGTATTATTCTGGAGGCATCTGTATTTTTTTGATATGTTATTGAGACACAATTTCATCGAATTTTACGAACAATAGATGGAATATAACATCAGGCAATGGACCATCAAATAGGGTAACACGAATTTTTGATAGTCACAACAGGGTATATTTCCTGGAATTTCTCAAAAAAATTATCGCCTTTTAGTTTTACTTTAAATTATTTATGTAATTAATCTTCGCCGAAAATTCCTATATATTTGTTACCAGCAAATAATATATGCAATTCTAAATACAAAATTTATATTATTTACAAGTAAATATTATATTAAAATGCATTTTTGGCGGGATTCGCTTCGCTCGTAATTAAATAAATAAATATATCATCACGGCATTTATCCATTATTGAATGTGGCACTCTGTCGTTACAAATCTCGGTAAGTGATATATTTCTGGGCATGACGTGTGGTTACCAGCCGTCAAATCATGTCCCTTAAAGTTGCTAGTAGAAGGTGAGCCACAGGAGTAATTACTAACGAACTAATCCTAAGCCTGAAAATCAATAAATCAAATTATTATGAATTTCATACATTTACTTATATATTAAATGTATTTTTGGCACGACTCGCTTCGCTCACATTTTAAACATACAAACCCTAAGTCCACGCTTTTGCACGCTTTTCACACACAAGCCATTATATACTTTTTTTGCAAAATTTACATTTAAATTTCATACATTAAATATGACCTACTTATACCATGTCAAACCACTTGACAATTACGTCATTTTTATTTGTAATATTTATCCAATTTAAATCTACTCCTGTGGCTCCCCCTCCACTAATGTCTTTGAGGAAGGAGTGACTTGACGGGTGTTAACCGCACTTCATGCGAAAAAATATATCACTTACCGAAATCTGCTACAGCAGTGTGTCACACCCAGTAATGGGTAAAAAGTGTGATGATATATTTATTTTTTGTTATATATATTTATTCAGACAACAACAACGTAATCATTTATTTTTTAAAAACACACCCTGTATAATGAATTTGATTTTCAACTGAATATGTAAATTTTGTTTTATTCTGGCAGGTACAAAATATTTTCAATTAACTTTTGAATTACAAGCACTGAATTAATTCCTGACAAATGAAAATTAAATTACAATTTTGCTTATATATTTTTAATTATAAAATATTTTCTAAATTTCGAATACACAATTTACTGCTAAATTAAATTATTTATATTTCAATAAACACTCATTTCAAACAGTTATTAATTTTATTACGAACCGTTTAAATGAATTATATTAAACCAATTTATATTTTAATATAATATTGCTGCTTTCAAAATCATCCTGAATTCACTCTAAACGTTCGCATTTTTTGATAGCAATCACATATTTAATTTCACAATAAAAATATGTCGTAATATCTGAAGATATAAAGATTGCAATAATATCTTTAATTTTCTTTCGCAATTCGTTTAAAAAATGTAAACTAACTTTCACTTCATTACTCCTGTGGTTCCTCTCCACTTACATATTTGAGGGGCGCATTTTGACGACTGGTAACCGCACTTCACGAGCAAAATATCTCACTTATAGAAATTTGCTACGGCTCAGTGCTACACTCACTAACGGGTAAAAGACATATTTATTTTATTTATAAAACACTGGTTTAATAGTACATAATAGTATATTACATAATAAGTCAGGAAAGTGATACCTTTACTTGACGAAGCGGTTGTTTGAAGTACGAGGCCGTCAGCCCGAGTATTTTAATTCGCTGAGTTAAGTAAAACACTTTCGTGACGTATTATGTATACTATTTTTTCTGAAATCGTTCATATTTATATTTTATCAATATAATTAATAATAAATATTTCAGAATGTTAATTTTTTTGGTAAGAATCATATTGGCAGCAAACTACATATCCAAACAACAAGTTGTTGAAAACAACATCTTATGTGAAAAATCTATTGAACATATTTGTGTCAAAAGTAATATTGTTGAGAGAGCAGATTTCTTTATAATGTTGGCAAATATAGATGAAAATGAGTATGAGGCGGTATTTTCAAGTACTCCTGAAATCTTAAATCAAGCAACTGCGGCTGTTGAAAATTTATTACCGAGCAAGTCCAAAGACCGATATGATAAAGAATATGAAATTTTCATGGATTGGAAAAAGCAAAATAAAGTAAATAATTTGTTAGAAAATGTGCTACTTGCTTATTTTATTCAATGAATTTCCAAGTAATTTATCGATTGCAACAAATAATTTAGCTTCAAATTCGCCAGTGTCATGAATAAATTTTAGTAACTTAAACAATTGTATATTTAGTATTAACGTTATTGATAAAAATAAATAAAGATCTTATTAAATTTTTTAGTTATTTAGTTTATTTACTTGAGTCAGGTAAATTACTTTCCTGACTAGTCAAGAAAGTACTTTACCTGACTGTTTTTCAAATGTTTTGGTAAACACTTACTTTCCATATTAAAATGCGTCAGGAAACTAGGTATTTTCTTGACGATTTCAGAAAAAAATATTTATAATTATGTTACTAATGAAATAAAAGTATAAACACTGCCTACAAATAATAATTTATTAATTAGTTATTATGTAGGTACCTGGTGTAATGCCATATTTTTATTTTTATGAATTAAATGTACTATTAAACCAGAGACACTAAAAATGTTTGCTAGGAATGAAACACCCTAATTTTTGCGAATTTCAAAAAAAAATCTTTTTGTTCTATAATCAGTATATCAAATTATATACGTCATTGAAGTTTCGTGCAGAGGTATAGAAACACCCTATATAATGAAAAGCTACAGAAAGTAAAGATGAAATTCTCAATTATCGTTAAAATTAAAAGATCCTATCCGCATCAGCAAAGATGCAGCATGCTTGTGCAGATATGACGACAGACACGTATAATGGAAGAAGCATGTTTTCTTCTAATAGTATTATAAAACTTTTCATGACTGAAAAACACCTGCGTTTGACTTTTCTTTTAAAAACATTTTAATGTAATATTAGTCATAAGTCAATAATTTCCATACAGCGTTAATTTAAAAAAATATTATCTCATTTAAAGTTTTATATATTTTTAAAAATAATGTCTGGGAATCCGAATTTCCCTCGGGAAATAACAAAAGATAGACAGTTTAAAATAACAAATAAAAATAAATAAAAGAAACAACTTTTCTCCTTAAATTTCTTTCGAATTTTCGATCATATCTTAAAAACAGTTGGTAATATTGAATTGAATTTAATGTCAAATTACATTGACCCTAAACTACTCACATACCTACTTATAATTTGAATAAAAAATTTTCATGAATTTCCTTTTAAAATGACATAAAATTAATTTTCCGGAGCCTGAGACCTATAGCTAGAACAATTTTCATTACATTAATACTACCTCTGCGGCTCCCCTCCGACATCTACTACTAAGGCAAAGTGCCACACCCAATAATGGGTAAAAGGCGTGATGATATGTATTTTTATTTTTTATGAAAAATGTGGATAGTTCAATGAACATGCGTAAGACTGTTGATTCTAGAACCAGAGTTTGATTCCCACAACTGACACTTTTTACTACTTTACTAATATTTATGGGGACCGTGATTTGACGGATGGCCACCATACTTCACGCGAAGATATATGCCACTTACCGAGATCTGCTGCGGTAGATAATGAGTAAAAAGTAAAATAAATAAATATCATCACGCTTTTTACCCATTACTGAGTGTGGCACTCGGCCGTTTCAGATCTCAGTATGTGATATATTTCTTCGCGTTATCGTCCGTCAAATCACCCCCCACCCCACCCCGCCAAAATGTAAGTGGAAGAGGAATCACAGGGGTATTTTTAACGTAGTGAAAATTGTTTGTCGACTATGGGAATCGAATCCAAGTTCTCAAATTTGCAGGCCGACTTGATACCTATTCCATTGAGTAAAAAGGCGTGCTGATATATTTATTATTTATTTATTTATTTATTTATTTATGTTACGCTGTACAACAGAAATTTAATTTCAATTACAGTACAGGGTCCGCACTCACCGAGCCGCAGTGTGAAAGTTTATATATTTTTTAGCTTGAGTGCGATTCGAACTCGGGATCTCGCGATTCGAACTCGGGATCTCCGGATTCGAATTCCGTATCGCTATTCACACCTCCGTACTGACGGACTATAAAAGTAACAATTTTTACGAAGCTGTCATTATATTATTTTTTATAATAACAAGTACATACATACAAACAAACCCTAATTCTAGCAACAAAGCAAGGATATTTCTAATTACACATAGTTTGCCCCATTAACGAATTTTGTAAGATGACACGAGATCTAAAGCTATTATGGAAGTTTCACGAAAAGTGTTAATATCACCGTGATTAAAAGCAGAAATTTAATAAGATGAAAGGCACGTCGCGTCGTCGTTGCTGTTGCTAATGCCCCTACTTATTGTCACACCAACCATTCTATTCAGATATTCAGCAAAGGACTAAACTATGCTAGCGGATAGTGGATAGCGGATAGCGGATAGCGGATAATCCACAGCACCCGCACTAAAGGCGAAGCAAACAAGATACAGGTCAGCATGCAAACTTGCATACGATGTTCGATGCTTGTTGATGGCAAAGAGACTATACAGAGTCGGACTCGAATATTTTCACACGATTACCTGAAGATCATTATGGAAAATTTACGTGGATTACAAAAAAAAACTACATAAAGGGTGACGAGATATGGATCAAAATTATTGCAAAAAAAAAATAACGAAATATATTATTTTGTAATATATATTTAAAAAAGGATTCAATTATAAATAAATAAATAAATATATCATCACGCCTTTTACCCATCACTGGGTTTGGCACTCTGCCTAAGCAGATCTCGGTAAATGATATATTTTTTTCGCGTGAAGTGCGGTTACCAGCCGTCAAATCACGGCCTCCAAAGATATTAGTGGTGGAGGAGCCACAGGGGTAGATTTTTAAATTGGTGAAAATTGTTTGTCGGCTGTGGGGATCGAACCAGGGTTCTCAAGATCCACAGGCCGACTCGATACCACTGAGCCACCTACCAATTATATAATATATTAAATAAATAAAAGGCTTCAGAATCCAATGTTTTTATAAAATATTTATTTTTGGGACTTTCCGAACAAACATTTTGATTAATTTGCTAGTTTTATACACCCATACCTCGCTTTACGGCCTAGATACGTTTCACGAATCTTGGCCGCAAAGCGAAAAGCCATATAAGGAATCAATACAAATTCATACAAATTCAATGGGAAAAAAGTTTTTTTGCCGTTATAGCGAAACTTTTTAGGCCATAAAATAAATATTTTATAAAAACATTGGATTCTGAAGCCTTTTATTTATTTAATATAAGAAATATATTATTGTATGTACTGATTACCACGCAAAAATATTTTTTCCGAAATTAGCTAAAATAATTGCATATTACTTGAAACAAACATTTTTCATACCACTAGAATGATAGGTTACAGTAATAAATAAAAATGAGTAAATATTATACATTAAAAGAATTGTTATATAATTTTAATTAATTTAATTTTAATGTTTATTCATTACTGTAACCTATCAGTTCAGTGGCACGAAAAAGTTTGCTTCAAGTAATATGCAATTATTTTTGTGAATTTCGGAAAAATTATTTATGCGTTACATTATTTTTTTGTAATAATTTTGAAACACCCTGTATTTATACGTGTAAAGTATGGTTAGCAGCTGTCAAGTTACGATCCCCAAAGATGTTATTGAAAGAAGGAACTCAGGGAAAGTTTTAATTTTGGTGAAAATCAATTCAAATCCACATTGCCACTGACAAGCAACACTACCCAACTCTCAATCACCGATTTAAATGAATCTTGGCACACTAATAGAACTCTAAAAAATATTGAACCCCTATTTTGTTTTTCTTCCGGAAGTTGTTTTTTAGAGGTACAAACCACCCCTGAAAGATGGTAAAAGCAATTACGCGTAATATTTTGATATTATTTAATTTCATTTATGGAGATTCTTGCTTTTACCACCTTTCAGGTTTGGTTTGTATCCCTAAAAAGTAACTTCCGGAAGAAAAAAAATAGGGGTTCAATACTAGTGTGTCAAGTTTCATTTAAATCGGTGAGTGACAGTTGGGTAGTGTTACATGTTAGTTATCAATTACATAACAATTAAACACGAGATCTATTGAATAACAAAGCATCGCTGGCTTCATATTAATGAAGAAAAAATCATGGTAAAAATTCAAAATGAAAATAATAACTCAATTACGAGTAAAACATTATGTAAACCATTAGAAATTCCACGCTAATAAGTGTAAATTCAATCTAGCCCCTCTCCCCCTAAATCCATGTAAATCACATGCGTTGTATCTAAATCTATCCGGTAACCCGAAACACGAAACCAGAACAATGACAACATCATAACGATAACAAGCGCAATTTCGTGCGGCGTCGGATGAAATCGGAAGGTGTCGGGTGCAGACGAACCCTCGACCTTGCACCTTGGGTGTCAGGCACCCTCGCATCCAACTTCGGCAGGACGATAGGACGAACAAGAACAAGGAGCAGAGACAACAATATCGTGTTCTAATGATGCGATATAGATCAGAATATGTTAGGATAGAAGATTGAGGTACGTGGCAAATTTGTCAACTAACCAAGGTTTTGTTGATAACTTATTTTTACCACAATTAAAAACAAATACATAGATACTATACTGAAAAGGTTATAAGCATGGACTGACATTATAAAAATATAACTAGAAGAATGATGTCCGTCAGTACGGTGGTGTGGATAGCGATAAGGACTCAAGCTAAAAATTATATCAACTATCACACTGCGGCTCTGTGAGTGCTTAGTGATTAAATTCCTGTTGTACAGCGTAACATAAATAAATAAATAAATAAATAAATATAGGATGATGCTACGTTAACATGATACAGAATGGTAAATTGAAAGACGAACCATAACGTTTTCATTGTTTTTTTTATCAATTATTGGCTTCCCTAATAATTTTACATCAATAAAGTTAAATAGTTTATTATAGACTAAAAGTTTCTGCATTTTTGGCACTAATATTTATAATTTTATTCTATTTGGAACCGAAAAAATGAAGGAAATGGTAATTGGTAATTTTATTAAAATTATCAGTGCTATAAAATAATAACAAAACAAATTAATTAATTAATTAAGATTTTAAAGTTAAATTTATGACAGAAAAATTCGGATGACGCCTGGATTTGATTCTGTCATAAATTTAACTTTACTTTAAAATTATCTTCATTACTGTACGTTCAGTCGAACTCATATGTTAAAAATTAATTAAGAGTTTATTTTACTTAATATATGAAAAAATTATTTATTATAATAATGACAAACAATAACTTTTAATTAGAACATTTGTTTTGTTATTTCAGGGCACTGATGGTTTTATGAAAATTACCAATAAACATTTCTGTCAATTTTCTTGTTCCAGAGTAAAATTATAGGTATTGGTGAAAATGCATTCTATACTAGGTCAAGCATGGTTAGGAGTGTTTTTGTTCAGAGATTTCATCAGTTTTGGAGCTGGTTGAACTAAAAAAAACACACCCTTAACCATGCCTGGCCTAGTACAGAACGCATTTTTATGGTAAAAAGTAATTGGAGGTGGATACGTGCTACACCAATACCAAAATGATAAATATTTAATATTTTTTATGTACAATAATTAGGAAAACCAATAATTGAACATTTCAAAAATAGTGCATCTTTCGATTCACCACCCTGTATATATTTCAAATTATTCATGGCAATTAATTACATATTTACTAATTTACCTCGCAAACAGCACTCAAGAGTAAAAGCGATCCATTATTTGCATATTCTTATTTAAAATAAATTATTAAATGAAGAATCAACAACTGTCTTTCATTTGACAAATTTCGTCTCCTCTGCAAAGTTATAATATAGCCCTTATAATCTTCTATAATAAATATTTTTTGCTCAAATATACCAACACACTAAAAGATGTATGATCAAATTTAGAAACACCCTGCTTATCAAATAGGATAGTTTAAAAAAATCGCTAAAATTAATCTGCACCAAATATTATAAATTGAATTTCAAATGCTGCTGTGTCTAATTGATGGATTGCACTATAAGATATTACAATTAACATTCAGTTCCTATTTGGTAAAGTAGTTAAATCAATAAAACAATTGAATAATTAAAAAATATATAATCAATCTTTAAGGAAAGATTAAAGTATCATACATCATGTCTCATTTCTTGTCTGTTTCATATCATTTTTCAAAACCGTATTGAAAATAATCCCTAAATCCCTGTAACGTTATAGAGTTCCGACAGATACCACTGTGTGACGTCACATCACGTGTTGCGTAACACGTCACATCACAGGCAGTAACACCATAATTAAGTTACATATATGTTTACAATGTGATCTCCGGTCTGACCCTAGCGTTACCGCTAGCCCTTTATCCCGCAGCGCTGTAGCGCTCTAGCGGTACAGTGCCCAACCGGTAGCCCCGGTTCAGTAGCGTGGAGAACTCACCCCCCTAACGGTAAAGCGTCGATGCTGTTTCGTTTCGACCATTCCCAAGGGAGACAAATTTTACCGATATCATTCGAGCAGTCTTTGAGAAAACTTTTGTACGGCAATCGTAAAAATGTCACGTTATTTCATACAATTTGTTCAAATATTACTTACTGTTTAAACATTAGTATATTGTAATACTAGTGAGAAAAGGGTTTAATTTAGAGATGGGCGAATATCATCCGCGAATAGTCGAATGCCGCGAATATTGACATTATTCGATATTCGAGATTTTCGTATAGCGAACATTCGAATACCTCGAATATCGCACTATATGTTGACCTCAATTTTTGACTATGTTTTTCTTTATCATTTGTACATAAACTTAAAGCTATTACAATACTTTGAAGTTATTAATAACAAAGATATTTTGTTTTAAAACCATGAAGACGTACCATATTTCAAATTTGTTTTTCGCCATCAGCCCGTACGTTTCACCTTAAATTTGAAGTTTTCGTCTTTTTCTTTTTTGTTTGTACTTTTTGTTTTAATTTTATTTTATCTTAACAATTTCATTCAAATAATGAAAAGGACATAATTAAATAATTATTAATAATAAATAAATTAACTTTTAGGAGTATCTGATTAATATTCGTATTCGATATTCGAATTCGAGAAATTTGATATTCGCCCATCTCTAGTACGAAAGTACGTAAAGTACGAGTTTTGCAATGACCCCTTTCCCACGTGTGTTACATACAATTTTTTCAACATTAAACGTGAAAATTACATTTTTATGTTTGCGATACAAGAAATTTAATAATTATTTTATTTAAATCAAAGGAGTTATATTTGCAAATGCACTTCACCATGTCAAATGACATTTCTCTCACTCAATTTAGTTGTGACAGTAAGGGAAATGTCATTTTCACAAATTACGTTGAAAAATAATAATTTTAAATTATAATAATAATATTTTATGGAGTAGGTGGCTCAGTGGTATCGAGTCGGCCTATGGATTTGAGAACCCGGGTTCAATATTGACCACATTAGAACTACCCCTGTGGCTCACCCTCCACTAACATGTTTGACTGCCTTAATTTAAGAAGAAATATATCACTTATCGAGATCTACTACAGCAGAGTGCCACATCCAGTAATAGATAGGAGGCGTGATGATTATTTACTTATTTATTTGTTACTCTGCACAACAGGAATTTATTCCCAATTACAGTCGGTTATAGTGGAATACGAAGTTGAAGTCAACAAGACTTGAACACACGACCTGTTACTTGTTAATTAGTAAACGCAAGTTTTATTTTGATTTTATCAACTGGGCTGCAATTGTCTCTAACAAAATTATGTCTCACATTCTAACTCATCAGTTACCAATGTATTTCGATTCAGTCCCAATCGCAGTAGATATTAATTTTGTTCTAAGAACTTATTATTGAATTGTATGCGGGGTTGGCAAATATCATGATTTTAAAAATAATATCACTAAATGGAGTATTAGTATTTAACTATTTATATGAAAAATTCCTTGAATAAAATGCAGTTTCGATTATTAATTAATTACACTGTGTAACACGAGCGGAATGGGTGAATAAGTTAATCTTTCCGGACTGCGTCAATTGTAAAACGAAAGGAATGGACGCAGTCTTAAAATTTTATTAAACATACTGGTATTAAAGTTTAAACTTAATTGAACACGAAACGCTATAATTTAATATAAGGATGGAAACAGAATTATTATTTGAATTAAATTTTTATTAATTATAATACTTAATTCACTTATCTTCTTTAAAATTAAATAAAACGCGAACACCGCGTGATGTGAAGATATACATCTTCACGCTTTGAGTCGATGGACGAGACTGATGGTTTCCACCAAAACACTTGCTATCCTGGGTACGATACCCACATCTGGAATCCATCCCCCACACATCGGGGTGGACACAGATGTCTCAAGTGTTTTGGTTATGTAGTCTGACACTCTGGCACTGCAGATAACGCGAACATGAAATCTTGTTGGAATTCTAAGAATATTAACTATAACTGTCTCTTTTTATAATTTAATGCCCTATATTTGAAAACCAAAAGATCTCACACTCAGCCTTAATGGCACATGTGATCACGAGTGTCAAATTACACGAAACCAATCTCACCTAAACGCAACATAACAACAATGAGATAGCTCATATTGTTACAACTGATTTAAATCGGGCCAACCCTTAATGTACATATTACAAAAAAAATTAAAACTGAATATATTGAAAATAAAAATTAGAAGCAAGGCGGCAGAAAATCTGGTTTCTTTTGGCGATATTAAGGGTTGAAACGAGAATGGGGAAAATGTATCGTGCTGGCGTTTCCCACTCTGGCCTTGAACAGGCACCGGAAGTGAAGCGATGAATTAATACGTCGACGGTAACATCGGTGATGCGTTTTATTTTGTCCGGGGTACGATATACGATGTACGATGAACGTGTATGCGACTATGAGAGCTAGTCAGCCGTAAATGTGATGGTCATTTTCATAACACGTGGGGACATTGTTGATTAAGGTGATTATTACTTGTTATTACTCTTTTTGGAAAGTTATAACATGATTTTACTCTGCACAATAAGAACTCAATCCAAATTATATTGGAACCTCTACCATTCAGTCACAATCGTCACAGTTTTAATGCAAGTGTTTTTATTAATTATGTACAATTTTTGAGTGTTTTACTTAGGTTTACGACAACAATACGTCCAAAATTCGGGAATTCATATTACTCATATATCATATATAACATCACGCTATGTATCATCAAACAGGCGCGGTGGCCGAGCGTGTTAAGGCACATCTCTTAACATACTGTGACGTCATCTGAACCAAGGTTCGTCAGTTCGAATCCGCCTGTCGACAATGTGTGATTTGTCGTAAAATATAAAAATACAGTTACATATATTTATCACATTCGGGCGCTATAAGCTAATCACTTATACGCCTTAAAAATAATTTGACTAAAGAAACCGGCAGTACGGCGGTGTAAAAACTGCGGCTCAGTGTGCCCGGCCCTATGTTCCGAAACGGAATGACGGGACATCATCATCATGTATCTTCAAAGCTAGAAGCACGAACCATTGAAACATTCACTTGATTCATTCTACAATTTTCTACTTTTGTTTCATCCATGTTTATTATTCCTTTCATACAAGCTTGTCTATTCCCCTTATTTTCAATTATAACCTTCCATTTATTCTTAGGTCCTTCACGCAATCTCTCACCTTCAATTTCATCAATCTTTCATTCGATATACGTTTCACAAGCTCAAACTATATTAACTGACACCTTCTTTCTATCTCACGCTGAATATACGTACATAACATCACGGTATGTCCCAACAAATATGTTAGGGTAGCACGAACCCTTAAAACAATCACTGAATATTTAATCATTAGATTCATTCAGTAAACATTTCTAAAACCATTTTCTCTTCATTCGCGTTCATAATTTCCTTCATAAATAAAATAAATAAATATAAATATATCATCACGCCTTTTACCCATCACTGGGTGTGGCACTCTGCTTAAGCAGATCTCGGTAAGTGATATATTTTTTCGCGTGAAGTGCGGTTACCAGCCGTCAAATCACGGCCTCCAAAGATATTAGTGGAGGAGGAGCCACAGGGGTAGATTTTTTAAATTGGTGAAAATTGTTTGTCGGCTGTGGGGATCGAACCAAGGTTCTCAAGATCCACAGGCCGACTCGATACCACTGAGCCACCTACCCCATAAATTAATTTAAATTAATTTAATTTAAAGTAATTTCCTTCATAGGTATAGTATTTTCATTTTAAACCGGGGGGATTGGCATAAAACGATTAAACGTCCCTGTCCCATATAACTACAATGAAATCTATTAGTGCGGCTACCACAAATCGCTTAACGATGACAGGTACATTTTTAAGAGTCGTATTCAGCCTAAAATTATTCTTGTTTTTTCCTATGATTGACCTTTTAAAAATTATTAATTCGGATTAAATTACTCAATAAGAAGATTAAATATCCTGTACTGAATCAGACTGAATAATGTAGGTAAATGTTCAGATTATGTTTGTATATAATATTTATAATATACTATACTTGTATCGTATGAATTATTATACACGTACCGGCGAATGTGGCTGTATAACCCGTTGCGAACCTTGTGACACCAGTTATAACGGGTCATATTTTGAGTTCCTTTGTAATTGTAATTGCGGTGTATTTAATCGTTTTATGCCGATCCCTCCAGTTTAAAATGAAAATATACATACTCGTCTATTTTTAATCATATCTATCCATTTATTCTTAAGTTCTTCACACAATATCTTACCTTCAATTTCACCAATCTTTCATTTAAATGACGTTTCACAAACTCAAACTATGAGTATATGAACTGATACCTGACACACACCCATTCTTCTCAACCCCACACTTAACATACATAACACATATAACGGTATGTTCCATAAAATGGGGTAGCACGAACCCCTGAAACATTTACTGAATATTTATCTTTAAATTCTTTTAAATCACATATTCAAAATTTATCTTAAATTTGCGTAAGATTGTACTAAACTGTACTACTTAATTGTATGACGTATTATGACTGTGTAACTAAAGATAACTTGACTTTTATGATTTAGTATTTTTGATATTTATTTCTGTTTATTTCATTCTTTGTTTATATTTGTTGGCATGTTTATTTCACACTGTATTATTATTCTTATTATTTATTGGTTAGATGGAAGAACAGCTTTTAGCTGAACCTCGCTATTGACTGGTTGTCAATAAAGTTATATTGTCATTATTATTATTATTAGATACATCCTACAATTATTCTTCGACAAACATTCCTATCCTAACACAGCACTTTTACTTTATTCACATTGATAATTCCTTTCATTCAAATTCGTTTATTGCTCTCATTTTCAATCATATTCTTCCATATATTCTTAGATAACATTCATTCTTCTCAATTTTCCACTCAACGTATTGTCACAAACCGAATTTTATAGCAACAAATAAAAGTGGTCGAGTAAGCAGTCGTAGTTTTGAAATAAAAATGATTTTTTTGGAAGAACCAGATTGGAGAAACAAGGTTTTAAGAGCCCTGGTATTACAGTAATTCCAATAATATTCTAATATCTACTAAGTTCTAAAATAGCTTATGTAGTTAATTGAAGTTTACATTTGACAATCTTATAATGAGGCTCTGTGCAGTGAGTACAAACCAAACAACAAAACCTTAACAAAACAAATAGTAGATTTTAAACAGTTTGAATTGAGTGTTCGATGAACGTGTAGCCTGAAGCGCTCATTGTCTTAGCCGAGATCGAGACTGTGGACGAAACCGAGAACGAGATCTCTAAAGCAAATCGAGAAAGAGACGCTGATGCTGACGCCAACAGCCGTCCGAATGTGTATAACATTTCAGTTTGTAATTAACTCGACGACGTTGGTGTTCTCGTCGCCCAGGGAAACGTTCTGTTCCAGCTTGGATTCATTTGTTTAGGGCAGTGACTACCAAACTGTTACTTCCAGAAAATACGACGGACTAATTCACTATTGATTTGTCTAGGTTTACATCTGATTTTTTATTGTAAACATAGCTCATTTTTGTTGTTGTTGGAAGAAACATAAGTCCAATGAATAGATATGATTGATGTTTGTTGAGATTCCAAGTGTGAGGAATAAATGAGCTTGTGGAAAAGGAATTATGAATGTGTAAAGCGAAAG
This sequence comes from Pterostichus niger, assembly GCA_947425015.1. Classification (NCBI taxonomy): domain Eukaryota; kingdom Metazoa; phylum Arthropoda; class Insecta; order Coleoptera; family Carabidae; genus Pterostichus; species Pterostichus niger. The sequence goes on from OX380347.1 coordinate 17,428,027, forward strand.
CAATCTGATGCATTTTTTTGAAATTGATGTGTGTGAGGAATAAACGAACTTGTATGAAAGAAATTATTAAAAAAAACATGGTCTCCACTGATGTTTGTCGACTGTGGGAATCGAACAAATTTACGGGCAAACTCGAAAGATTCCGAATGTGAGGAATAAATGAGCTTGTAAGAAAGGGATTATAAATGTGAGTGAACCGAAAATGGTGTTTCAATGTAGGAATAAATAACTGAATATAACATATTCATCGATTTATTCCTAGATTGACCAAGCAATTTATCACCCTTTATTTCACCAATCTTTCATTCGATATACGTTCCATACCTACTCTTCTAATACCTCAGACAGATGTATTTCAAACAAGTTCAACTAATTACGAAGTTCGAATCCGGAGATCTCGAGTTAAAATCGCACTTTTAAATAAAATTGAACAGAACTTCAACTATAAACTGCTTTTTAATTATTTAAATATGAATTATCTTCCATACGCTAATGAATAAATGTTTCAAGGGTTCGTGATACCCTGTTTGATGGGATATGACATGATGTTCTTTATCAGTATCACAAAACATTATTAAAATAAATTAGAATAAAATGTCTTTTTCTGTCTATACGATGGAGCGAAATTCGAATTAGGAGATCTCGACTTACTACACTGCGGCTCGATGAATCCGGGCCCTTACTGTAATTGAGGTTAAGTTTCTATTGTACAGCGTAACATAAATAAATATAAATATGAGTAAAATTTGTTGTGTTTATCGTTCCTATTGGTTTTACAAAAAAATAAATAGACAATTTAAGTATAAAGAATAGTTTCGATACCGCTGATTCGGATTGTAGCAAATTCAGAAACATCAGTAGACCCTTTGCCTTTTCACAAGTTGCGCGTCAACATTCATACGCAATTATGCGAGTTCTTAATTGGTAAGTTGTTCTTCTTATTCCTTTACCGCGATTCTTGATCCATACCGTTTGTTCTTCAGCAAATGAGAACGAAACAAGGACAAGACGAAACGATCCCCATTGTGTGAATCTGGTGTCTTATCGCGCTCCTCAGACCTCCGTTGATCCTGTTCAACAAATAATCCTGGATGATCTTCAAACTTGACCGCAAGTCACGACTCTTAGCGAGATATGAGCGCCTTCTCCTTCTCTCTTACTCTATCTCTCTTTAGCACTTTCCTTGTTTGCTTCGCGGAGAGTTAGCGAAGCGAATTGTAACTAACTTATGAATGGAACCGAATGTAAACACTTATAATTTTGTAATTGTTAAGGAGATAATGGAAAACTGTTTATTGTTACTTGGCTTCACTATTTACATTATTTTCAAAAGATTCGCCAAGAATTTATTCTCTTTACACACAAAATCAAGAAAGAAGGATTCATCTTGATAAACATCAAAACAAGAACTGTAATATTCTAAGATTTAAAATATCGCAAACTTTTTTTAGAGAAATAGTATAAATAAGTCATTTTATAAGACTTATCGCACTTGTCCTTTAGAGGACTCGCATACGGTTCGTTTTGGACGCGTGCGAAAAAAAGTCCTATAAAATTCATTCTTTAATTATCGGTGTTAGGTATATACCACTTAGCTATCTAATGAGATAATAAGGCTATAAGAAATCTGCAATTGATAAAATTGAAGATTTTTTTTCTAGCAATAAATATTTACATCTTGCACACATATACATCCAATTTTTTCAATCATCAGGTTGAAAATATCAAAATTGTGTAGTGTAAATACCCGAAAATCGATACAAATCCCGCAGGAAATAGTTTCAAATTAACGCAGTCACTTAATCGGATCCTTGAGTAAGTAAACAACATCGCCTATTTCACGCAAAACAGACAGAAAGCTTCAGTTTATTAGCGCAAGTAGCGTTGCATGTCATCGGCCCGTGTCTCGTGTCCTTGTCTAGCTGTCAGTGTAGTTGTGTAGTTGCCGCGGTAGCGTGGCGGCGCTTGTGTCGCACGGCAACGTCTCTCCCCCCCTTGGATACGAACGAGCAAATGTTTACGGCTGAGTGAAGATATTTTCAAACAGGTTTTCCAACCGAATAGGTCTTTTAGGACACAAAGCGCCTTTCTACATACCAGGATTTTACTGCGATCAGTAAATGATTATATGCTCTCGTTTTTAACTAGAGTTCATTGTCTGATTTTCAAAATAATAACATTGAGGGCCTAAACAACAGTCACAAAAAAGAAAATTAGTTATTTATGTAGTACACTCAAAAACAATCGAAGTTTTAAAATTAGCTTTTTATATAAGTTTTTAATGCAATCTTTCTTTAATTCTCTCTCTCTTTCTCTGGTACATCTAGTCTATTCAGAATTTTTTCTACTTGTCATATCTTCTGTCTTCCTCTGACTACTAATTTTGAGGTTATTATTTTACCCCCTGTATACAGAACAGATAAATACATATTTAATATATTATTTATTTCTTAATTAATGAATAAGTTACTTAAGTAAAAATGATTGTTAATTATTTTGTAGTTTGAAACTTATGTTAGGTTTATATAAATCAGTAATGAGAAAGATATACTGAACAGTATATATCTAAAATCGTCATTTGTAATTTATAATCCAATTATATATTTTTTTAAATGTTAAAAATAGATCAATTATACACAAGCCGAACTGTTTGTGATCCACATTTCCCTAACACTGACATAACAAAATAAAAAAAATTAATAAATTATGGCTTAATGAATATCAATTAAAACTTTCTGTATATTATTTCCAATTTAAATAAAGTTTTATAAAAAACCATAATTTGGGGAACCCCATGAACAATGGAGTAAATTAAATAAATCAAATGGAATTGCAGTATAATGTATTGTCTACTGACAGAAATTTTACAAAAAATAGGAACTAATTGACAGATTCATTTAAAAAAATAATGTTTAGATGAAAATCGAAACATTTAAGTCATACAATTAGTGCAATGAAAGTATCTAATTATTTTACAATTTACACACAGGAATTTTGTTTCTCATATTTTGATAACAGCTTAAACAAATACAATAATATAGAAAATAGTTAAAACAAATTAGAATTAGTCTCTTATGCTTTTTATGCAACATTTTTAAAATTAGTTTTTTACAACGAATAATAGTTATTCAAATCAAACTATTTTGAAATTAAATTTACAAGAAATAATATAAATAGAGATTCAATTTAGATTTAAAACATATTTGGCAAAGTTTACATAAAATTTGAGCATAAAATTAATTGCGTATATAAGACTTGAAAATATAAAGGAAAAATTGAACATGGTTTAAAACTAATTATAACTCAATCTTAAATAAGAGAATTATAAAGAACTTAAAGCAAATATTTTAATCAATTTTGTAACATTTTTTCTGAAGGCAATTAAACAAATTATAAGAAACAAAATAAGGAAAAATTAGTAAATTTAGTGGCGATTCTTGCGCTTTCGTTCTCTTTGCTCTGCTTTCTTCAGACGTCGTGCTTCACGCTTATCTTCTTCTTTCTTCTTGCGTGTTTCCACAGCATCACGGATCTCTACGATCTGAGCATAACCCATTTCTGGGTTATCGGTTAAATAGTTGTGCAGGTGTAGGATCAGGCTAGTTAAGGCCCAAAGAACATCTTTCTCCAATTTATTGGATGGAAGGATAATCTTGTGACTTGCCTTTATGTCTTCTTCCAGTTCCCGGAGAGTCAGAGGTTCCTAAAAAGATATATTGTAACTATCTTTGTGTAAATCGTGAGTGTACCAAGTTTGATTGGCTGTATATATACATATATAGGTACAGTGTGTTTCAAAATTATTGCAAAATAAAATAATTAAGATTATATATTATTTGATGTACTGATTGCAACTAAAAAAAATTATTCCGAAATTCGAAAAAATAATTGCACATTATGGGATAGGTGTCTCAGTGGTATCGAGTCGGCCTGTGGATCTTGAGAACTTTGGTTCGATCCCCACAACCGAAAAATAATTTTCACCAAATTAAATCTACCCCTGTGGCTCCCCCGCCACTAACATCTTTTGGGGGGCGTAATTTGACGGCGGTAACCGCACTTCACGCGAAGATATATATCACTTACCCATTACTGGGTGTAGCACTCTGGCGTAGCAAATCTGTGTACGTGATATATTTTGTCGCGTGAAATGTGGTTAACAGCCGTCAAATCACTCCCCAAAAAATGTTAGTGAAGGGGGAGCCACAAGGGTAGAGCCACCTATCCCATAATAAAAGATTTTAAAACAAATAATAACGAAATTACCATATTTTGATTTAATTTCTCAAAATAATTTACATCTTTGGGGGCCGTGAGTTGACGGCTGGTAACCGCACTTCACGCGATGAAATATATCACTTACCGAGATCTGCTTACAGCAGTACCCAGTAATGGATAAAAGGCGTGATGATATATTTATTTTAATAAATAATTTTTCAAAATAAATAAAAATAAATAGTAACAAATATGTCAGTAAATTTTGATTTCATTTAAAGTAAAAAATTTCAAGAACAAAAAACATAAAATAAGTAACAACTTACGGCATTAGCAGCATCAATACTGCGAAGTTTATTCAACGCCAGAGTAAAATCAATAATATTTTTCCAATCATTGTAATAACGGAATTTATGACGCAAATCTAGGAAGCTATGGATCCTGGAATATGTCGCTTCCCAGAGCTCCTTCAGTACCTTATGCCAATTATAAGTCGCCGCATTATCAGGATGGTAGTCCATGCAGGCCTCGGCGAACTCGACTTCAGTCCATCCTATGTAGCTGATCATGTCGATCAATTGCAGCTCTTCCACGTTCTCACTAGGCCTGGAGGACAACAATGACATACAGTGGAAGGCGGTTTCAGAGAGCGTGGTGCTCCAGGTATAATAAACACTTTCATTGATAATATGAACGACTTTTTTATACTTAATTTTTTGTTTGTCACTTTTATTTACATAATTTTCCCCTAATATTTATACAGGACGTTCCACAAAAATGAATAACATGGCAAATAAGTTTTTCAGTATCATTAGTTCTCTGTTTACAAAAAAAGTATTTAAATGAATGTTTAGATGATTAAATTCTGCATTTAAATCAAACTAGATATTACATTTTATTTATTTACTTACTGTTAAAATTTAGTTTAAAATATGTATGTGAGAGTTAAACAATATTCATTTGTTGCATTTAACTACGAAAATAATATCAGTTTTTGACAACATTCTAAAAACCCGAAACTGCATTAAGTACATTAAAAAACTGAACAAATTTTAGAATTCATTACTAGTGCTCAAAAAGTTACTTTTCGTTTTATTGGCTGTTTATTCACAAATGGTTTTTATAACAAATTAATAGTAAATGGGCGGAGTTACTGATAAACTAACAAATATTGCATTATGAGTCTTAAGTACAAGGAAATACAGATATACAACATTCGAATGACTCATATGTTCATTTATTTAATAAGTTCCCACTATTTACTCCTCAATGGTTCCTTACTACGAATTAAGGGTAAATGGGTGGAGCTAACAATGAAACGAAAAATATTAGATTATGATTCTTAAGTAGAAGGAACTAAAGGCATACAAGTTTTGGATGACTCATAAGTAAGGAATACATAAGGTTCAAATTTCAATAACAGCATGTGTTCAATAAAAATTTATCCTAACAGAACCGTATTCGAATAATTATAAGTTTCAAAATTCATCACAATTATTAATAAATAAAAAACAATTGTCACAATATAACCTACATATATCAACCTAACCTCAAATAAAAATTTTAAAATGTCAAAATTGTCCACAAAATTACATGTAAATCTTAAAATGATCCTTAAAATACAATTTATTAATTGAAATAATTAATATTTCTAACTATTTTAAGTGATTTTACTACAAAACATGTGCATATTTTTAATTTCACGTTTTTACTAAATTAACAATACTTCCTACGAAATATCAACATCAGTCGTTAATAAATTAATTAAAGTTAATTAAACTTACGGATTAGGGCAGTTTCCAGGTTCTCCACTCATGATGAAACCGGATAAAGTAACAGAAAAAACTGATATGTGTGCAGTTTTGAAACAACGCTGACAGTTGACAGTTCTTATTCTAGAACAGGTTGGAAGGGATGATGCAGCAACATTGCCAATAGTTCCAACAAAATTGTTCCAATAAATTGTCACTAACTTTTATTTAATGCTGTATTATTTATAAGATATATTTATTTAAAAGAAATTATATAATTTGTATTGAAATGACATGATACAATGTATTCAGTTTTACGTTTAATATTAAATATAATTTTTCTAGTGATATTTTGTTTTTACTAGATTTTAGGGTGGCACCAAATATATATTTAATTAATTACTAAAGCATTAATTACTATTTTAATAGTTGTATTACTTATGGGCAAATACGGACCTGATATAATTACCTGGAAAATTAATATGAATCCGTTTGTAAATATATCATTCTAAAAATATTTTTCACTTCATTACTATTTAATATTTGTTATAAACAAAGGTGTATTCAACTTAGAATCATAGTAACTAAAATAAAGAATTTAACATCGACCAATACGACATAATCTCCTACTCCTGTGTTTTTCTTATCAATGTTTGAAAATAACTGAGTGTCAGATTTGTATTTGTCATAAGATACGTTTAAAGTAATGCCAATAAATACATATTTAATTGCAAAGATCATTCGAGTAGTGTGTGAAAAAATAAGTGAGGAAAAATTATTTCCTACACTAATTTGATTTTATATATACCCGCCACAGTCACGTGACAGCCGTTACTCTGTTATTCCAGTGAAAATCCTACAAACTGTGCCTGTTTGCATTTTGTTGCGCATTACAAAGTGACTCTGTACGATTTGAAACTGCAAACGTCCAAAATTTGCTACAATTTCTAAGATTATCAATTGTTCAATAAATTCAGAAGATAGCCTGCAATAGAAGTCAAGATATCAAGTGATACTTCATCTGCACATCATATCCACGAGGTATGTACTTCCTCGCTCTTATCATCAGGTTTTGTTTGTCTCTCAAAACATTCATTTCGTTTTTATTTGAATGCAATCCGTGATAATGATTCATGCTGAATGAATTAAGTTATAATTCTTATGCGAATGAAAGATAGGTGGAACAAATGAATGTTTATGAAATTGAAGGCGAGAAATTGCGTGGACGATTGGTATGACTGGACATGACTGAGGGTATTATGGGTGAATGAAAGATGAAGAAGAATGAAAACTAAGCTTGTATTTGTAATTTATCGATAAATAGTTGTAAAAAAGTAGCTCTGCCCAAATGATAAATAGTTTGAAAGGCACTGGATTTCTTAGATATTTTTTAAGAAATAGAATATTGCTTGGCTCTGATTGGTAGATAAAGTACTTGGGTATGTTTCATTGGCTGTAACTAATTAGTATTATCGGGCCAATTATTATAAGAATTGGCTGGTAGAACAAGCTCTGTTTTTGGGTGTTTTAATAGCACGGTTTTAACATGTTAGAGATAGGTAAAACACCAAAAAAACACTACTCTTAAAACAGGTAAAAACAGAGCTTGTGCTGCCAGCCATTGTTATTGTAAATTCAAACATTATTAATAATAAATTCATTTATTATAAACTGATGAAAGTCGGTAACTTTGTATCTATGTTTATATGACGTTTTGGCAACAGATTTAAGCCACTTGTTTTGTTCTGTAAGATAAATATAATTAAATTAATACAAAATACATTTTAAAAATCCAAAAATGATTTAAATCAGGCCAACCCTGCAGACAAACAGACAAAACTTTCTTTTTTTTGATTAACTGGTTGTGATTTATTGTATTAAGAATGTCATTTTAACAGAAGATAATCTACATATATAGATCGAAACATAAAAAATTTAAAAATGAATTAAAAAAAATCACACTGATTTAAATCAAGATTTAGATCAGGTCAATCTTGGTTCACATTAAATGTTAATCGTAAATTCGCTAATATTCAGGTGTTTTTTAAAAAACTTATTTTATTTTTATTTTATGGGGTATCGAGTCGGCCTGTGGATCTTGAGAATCCTGGTTCAATCCCCACAGGCGACAAACAATTTTTACCAATTTAAATCTATCCCTGTAGCTCCTCCTCCACTAACATCTTTGGGGACCGTGATTTGACGGCTGGTAATCGCACTTCACGCGAAGAAATATATCACTTACCGAGATATGCTTAGGCAGAGTGCCACACCAGTAATGGGTAAAAGGCGTGATGATATATTTATTTATAAATGAAATATTCATATCCAATTTTTTTTTCCATAAAAATAGTAATATTGTTGTTTAATATTAATTAAAATATTTCGGTTTTTACGAAGTTTTAATCCCGGCTTAAGAGATTGAAAAATTCTTCGGGAACAACACATACTTACGATGAATGTAAAATTGAGAAGAATGTTGTTAGAGAAGTGGGTATAAGTTAGTTGAGTATGTGGAACGAATGTTAAATGAAAGATTGATAAAATAGATGTCTCTTGAGGATGAGAGATTGCATGAACGACGTTGAAATAAATGGATGAATATAATTGAAGGTTTGTTATGTGAACTAAAGATTCCGAATGTGAGGAATAACTGAGCATGTATGAAAGGAATTATGAATGTGTGTGAAGCGAAAGTGGTGTGTTAACAATCTGATAAATAAATGTTTAGTGAATGTTTCAAGAATTTGTGAAACCCTATTCCAATACAGTGTGATGTTATGTATGTATATATATAATTAAAAAAAAAACAACAAAGACAAAATTAATTGTCCGTTCCTTGGTGAAATTAGTTTTAATAAAATATTAAAATATTTTTATATTTAATGTATACAGGGTGTAGAATTGAAATGTGGCGTATAGGGATTTCAATGTTATTTTTTAAATATTGCTGTATCTCTTTACCTATTCACTTTAGAGCAAAAGCGTAAATACAAAAATTGTTCAGAAATTAAAAACGCTTCCTATAAAGTATATTTCATTACATAAATGTGAATAGTTCACGAGATATTAATGAAATGAAATTCAAAATTTATTCAAATTTTTTGTAGATTGCGTAGGAAAATTAAACAAATTAACTGAATATTTGGCATATTGTAAAAAAGTTTGACATTTACAACACTGTAACAAACAAATGTCAAACTCTTTTACAATATGTCAAATATTCAGTTCAATTGTTTAATTTTCCAACGCAATCTACAAAAAATTTGAATAAATTTTGAATTTCATTTCATTAATATCTCGTGAACTATTCACATTTATGTAATGAAATTTACTTTATAGGAAGCGTTTTTAATTTCTGAACAATTTTTGTATTTACGCTTTTGCTCTAAAGTGTATAGGTAAAGAGATACAGCAATATTTAAAAAATAACATTGAAATCCCTATACGCCACATTTCAATTCTACACCCTGTATAATTTCAAACAAGATTCATGCAAATTGTGTAGGAGAGCATAAAACTAAAATTGTTTTGGTGGCACTGGTTAAAACCATCCTCTTTGTTCACTCAAGACCCGAGCTCATATTATCAGCCATTGTTTATAAGTTATTATGTCAACAAATGCTTGAAAATATTTTCCTCGTTATCAGTCATTTCGAAACTATAGAAACAAAAACTTTAAACAAAAAATATAAACTAAATTTTTTATCACTTTTGTTTATCTAAAATAATTTTAAAATAGTAGAAAGACAAACTAGATGATGATAAGTTGACTTGGAGGCTGAAATTTGCGAAACTCCGACAAATGTTTATTTTAATATTTGATTAAACCTAGTTTCATCAAGTGACAATAATTTTTGTCTTTACTTTTTAATTAAAATTCTTTCTTTTTTACAGGATATCTGCAAAAATTCTACAAAGTCTATTAGATGGTACATATCTACAGCTTCCTCGTTTTCCTTGGCATTTTCGTAGCATACTTCTTGATAATATGTCTGATAATCTTACATTGTTTACAATGATTTTCATCACTTTCTTCGCAATAGTCGCCATCATGATCAAAGAGAAAATCGAACTGCGCAGATGCTACGTTATTATGAATGTATCATTCGGCTTGTACATACAAGCCGTCTTAGGGGCTCTTGCGATCTTCACTATTCTTGTTCATTGCTTCTATATTTTGAAGATTACTTATGAACTGTACCGTGGTACTATTGATATGGAAATATAGGAGTTTGTTTTCAATTCCTTGATGTTTCTTTCATGCAATTTTGATTGGTTTCCCAGCAGGCATTCGACATTAGAAGTGTTCGTATTTTGCCGCCAAATAAAATCATTTTAAACTATTTTGATCGCGGCCAATATACGAACATTTTTGATGTCGTATATATTCAGATTTTCTAAAAATACTATAGTTTCAAAATTATAATAATGATAAACTATTTGTTCTTCTTGTGTTGCTTTTTAATCATCTTGACAATCATTAAATAGTAAACTTAGAATCCTACAATAATTTAGTTTGGTTTAAAATTTTCATTTATTTTTCTAAATTTTAGCTAATTTTAAATGGGATGTAAACTTTTTAAAAGATCTTTACATTTTTCATTTCAAACGTTTCAGAATTATTTGTACATGTTTCAAATTATTAAAAATAGTAGACTATTCTCTTTTTTTATTTGAAACATATATTTGTAAATACATGTCGATTGTTTAAAGATCTTTTAAAATAATGTTTATAAAAATTGTAATGAAAGAATATTGAATGTTGTCGTTAGTTAACCGTTCTACCGTCTGTACGAGTTGAAGTTTAATTTATGTATATTTCTAAATCTGAACTAAAAATGATAACTGCAAAACTGAATATGTAGTAAATGTAAATTTGCAAATGAATGTTCACAAGTTCTGTAACAATTTAAACGTCATCAGTAACTCCTGTTTTGCGTAGCTTAATTCTCTTAGTAACAACGAAACCACAGTAATTACAGTAATTGTTGTTGAATGTGCAAAGGCTTTGCGAGTATTGTATGATGACCACCTACGCAAAGTGGCACAGTTGCTCGAAATGAAATTTGAGGGCGATATTATAAAGGATGTCTGCAGACACTTACGTCGTGCAAGTTTCATTTTTTATAGATTTAATTATGTTAAATAACAGACGAATGGGTTTAAAACTTTAAAAGTCATTAGTTTAAAAACTGAAATTGTATTTTTATCTTTCCGATTTGATTCATGTAATTTCATTTGTTCAAATTAATAAAAAACTTTGTCGTAATGATGTATTTTATTTATTAAAAAAAAAGTATAAAATAAACACTTGGCTAAGTTTTACAAAATTTTCTGCTGGCACAGTTCTTCGTCACCAGTTTCTTCACGTGAACTTTGTTCTAGGTAAAGAAGTGAGTTATACCATACTGATGAGCTCTAATAAGAGCGAAACGCGTCTATGGTTACCAACTGTGCTGGCCAGCCTCTGACGATGCCCTCATAAGGTGACTTGGAGGCTGAATTTTGTGAAACTTAGCCAAGTGTTTATTTTATACTTTTTATTAAACCTAGTTTCACCAAGTGTTGGATGACAATTAATTTTGTCTTTGTTGTTATTTTATTTATTTCAAACTTACATTTACTTGATCCATTACTCTATTTTAATTTTAGAATATTTATTTATTTACTACGTAGATAACATGAAATTAATCCAATTTTCAGTGCAGGGAACCTACAGTTTGTTGTGGAATCAGAACAACTCAATTATAGCTATATTTTTGACAGCAAGTTGAAGTCAGTAAATTTTACACCTCGCTAATGAAGCGAGAAAGTCACCATAGAGCCACAACAGACCATAATATCTGTCCATAATTTCACAACAGAATAACAGCTCAAATTTATCACCCACAGTTGTTGCGGAAAGGTGAGTTAAAAGATAATTAATACAATTGTAATTAAACATAATAAATTAATCTGTTATTTAGTCCCCAGGAAGTACAAATGTTAAATTGTCATTTAGCGGCACCCAAAGCTGTGTACGGAGGGTGACTCAAGAGGATAATTTTTCTCCGAATTTGACAAATTCTTATAAGTCAAATATCTAGAAGTACTAGCGTGGTTGTTTTACTAATCATTGAATACAGCACCCAAGGCTATAAGTGGAGGGTGACACAGAACTATAAGAAGCCATTATCTAATCAGACATCATATTTATACATAGATCTATGATTTAATTATAGTACAGCACCCATAAATGTGAAGGAAGGATGAATCAAGGTAAAGATTAATATGTTTATGTTTGTATATTAAAATTTACCTTTTAATCAATTTTTAGCAGATACAAATGTCGAATTGTCTAACAGCACCAAAAGCTGTTGACGGAGGGTGAAATACGAAGTTAATGAATTCACCTGTTACTCAGATATCTGTACAAATGTAGTCGACTTGCTAATCCACGAATATAGTACCCAAGGCGTAAGTGAAGGGTGAAACTACAGTTTTTAATGTAATAAAACAACTAGAATTAAGCTATATTTTTTATCTAACTTTATTTTTATAGCTAGATCTACGATATAATTAGAATACAGCACCCAAATATGATCAAGGAAGGTGAATCAAGAAGATAATTCTTCAGAAAATTTGGAAAATTCATCTGTTATCTAATCATCTAAGGCTGTAAGAAAAGGGTGTAACACGATAAGAATTTAATTCCCATTAAAACGTAGAGTAGATATACTATTTTCATTTTTAACTCGAGGGATCGGCATAAAACGATTAAATGCACCGCAATTACGTTTACAAAGGAACTCAAAATATGATCCGTCATAACCGGTTTCACAAGGTTCACACAGGGTTGTACAGCCCCATTCGCCGGTACGGTCAATCATAGGAAAAAACAAGAAAAATTATAGGCTGAATACGACCCTTGAAAATATACTTATTTTGACCATCGATAAGCGATTTGGGATAGCCGCACTAATGGATTTCATTGTAGTTATATGGGACAGAGACGTTTAATCGTTTTATGCCGATCCCTTGAGTTTAAAATGAAAATAGTATACCTTCAGCTTATTGTGGAATTGATCAACTAGAATGAAGCTGTATCATAGCTAAGCCTGCGATCTAATTACAGTACAGCACCCAAGAACCTTCAGGAAGGGTGAGCCTAGGTGTTAATTCAAACAGTTGTGTTTGAACATGCTAATTTCACTATTTATTTTGTCCCCAGCTAGTGCAAGAGCTGAATTGTCATGTAACAGCAACCAAAGCTGTTAACGGAGGGTGAAATACGAAAATAGTTTTTCTGCACATTGGAGATTATTATCTATTACTCAAACATCTACAAGAACAAGTTTGGTTGTCATACTAATCGCTTCATACAGCACGTGTGCCTGTAACTGGAGGGTGATATCCATAAATAAATAATATTATTACAGCACGACGAACTTACAGCTTACAGTGAAACAAAACAACATAATTAGCCTTTTATTCTGTCCTTAGCAAGTACAGGTGTCTAATCGTCATGTAACAGCACCCAAAGCTTTTAACGGAAGGTGAATCACGAAAATATCTTTCTTGCGCTTTAGATAAATTAATCTATGACACAAACATCTATAAGAACAAGTTTGTTCTCATACTAATCGTCTAATACATCACTCGTGGCTCGAAGTAAAGGGTGAATATCGATAAATAACTAAGCTAGATTACTGCACGGCGAACCTTTAACTTACAGTGAAACAAAACAACTTAATTCACCTTTTATTCTGTCCTTAGCAAGTACAAGTGTCGAATCGTCATGTAACGGCACCCAAATCTGTTCACGGAGGGTGAAACCTGACAGGAAACAGTACAGAGAGCCTACAGTTTATAGTGGAATCAAAACGACTCGAATGGAGCTGTATTTCTAATTGCAAGTTGAAGTTATTCAATAATGAACAAGTTAAATGTTCAAATTGTCCTGTAACAGCACCCAAAGCTGATAACAGAGGGTGAAACTCGAAAGTAATATTAACATGCGTTTGGTAAATTCATATATTATCCCAACAACTGCAAGTACTAGTGTAGTTGTCATATTAATGGTCTAATACGGCACCCAAAGCTGTAAGTGAAGGGTGAACATCAATTTGATTTTTCTGCGTATCGAATACATTTGGTAACATATTTTCCATGTGACGCAACTCTTTTATTTGAATGCAGTATAGTCGAGCTAATGAACCATTCACAGTTTGTAATTGACTACATACATAGCTCATCGCAGTTCGCAGCCCAACATTTGCAATGTAAATAACTCATTTGAATAGGAAAGTGGTCACCGGGGCACAATGCCCCGATTTCCCTCCCTTGTGTGCCAAAGCGCCGCTAGTGCAGTCAGTTGGGTGAAAAGTTACTAATTTATTCGCAAATAAGTTTTATTTTGTGTTGTAGGTTTGTTTTTGCGTTGAAATAAAATAAACATATTGGCAACAGACTTTTTAATTACATTCTAAAATAAATTATCACATTTTGTTAAACTCACCCTTCAATTACTGCTCCTGGTGCCGTGGTTCATCAGTTTAAATTAGTTTTACTTTATATTACAAATTGTCTTTGGGTTGAAATAAAATAGACAATCAATTTCTAACTGTTATATTCATGATATTAACATAACATATTATAATACTTATTACGACTCATGTCACCCTCCATTAATTGATTTGGGTACACAGGTTAATCTCTTTAAATAAGTTTAATTTCACAATATTTACGGGTTTAGATTTTGAATTGTAATTAAATAAACAATAAAAATATGGATTTTTAAATATAGTAATAACATATTAAAATATATGTTATGACTCAAACCATCACCCTCCAATGACTGTTTTGGGTGTCGTGGTTCATCTCTAAATATATTTTATTTATATTACTAGTATGATTTTGGATTGTAATATAATTAAATATATGAAAATAATATATTAAAATATTTGCTGCGACTCATGTCACCCTCTACTTATTTTTCTGGGTGTTATGATTATTCTATTTAAATCAGTTTAATTTAACATTATTTGTTTGCTTTTAAATTCTTATAAAATAAACAATTAAAATATTTACTAGAATGAATACATTAATTATACTAAAAATATACATTATATCTCAACTCGTCACCCTCCATTTATTATTTTGGGTGCCATCGTTTATTTCTTTAAACAATTTTAATTTTATATAACTGGCTTGATTTTGAATTACAATAAATTATAAAAATATTAGCAGGAAGTTATACATTATTTATAATAATACCATACTTAAAATATGTATTATAGATTAACCTGTCACCCAACAATTATTGGTTTTGGTGATATGGTATATTTCTTTCAACAAGTTATTAGCAGATATTTTAAAAACAATGAAATATACAATACAACTGTGAAGAACTAATTTCTTAATTACATTTAAACAAATGTGTTTATTATGATCACTTTAAATAACATATTCTTAATAACAATATCACAATTTCTAATTTAGTATGTCTTAATTGCAACATTCAGAATTAAATTACTCTCTTGATAATGTATCACTTGAAAAATTAAAAGCTACATATGAAGTTTCAGAGTTGACAGTTTTTCCAAAATTAGCAACTTCTAGTTCGATCTATTTCTCATTAATATTGATTTTACATACTTTATTAAAAATAATTGCATCTTTAATTTCTTTGAAAAAAAATGATGTGAGAAATTAAAAGCTACCGTAGCTTTGTTAAAAGCTTAAAGTTTCTATGTTTACAGTTTCTCCAGGAATAGCAACTTCTAGTTCGATCAATTTTTCGTTAATATTGACCTGCTCTGGGGGATTGCTAACGTCATTAAGAATCAAATGCAACTTGAGTCTTTTTGGAAAAACACCAACAAGAAGAGCTTCTAATTCTCTGTCTTGGACCAAATACGCGAATGTAGTTGAATCCTCCAAATTCCAAGGGAGCTTTTGATTAGCAGGTACAATTTCTGCCAAAGTTGCCCAAATTGCCTGCTGTGGAAAGAAGCAAAAATCGCGATGAAGTCGCATCAACGAATTACAGTTTTCACGAGTTATCAATCCATAATCCAAATGGAAAACTGTAGCAATTAATCGATTTGCAATAAACTGCAAACGGTGAACTCGTACTCGACGAATCTGGTTGTTGAAAGGGAGAGCAGCATAATGTTTCTCTTTAATTTCAGTCGTATTATCAAAACACACTTCACGATGGTTTACTAAATTGTTATAAAACTGGTTCATCCTATATTCCATCCGCTCCAAAAGATCGCTATAGGATGGACCTTGGAGCTGAACCCAGAAGCTGGATGGAGATACGACGGAAGTAACGCGAACTGGAAAGGATTGGTACAATGAAAATTCTGCTGGAAGCCACTGTTTGCAGATGAACTGCGACGACGTCTTGAAGAATGTTGGATTCATTGCAGTCATTTTGGCTGGAAAACAACATTAAATTGGTGTATTATCAAATTAAAATTATCATTGAATATCAGCTTATTTTTTATTTATCTTCGCTTCCCCACCACTAACATCTTTGGTGACAAATAATTGAATGTCACGTGCAAAAATATATCAACTATCGAGGTCTGCTACGACAGAGTGCCACACCCAGTAATGAGTAAAAGGCGTAATGATATATTAAATTACAACTTTACTGATATTTTTAATTTCGAGTTATAAATATGGGCCGTGATTTGACGGCTGGTAATCGCACTTCACGCGAAAAAATATATCACTTACCGTGATCTGCTTAGGCAGAGTGCCACACCCAGTAATGGGTAAAAAGGCGTGATGATATATTTATTTTTTTATTTAAATATGAAAATTTGCAATTAATGATTTAGGACTAGTTATTTTTAAGAGGACAATATCCCCTTAAAGGGCAAGATTTTAGTTTGCCTTGGTATTTAAGTGCCTTTAGTTCAATCGCGAATTAATAAAGTATAAATCATCGACTAGCTAATCTAATATCTAGTATACATTGTGATATTTAAAATATCTAAAATATAACATATTGCTACATTAATTTTTGGCTAATATGAAAATATAAATTTGACACATAATTAATTGTACTTCTGATTAAAATGCTTGACAAAATGTTGTAGATTGTCTTTATTTAAAGTATTTTCCTCTAAAATATGTTATAAAAGTCTTAAACCGAAATATATTTGCTTCGGAATTTAAAAAAGGATTTTGGAAAAATTGGTTTGTTCGTTACATTGTTGGAAAAAAACTGTATTACCTTACTAAGTAACACTTTTTCAAAAATTTTTACTTTTAGGTTATTTTGTAACAATATATTAAGCATCCCTGTAAATATAACAGTGCTGCATACACGAGAAGGTATAAAATAAATTTACTTACCTTTTTTTGTGTATTTTCTTCGTTGAAAAAATAAATCACAATTGTATCAAATCTTGAAAAAGTGTTTATTTTTATCACTTGTTTATTATCTTGTCATGGTGAAAATTGTCTTGTATAGCAACTACTGTCATCTGTTGACTTCAGGTACAGCACTGTGAAATCACTTCTAAATTCACTAAGCATCTTTGAGGTGAAATTATGTGTTTATGAACGGAAATTTATTTTGTAAAATATATTTAATTTAAAAGATAGTTATATATTTATTAATAAATCCGATAAATATTTAAGAGTTTAAGAACAAATGACAGAAAATCTTGATGTGTTGAATTTGATAGTTTGAAAATTGAAATAAATGTTTCATATATTTCCCAAATTCAATTTTAATTTTGTTAGTAAATATACCAAGTTTTTAAAACACCAAACATACGTAAGATTCAGTCTCACGTATCTTTTGATGTTTTTTCTTCACATTCTGCCTGAGTTTATGTTCTTTGATGTAGTTTTTGATATCATATTCAACAATTGAGATTAAATCGGTTATTATTATATAAAATTATTATTTTATTCATGTTTTGTTCGGTTTTTATAGTTTGAAACACTGCTTGATGCCATTTTTGTTTAACAATTAGAATTGAATTCATTGTTAAAATGATGTTTTCTTCACATCTTGTTTGATTTTTGCACTTGGATGCAGTTTTTGATGTCATATTGTTATTGAACAATTAAAATTAATTTTGTTATTATTATGAAACACCATTGTAATTGGTGAACTTCATTTTAATTATATTTTGTAATTTCTTCACATATGTACACTATATTTAAATGTAAAATGACGAAATGTTGAAATTAATTTAAAAATGTGAACAAATACGAAGCCCAGAACAACATACAAGCGACTGTGACTTTCGTGCTTCAGGACAAAGCTTCAAAGTCAATTAGTTCTTATCAATTTAATCGTTGATCCTTCTTCTTTTCAACACTGTATGATTCATTAAATTTAGTTTTGTTTCAATCAAGTTACCGTTGATAGTAAACTGATAGTTTATATTTCTAAAATGATATGATTATTTTGTATAAATAACATAAATATGTCATCACGTTATTTACCCATTACTAGGTGTGTCACTTTGCTGTAGCAGATCTAGGTAGGTGATATATTTATGCGAGTAAAGTGCGGTTACCGTTGATAGTGAACTGATAGTTTATATTTCTAAAATGATATGATTATTTTATATAAATAACATAAATATGTCATCACGTTATTTACCCATTACTAGGTGTGTCACTTTGCTGTAGCAGATCTCGGTAGGTGATATATTTATGCGAGTAAAGTGCGGTTACCAGCCGTCAAGTCACGGCTCGCAAAAATGTTAGTGGTGAGAAAGTGAAGAAAATTTGGATTTTCAAATCTATAGGCCGAGACGATTTCATTAGAATAGAAAATGTATTAACATTGTTTGGTTTTTAAGAGCTCCGGAAAAGTTAAAATTTTCCTAAATTTTAGTCATTTTAGATTTTGTACTTTCCAGAGGCAATATCTCAAAAACTAAACGAGATATGAAGATGCGCTCATTTTTAGCTGTTTATATTTAAAAAAATATTAATTAAAATTTTTGCAGAAAACAAATTTTGAACAATAACTCAAAAACAAAAAGAGACAGGCATGTACAGGATCTGGATTCACCGAGCCGCAGTGTAGTAATTCATATAATTTTTAGCTTGAGTAAGATTTGATCTCGAGATCTTTGGATTCGAATTTCATAACGCTATCCACACCACTTAATTTATATTTTTGTATTTGAAATATAGTTAATTTAATTTTTAATATAAAAAATTGTAAGATTTTGTTTGACAGTTAAGACGTTACTATCAATCCATTACTGTTGAGTTGGTTGCAACCAAAACAGATTTTTTTCTTATAAATAATAATCTTGGCCATTAATATATTCACAGAAGATCTAGAACTCTACTTATCCAATAGAGCAATCATCTAAGAATTTTTAAGTTTGTATAGATTGAAATTCTTTCTTGTAGGTCTGTGGTCACATTGTTTCATAGATTCTAGGTTACGATACAAGAAAGAGACAAAAAACTAATGTAATTGAATTGTCGATAACACTTCTTGTCTTCGAAAGCATTGTGTTGTTTTGTGTTCTGTTCGTTAAACATTTATTAGCATTAGTAGAAATAGTTTTTTAATGGTATTGAAATGTTAAGACAGAACTGTATCTAGGAGAGAAATTAATAATATTCACGTTCTTGTCAAATTGACAGAAGAAAGTGATTCTTTTCATCCCTAGGGAAGTAAGTAAGATTTTCTTCCTTAAAGAAAGACAATAACTGTATGATTTGACATTAGTAATATCCAGGTAACATCAGAATGGGGTAGGTGGCTCAGTGGTATCGAATCGATCCTCACAGCCGACAAACAATTTTCAACAATTTAAATCTACCTCTGTGGCTCCCCCTCCAGTAATATCTATGGGGGCCGCGATTTGACGGCTGGAAACCGCACTTCACGCGAAAAAATATATCACTTACCGAGATCTGCTTAGGCTGAGTGCCACATCCAGTAATGGGTAAAAGGCGTGATGATATATTTATTTATTTTATTTAGGTAACATCAGTCAAGGGAATAATAAATTTTCTCTAAATTTCAAATTTATTTTTGAAAATTTTTCTAACTGATAAAATGGTGAAAAAAATTGTATGTATGCCTCGTGAAGAAAGTATCATTATTGTCTTAGGTGGTTTATATCTTTCGCCTTCGGCTAGGAAAATAAAACGAAATGGTAGGGAAGGAATACCTCACTTTATTCCCTTGATATATAAATAGTTATAGTAATTATTGTAATTCTATTCAAGGATAAACAACAAATTACGTAATTGGAAAAATAGTTAACATGTACATACGCGATAATACCAACGAAAGGATTATTTCTTTTTTTATATTTCTAGCCAATAAAAGCATCCGTTAAAATGACTTTTTTGGATGTTATTATTGGCAACGTCCAGTAAAACTGCAAAAATACCAAATATTGGAAATATGTAAATATTAAAGATACCGTTTCTTTGATTATAATAAAATAAATATATCATCACGCATTTTACCCATTACTGGGAGTAGCACTCTGCCGTAGCAGATCTCGGTAAGAGCGTGAAGTGCGGTTACCAGTCGTCAAGTCACTGCCCTCAAAGAAGTTAGTGGTGGGGGAGCCACAGGGGTAGTTTTAATGTGGTAAAAATTAGAGCTAATATTATTAAGTTGTGTGATTATTAAAGGTAATCAAACCTATAGTTTTTGACTAAAGTTAATTTATATTATGACAGAAAAATTCTGATGACGCCTGGATTCGAACCAGGTAAAAATTGTTTGTCAGCTGTGGAAATAGAACCCGGGTTCTCAAGTACACATGCCGATTCGATACCACTGATCCACCTACCCCATAACAATACAAATAACTATTTAAAACTTTAAATGAATGTTGTAGCTAAATGGTTATAGCTGAGTTATCACAAGCAAGAATTGATAATATTTCTTTTATCAAAAGGACACCCATAAAAAATATGCAAAATATTATAAGGAATTGTATGGCAAAGCTACCAAGTCCGTACTTTTACATGCAATACATAGGAGAATTCATATTGCATATACCGTAGGCTAAATTATTTATAAATAAATAGATAACCACGATTTTTATCAAATTAAAAATGCAAATTTCTCCGAATAACATTTTTTTATCACAAAGTGAAATCACAGCACTAACAGATGTTAGTGCTGGGTAAATCCGGAACAATTTTTACCATCTGTCAAGATAAGATAGTCCTTCTTTTGTTTATAATTGAAGTTACTTCCGTTAAAAGACGACATGTGTGTAAGGGTTGACATAGCTGACTAACTGTACATTGAGACAAGTACCACCACCTGTCTTTCGAAATACAAAGAATACGCACAAAATAAAAATTGTTATTATATCGTTAGTCGCACAACCAGCATTTCTTTACTAAAATTCAATTAGCATTTTGACCTTTATATTATTGATTTATTAGTATCGAATAAGATAGAAATTATTAGCAGATTGCGTATAGAGAAATTTCGGATTAAATGGAAGGTACTTATTCAAATAAAATTGTGTAAATTAATGTGTACTAAATAATAAAAATTCATTTTAAATTTGTTTCATTTACTGTACATTTATAAGCCGGAAGTTGATATAATATTTAAATGATTTGAAGCGGAACTTACATACTAAAATTGTTTACTTACAATTTAAAAGTTAATAACAACTTTTTGTTTTCTTAAACAATAGTTTACCCACAATTGTATTCAGTCAACCTATTTAAAGTTGTAAAAACAATTTACAAACTACTTTTTTTATAAATAATTTTATTGTTGGCTAATGAAAACTTTCACAAATCTAAGCATCCAAATAATAAAAAAGAAACTACATTGGTTTAAATTTGTTCAAATTTTAACGATACGTTTACTGGAAAATTAAATAAAGAAAGTAAAATTATAATCATTGTCATTAAAAATTTCACAGATTGTTAGTTTTGACGTCTATTAATAGTACATTTATTTTATTTTGTCAAACGTTCCAAAATTGGGTGTGGCACTCCGCTGTAGCAGATCTCAGTATGTGATCATACCCTCAAAAACATTATTAGAGAGGGATATTTTAAATGAAAAATAAATATATCATTACACATTTTACCCATTACTGAGTGTGGCACTTCGCCGTAGCAGATCTCGGTAAGAACATAAGGTGCGGTTACTAGCCGTCAAATCACGGCCCCCAAAGATGTTAGTGGAGGGGGAACCACAGGGGTAGATTTTAAATTGATGAAAATTGTTTGTTGGCTGTGGGGATCAAACCAGAGTTCTTAAGATCCACAGGCCGACTCAATACCACTGAGCCACCTATTTTAATGTGTTAAAAACTATTTGTCTATTGTGAGAATCGAACCATGGTTCTTAAAGACACAGTTTTGATACTACTTAGCTACCCTAACCCATAAATTATTTTTAAAATATAGAAAATTCCATTCAGGATTTTCAACTTCAGGATAAAAATTACATGGTTGTGAAACGCCCTGTATAATTATGATATTCACTATATTATTAAATAGTATATTTGACAGAGCTCGCTTCAATTGCACTCATTTTTTGTTGCACTACGTGTTCTTAAAACCTTTTTAACACCTTGTATATTCTCACTTTGCTACAACTAAAAAATTATGCAAGTTTTTCAAATTAATATTCTTCAGAAAATATCAGTATATCTCAAATTTCATACGAGCATATGTGACAAAAAAAGTCCGTATCATATCAGATGACATTGTCTAGCAGGTGGCAACATTTCTCGTTGACGCATCTGTCGTGTCGTTGTTGTCTTGTATATGCCACACATGTAGGATAGTAGAGCGAATGGCGCTCGCTCAGTACAAGAAATATTCATGTTTGTATGTCCTGAAAATATGCACGGTGCATAATAACATGTGTGAGTGTTGTTTGCAAAAACAAACACTGATACCGTGTAACAGATTCTCATTTGATTGCAGAAGGAATGACAGAAGTCATTTCAAAAGATCTTAATATTGTTGTTATTTTATATTTTACAGAAAATTGCTTCAAATAAAAGATACGTAGAACGGAAGAACTAAATGTTTTATTTCATGCAATTTTTCGTAAAATAACAACAGAGAATACAGCGTGTTTCCAAATTTAAGGATGTATGTTATTTGAGTACTGATTACCGATATTTGTAAAAATAATTACACATTATTTAAAGCAAACATTTTTCGTGACACTTCTTTAATTAAATTAAATAAATTTTTATTGTTTACTTGCAATTATTTTTGCGAATTTCAGAAAAATTCTTTAAGTTTTATGTAATAATATGTATACAGGCTGTTAAACAAATGGGAAACAATTTTGAGCATATATACATTTTGATGTAAAAAGGATATTTTTCAAGTTAAGCGTGATTTACCTTAAGTAAACATTTTTTGTCCCACTGGTTTGATAGTTATATCTAATATAATAGTAATTAAATTATAATTATAAACAGTTATTATCAGATAAATGAATATTTGTAATCATACTAAAAATGTAGAGTTTAAGAAGTTTGAGAATTTAGAAAAAAATATTTTTCATTACTGGGTGTGGCGTAGCAGATCTTAATAAGTGATATATTTCTTCGCGTAAAGTACAAAGATGTTAGTGGAGGCAGAGCCACAGGGGTATATTTAAATTACTTGAAAATTGTTTGTCGGCTGTGGGAATCAAACCTCACCTATCCAGCATATCAAAATGTAGTGAATTGTGTCTTTTGATGATTTGAAAACTGAAACAGTAAGGAACCTATTAAAGATAATGAAGTATGCGAAGTGAAAAGTAGGGAATGAAAAGTAAAGGAAAGCAGTTCTCGAAATCATCAGAAGGTTTGTAATAAATAGATTATATTAAAATGTACAGAATAGAAAATTTGGAATCAATAGATAAGTGTATCACAGTTCAATAAATAATTCATGTTTGTGAAACTAACTCCCATGGGAGTACACGATGCAAATGTAGGCTTACTTGTTGTTAGTGTACGAGTGCGAGAATGAATGCGGGCATGAAACTATCAATGATGTACAAATTGTAATAAATAACCAATATTTATGAAACGAATATTTTACAGAGTCATCAAAGGATGAGAGAGATACAGTTTGTCAGTTTCAGCTAAGTTCTGTTCATATACAAATGACTTAAGTAATACAAGTATAAGTAGGTAGAAGTTACGATATAAATAGTTCTTAACATCTGAACATTACATACAATAACTTAGCGTAGATATTAGTAAGTTGCTGATGTCATGCTCGCGACGAAAGCGAATCACAGCAATCGTCGCAGGCACGAACGCCCTTTGGCCTGACCAAAGGACCTCTGACTGGAGTTTAGTAAAAATAAATTAAATAATCAACTCTTGGACGTCGACGTCGGAATGGGCTAAAGGCACAGGTGGAATCCGCGTTCACTCACGCAATAAATAATTTCACAATCACTTGTCTTAAATAACCTGATCATCTTTGGAACCTTCATTAATATACAAGAGTCTCACATTCTAGTCCACAGTCCACATGCCGGAAGTCGGAACTCGGAAGAGATATAAATCAGTTAATCAGTTGGCTACCTTGACGAACTCAGAGTTGTCGTAACCCCGTGCGCTGACAAACGCGGCACCAGCGCCCTTGCGGTCAATCGCCCGCACTCGGACAAACAGGAAGGCTGCCACAAGACTCGCAACAATCAGCACCAGAAGCAGCATCACCAAACCGCCAACGAAACTCGGTACCGACATGCAGATTGTCTCCGGGTCTGACGACGAAGCAGATTGAATCACCACCGTTTCGTTACTGGCAGCAGCATTTAATGCAAAGTTCACATCTCCAGGAGCCACTACTTGTATCGTTCTGCTGGTGTTTACATCGGTCATCTCCTGGGCTTCACGTTTGTAGACCTTGCTCACGACAATGTTCATGCTATCAGGAGATCTACGTCTTCTAGCGCCTTGTAACTCAGCGGGGAGGTTCTCCACAGACCTTGGTCTGCCGCCAAGAGTAGCTAAGTTGCCCTCGAGCTCATCAGCGATGCCGCTCTTCCTCTTCACGGTGTTGTAAACTCCACGGTGTCCAGGTAGTGGCGGAGGAGGAAGATGAATCTCGTTGCTGCTCTGACCAGACACCTGCGGAGCTGGAGATGATGGGTTCGGCGGGTTGGAAGTTGAAGAACCTAAAGTTTGAGCTTGAGGAGCTGGCACTATATCAGGATTCGGTTCTGAGAATGCACCGTTGGGTCCTGAAGGATGTCTTGGGTCAGGGAACGCGGGAGGAACTCCGTATTCGGGTAGAGGAGGAGGTCCATATTCACCACCTAGTCCACCGCCTAATCCACCTCCTAAACCTCCTCCAAGGCCTCCGCCAAGTCCACCACCTAATCCACCACCCAATCCGCCAAGATGAGCGCCGAAGTCTCCTCCGCCAATTCCATTACCACCAAGTCCGCCGATCTGAGGAGGTCCGTATTCCAAGTGTCCATGGTTATGAGGTCCGGCACATTTAGGTTCAGGACAGTTAAATCTGCACACCTGGATGACGCACTGGAAGTGTACATTCATGGAATCAGGGAACTTGAAGGCCTGGAAGTAAGCGAACGACACCACCGAAGCAGAAGGTCCAAAGTTCTTGATCTTCTGGAACTTGCTCATGATCTTGTGTCTCACCACGCAACCGTACTGATCCACCAGTTGAATAGGAGCGCGTTTGCCATCATGAGCTACGCAGTTACGGACCAACATATCGAACTTGTTTTCGTCATCTTTGATAGCGAGAACCATGGTCATAGTTTGGCCAATCTTGACAATGCCAGAGATTTCAGAAGCCCATGGTCCCTTGCCAACCTGGATCTGCATCCAGCATTGGAGGTTATCTCCCAAAAAGTTTGCGGTAACAGCGTGAAGCATATCAACTTGGAAAGGTCTGAAAGTGACAGCCTTTTCGTAGAAGTCATACCAAGTGCAACGAAGCTTTCTGGCCTGATCCCAAACTTCCTGCACGTAGGGATCATACTGGATGATGATGGTATTCTCTACGTAACTTCCACTAGGAGTCGGAGCATATCCACCAGAGTTATGATTAGCTGAGGACGACATCCCACAACTATTGAGGAAGATCTCGAAAGTTTGACTAAGATGACCAGTTCCTGATTTCATGTGGACGCAGTTGCCATCACTGTAGAAGCCTTTGGAGAAGATCATTCCGTAGAAAGGTCTATCAAACTCAATATTGACACGCATATGGGTCTTCTCGCATTGAACCTGGAGATGTTTAATTTGCGGCATATCAGGCGTGGCGAGCGGCCAAGGATCGTCGGGACCGGCACCGCCGCTGCTTTGGAGCACTGGCGGGGCGTAACCAGAACTAGGCGGCAGGTGTTTACCCCCAGGGCCTGACAAAGGAGGGCCGTAGACAGCCCGGTGCTCTAGTGGAAGAGACGCTGAATCCACTAATGGCGCATCACATTGCGCCTCCTACAAGGAACAATAACATTCTTTATTTACAATTTCAAACCACCATCATCATTTTCCAATATTAAAACAATATGGCTGACATTTTATTTGACATGGATTATACGTATACATAAGAAATGTATATTACGTCGAAAGTAGATTGTATTATGAAAGGGTATGAATTGAATCTTCGATGCGTGGATGAATTAGAATCGAAATTGAAGCTATGTAAGTTTGTAAGGAATCAGATAGAATTTCCCGAGACTGTCTGCCCTTGTCCTTGTATCCGGTTACAGTATCACAATAACCTAAATCCCGCTTCATTGTCACAAATAACACACATTACCTCCACAACTCACAAGAAACAATAATTATAAGTTAGATACAAGTTGCATGAAAAGAAAGTCTGAGATTTGAATGCATTTACGTATCACGTATCACGTCATATCATAAGCATAACTAACGTAACTGGACGTGAACGCTAATGATCGCTTGCTGTTGGCGTCATTAACCGGCGTACTGGACTGAGGTGTCCGGTTCGATTCGATTCGGTTCGCTTTACAACAAGTTCTGTCAGCCTGAGCTTAACCGGAACCGGAAATTATGGATTCCGGTTAGCGCTACTGCTCAAAAATCAAGAGTATGGCCAATCAATACATTTATAATAGTACGTGATTACGTAATAACTGATAAAAGTGATATAAATTTCTTATATAGTCGAAGTGAAATTATAGTGTATTGATTTGACTGCATAATTTTACATAGGTTATAATAAAATAATAATTTAGAAAAAATATCTCAGTAATTGGTAAAATCATTTTAAAAATATATAGACAAAAAAATATTGTCTTAACTGGACTCTGATCTTTTTAGTGTATACAGAGTGTTTCAATACTTCAGGAAAAACAATAATTGACAGAAACTAATCTTAAATAAAAAAAATATTTGCACTTCACACGAAGTACACATTTTAATGCCATATTTATAATTAAATTATAATTGTGATACTACAAATAATCATTTATCTTCTGCTGTATAATGATAAATTGTTTATTGTAAAGATTACAATTAATTATTAATATTTTTCCGCCAGTATGGCGTTACGGCATTTGAATCCAAAGATCCCGAGTTCAAAGCCCACTTAAGCAAAAAAATATATAGGATTAAGCTACTGTTGTACAGAGTACTATAAACATTAAAATATTTTTAAAAATAGTTATTTTTGTATAAAGAGCGCGACAAAAAGGTCATTCGAATGTGCCAAAAAACAAGAAATCGCCCATGAAATACAAACAACATTTTTTTTACAATTGTCAAAAGATATTACAATAATTATTGATTTATTCAAATAAATTGAAGGAAAACAATAAAAAATAATATGAATTTGGTATTATTGATGTGTTGTAACCAAAGGAACGTAAAAAATAATAATTAGGAAGCGTGTGCGAAGTAATCATTTGCGCACTTAGGTGCAAAACAGTGAGCAAAATATGCGTTGTCATGTTAATGTAAATGATGAAAGAAATATTTTGATTATTTTAATTCAAGATCAGCGTATCATGTAATATTTGCCATTTAATTTTTTTGTTAAAGTATTGAAACACCCTGCATACTTGGAAAAAAATTGGGATAATCCTTTATATTTGAAGCATTTGTTTTTTAGAAACGCTTTTAAAGCCGATAAATTGAGATAATTTCCATAAATGAATAAAAGAGAAAAAAATAATTTTATTACAAGTTGCATGAAATCGTACATAAATTCCGATGTTTTAAAAAGAAACTAAGATGTAATGCAGGTACCGTCATATAACCCGCCAAATTTTGCATAATCACACAATGCGGGTTTTGCATCACACATGCACAACTCTTACCCGAACAGTCAGAAGTCCTAAAACGAAGAAAACCACAAATTGTCGCAATCTCTTCATTGTTGTTTCGGTGTTGAACACTAATCACTGAACGAGTGAAGACCTGGTGTGTTGCTGAGGAGCTCTTGAAGTACTCTGCAAGAATCAAACGCACCTTTTGTTATTTTATATTTTTATGGATTCGGCAGGGGGTACGATACTGTCATTGCGCACGTGGAGAATGTTTGACAGTTATAATTGAATTGTTAATAATAACCTACTATATATTCAACCAGCTGTGAAAATGAGGAATCTATTACCATAATTAGAACATGGATGATTTCTAATTATAAATTTTACACTTCTAACAAAATTAGTTTTATTACTAACTAGCTTTCGCAACTACACAATTATTTTCATATAATTTTGC
This sequence comes from Pterostichus niger, assembly GCA_947425015.1. Lineage (NCBI taxonomy): Eukaryota > Metazoa > Arthropoda > Insecta > Coleoptera > Carabidae > Pterostichus > Pterostichus niger. The sequence continues at coordinate 17,456,678 of OX380347.1, forward strand.
TCTGTGCTTTCTTCTAAATAATATATTTTTATTTCTAGTTTGAAATCAATTTTCGTAAATAATAATAAGTTACAATTGTTTGTTTTTAAATATAATAATACATATTCCTCTACTTGCAATCATATAATCATCATTAAATTAAATTTGTAAATTATACTGAGTTTAACACATAATAACTAGGTTTTAATATATTTTACACAAAAAAAACATTTCTAAAATAATCCAATTAAAGCTACAATTTACTGTTATTGAAACGTCTTTTTTTCTTTACAAAATTAACAGAATATGAACCCAGTTTGTTAGGTTACAGTCTAAAATTGTATTATTAAATAGATGGTGTATTAAATAAAAAAACAAAATCTTATGAAGATTTGTATGTTTCACACAATTCTTTCTTTATCTAATGACGTATATTTTAGTTCTAAACCGTAATATAAAGTATTTATATCGTTTATATTATATATCCAGTTCCTTTTCACATCAAAACAGAGGTAATAACAATATTTTAGTGGTACTCTGTACATCTTTTATCTTTAATATTACTTTAAAAGTGAAACAAATGAAAATACAAAACATTTGACAAGTTTATAAATGCATATTTTAGGCGGTTGTGTTTGAAAAGCTGTGATTGGGATTAAGTTCCTGTTGTGCAGAGCAATAAATAAGTAATGGCAATGAATATGAATAAATTTGTAGTTCTTCTGAATCCGAAAAATACATAAATTCGCCGCATCTGTCAGTAATTTGACAACATTCCGGTTTCCTTTCCAGCGGAGAAATAAAACCACAGAGTTAATAAAATTGTTTACGAATTCTTCACATCAATAAATAAACTCAATAAAATTCAGATCAATAGCAAAGCGTACTCGCAAGTAACGCCTTGCCGTTCACCGAACTTGCTACTTGCCACTTGCTTTACTGAAGAACGCAAGAACGCAAGACAGAGACGACCTACTGACATACTCCGCACGTAAACAGCCGACGGCGAAGTCAAGTTGATGTTACCTGTTCCGCATCTCGCGTAGAACGTAGATGATGTTTCCGTTTATGCGTTTCTCTGTGCTGGAGAATTGCGCTTGCATGCCAAAATCAAATGCTAATGCTAATTATTAAATTATTGCCATGAACACTCGTTAATTCTTACAGGAAATTCTAGGTTACAAACTTCATCAAGATTTTACAATTCTCTTCCAAGATGATACAAATCAAAACTATTATTTTTCCACTAAAAGTTCTGCAAAAGGAAACTATTTTAGAAACTTAGAATTTAATGTTATATTTGTTTCAATGATTTTAAACTGCAATTATGATTATAGAAAAATTATATTGGAACTCTAAATTTGTTGGATTTGTAAATCGACCAGTAAATTTTAATTTACAAACGATAAAATAATTATTAATTTAAGGAGAGTAATAATTTGTTGTTGTTTATTAAAGTAATAATAATAAAAAAGCTTTTAATTAAATATATGATGTTATAATAGCGGGCAATAAATAATAATTAATAGAATAATTGAAATATGATTCATATAATTCTTGAAATAAGTAAACCCAAATAACGATTTAATTATTATGGTCCATTTAATTTGTATTAAAATGAAATGACTAATTATGAATGAATAAATTAAAATAGTAAATAACAAGGCAAGTAATTAGTGAGGAATGAAATGGTTCTATTTGAGTTTTTATGCATCTAGCGAGTTCTAGTTGTTAGGTGCGGTGTAATTTTTTATCATATTTGATAGGAGTCTATTTCGCGAGCATAGCCTGACTGATCGTTGAATTCTCGTGGTACCGCGGCCCACTTTCTCCAAATCAGTTCGCGGAGCCTCCGCCAGCCACCTCCGCCAGCACTATTCCACATTCGAAAACGCAAGCGCCGCGGCGGATTGTTACTTGTTTCTGTTTCTGCTTCTACATCACGCTTTCTCTACACTCGCTCTAATAACACGCGGCTACTCGAGGAATGCCGGATTCCCCCGCTTCGTTAACGAAATTATCGCGTCCGGAACTTCTCGTAAAACGAAACTGGTAAACTAGAACTCGAAAATTAAATGAGTTTTGACAACATAAATATCACCTAACTTCTTCATTTACAGTCACATATTATGTGTGTACCATACACCGAGATTATTTTGACAGTTATAAATATACCTCCAATTTAGACTTAACCTACAAATTTTGCTTTTTTCATCTACTACTTATTTTTAATTTAGCTATAATTTAAACTGTTTCTCATTCATTTAACCATCAAAAAAGTCTAACTAATTTTTGTCAAATTTCAAATATAACCAGTCGTCAATCAAAGCACTCAAAAATAAATAAAAAAATGATGGTAGCATCAAATAAAATTAAAAACTAAAGTGATACGTTTATTGTGGAATGATTTTGAAAGAAGCAGAAACTAATTGTAGGTAAAGGCAACATAGTTCTTGAACTTGTAAACGCGAGAAGTTGTTATACATCGTCCGCATTAGGTTTCTGGAAGGACATTCTCATCATTGTTACAATTGTGAGATCTGGAACAATTACGACTTGTAGCATTCACAATTAACAATAGTTTCTAGTGCGTTCCAGCCAATTAATAAGGTTTTTGGTTCGAATCTAGAGCCGTTAAGTAACTTGGTTTAGTTTTACTTTAGAATAGAATACAATATAACACACAAGGACAAAAATTCAGATATTCTCATATTTAATTATGATTTATTTCATTCATCATTTCTATATATTATTTTGCCACAAAACTATAAATTTAAAATGTTACAACTATCAGAGTTTGACGGCTGGTAACGCATAAGAATATATCTTACCGAGATAAAGGCGTTACCCAGTAATTAAAAAAATTAAACTGATATAATATCTCGTATCAAAATAGAAGAAAAATGTGAAAATGTGAATTTTGCGGTAAAGTTATTCAGTATAATAAGAAAGTAGTATAAGTAAAAACAGTAAAAACACGGAAAAAGTTACTCGGAATGCACGCAAAATAGCGATAGTGTTAGTAGGCCAGTCGCTACTAACATTACACATTGTTGCACTAAAACCACAATCGTCAGATAATAGATAAACCATCGAAGAGATAGACAGGTGGTTGGACTGTCACCAATGATACAAAATTATATATAGAAGGTACATTACCATAAATTACACAATCAAACGAATAGAATTTAAAACTTCATGTACACTCTTTTTAATTCTAAGATCATTGATTCTAACTGATAGGTCGAGGTAACACAGATGATGTCATCTCGACAACAACTTCAGACTGGACCTACTTTCTCAATGACGATCTGTCATAATTCTTTTTCTTCCGTTTAACGATTCGCGGCAAATTTATACAAATTTACAAGAACAGGCTGGCGATAATGTTTATTATCTTTAGCAAAATAGAACAACTTACTATGAAAAATACGTTTCAAGAATTGAAATATTTCATAAAGTACAAACGTTTATGTCTTCAAAAAGGATGACTACAATTTTTAATATTATTTATGTGCGATTTGTTTCTCTGTGATCAGATATATGACTAAATTAGTTTAGCTATTTCTGGGTGAAATATTGTTAACGAAGTAATTAACTAATAAAAGAATATTAAGAAACCGTTTATAAAACTTTTAAAAATGTATCTACGGTAAAATGCAAAATGAGTTGATAGTTTTACTTCTTATAGCGAGTAGTTAAAGTTTAAAGTTTTCCAATTTAAAGTTACAAATTCTATTTGATGCTTGTGGTACGAGGTCTATTCGAAAATGATGGTTTCTATTCTATTCTATTCGGTATTGTATATTCGCTCCGAAGCATAACAGCGCACGCTATCATTGTTTTCTTATGTTTCTATTATGTATTGCCATTACTGTTGCTAGTTTCTCTCAGCAATAATAAAACGATGGTTAATTATCCGTGATCTAACTGAGAATAAATTCTTTGCGTTTCTTTGCGCTAAAAGTTTATTGCAATTATAGACAATTTTGCATGTTTAACAACTGCAGTCATTTACATTTTTATTGAATTTTTCTTTAATATTATTTTTAAAGACTTACACATTATTACATTGCTCATTCACAATATTTTCCAACATTATTTTACAATTTTTTGAATTGGTCGTGCTGCTCGAAACTTAAACTTGTCATTTTAACATATCTATTTATGAAGTTACATACTTGTATAATGCATTTTCTGCCTTGTTGAACTATTACAATATTTTCAAAATGTTGCCACCATATTTCGTCAATTTAAAAATTTCCTTTAAATAAAAATGGATCCTTCATTATTAATATTATTATACAGAATGTAATTCAAATTAATATTTCTAAATACTGAATCGGAAACAAATAATTAAAAATGTAGTAAAAATTGTCTTGTGTAAAAGAAAATAGAAGTGGCAAAACGGGCGCAAAATGAAGTCACGAAAATTTAGTTAATCAAAAACAAGTTGTCAAGTAATTGAAGCGGCACCGTTAGCGCGTGAAGAATTCCTGCAAAATAATCTTTCTGGAGCATTAGAAGTCTGAATGCGTTCAAATTGCAACGTCCATCCAACACTGACGAGAAGTGCCGCATAGTGTTAGTCTGCAGGTTAACAAACGACCTTCTAAAAAACTTGACCACGAGAAGAAACGAAGAGAGAAGACCGAAGAGCTGACAAAGCGCATGCGTGAAGTGAGGCTTGCTTCGCTGCTGGCCAACTGCCGATCGCTCAAAAACGGAAGTCAGTTGACATACTGCCTTGCTTTCTTTTCGACGGCTGTGTTCCAAATAGCGAATCAATATACACAGCCGCAGAAGACAGAAAACATTCTCGACAAGATAGATTTGTCAGTATAGTGTTCACACGATTGTTGACTAGTTTCATTGTTGTCACTAGATGTCACTCACCTTAAAGTTTCGATTGTCAAAATCGTCCACAGGTGCACTCGAGAAATAATCTTATCCAATGTCCACGATCAACGATCACACAACACTATTAGTATTCCAGTTTAAAATGCGCACACATTGCAAACTATATATTTAACTATTCACCAATTGTTTTTGGAGTGTTAAATGTACGTTGCACGATGTTTTTTTTATTTATTTCACACTGTCTTGTCTGCAGGTCGTTCGGTTATAATTCCATTTAAACTCTCTCGTGGATTTTATATGGATGTGAAAGTACGACCCCACTCTTTGGCTTCTTCGGTGGATAACACGGATAACGATACGAGCTCCGGTTCTAGTGGGGACTCGCTTATGAGAGACGACTTTCGACCGTATTGTCTTGTGCGTAGGGACCAGTGGAAGACCACCTTCGCTTTTCGGTTCAGTTTTTACCGGCTGACGCATGGTTAAGCTAACGTTCCGTTTTCGGGTAACGTATTGTTTGATATTTCAGTATTGCACAACTGGGCAATTTCTCTCTGCTTTTACTTTAGCCCTGCTGCACTTGTATCCGGCTGGGTGTTCCGACTCCTGTTGGGATCGGCTAGGGTCGATCACCGAATACCGGATCAAGACTTAACATTCCATTTCACTTTAATCTTTCATCATCATATTATCGTGTCGTCATTACTCACAGATTATCTCAGGCACCACAAACATTATATTTCATTAGTTTAATCCTCAACAAATATATCAATCAAAATAAATGATGACATATTTTATGTACCATGATGTTAATTAAAAGGCACAAAAATACTTCAAATTGTCCAAACATTTCATTTGCTCAGGAAATAATTATAAAAATACAAAACAAAATACGTTGTTGCTTTCTTAAGGGATAAGGCCACTCTAGACAAGGAAAAAAGGGTCATTTTCAAGATTTTTTTTTAACGAAATCTAAACGTGCTGCTTAAGAACTGTTTTTGGATCTTTATTTAGTGCTCTTTAAACTTTATTTAAAAATTTTTTTTTAAAGAAAATATTCAAAACTGTCGTCAGAAATTTAAAAAAATTTGAAAATATGATTTCGAGAAAAACGCGTTTAAAGTTTCGAGTCATATATATATATATATAAATACTAGTACTAATAGATATATGCTTTTTTCCCTCTGAAATACTTCCGCGTTGCATTTAAATTAATTGTCCCTTATTCCTAAGGGTTTAAACTATAATTTAAGCAAATAAAAAAAAATGCATTTTTAAAAAATTTTAGAGTGGCCTTACCCCTTAAATAACAGAAACGAAATAAGTTTGAACGTTTTTAAACAATTTCATAAAGCAATTGTTTTGTCATGTAATATTACATATCTGGAAAATAGAGCTAGAGATACTTTAAAATGAAAAATAAGAAACAACTTTTCTCCCTAATTTTCTAACGAAAGCAGTGGGTGAAATCGATCTGATTTTTTTTTCAAAATGACATACTAAACTAATGATGATGAATCCAAAAAACTCTTTTCATTGTAATGATGAAAACAAGCGAAGAACGATAGTTCCTTCATTTCTTTAAAGGTTCGTTGTTAGAGATGTGGGCGTAATGTAAGGTTTATGAAACAGGTGTACAGGAGCGAATAGATGAATGTGATTGAGGATTTCAGGTGTGAGGAATAACTGAGCTTGTGTGGTTGAAGCTAGTATTGTGTATCAGGGTGAAAATATTTATGAATCTGTTAGTGGATGTTCTGTGAGTATTTTAGGGGTTCGTGCTACCCCATTTAATGGGATATAGCGTGATATAGTATGATGAGCGAATGAGCGCAAAATTGAGAAGAATGTTATTAGAAGCATGTCTGTAAGTTAGTTGAGATAGTTTGAACATGTAAAACGTATTCCGAATGAAATATTGGCGAAATTGTGGATGAGGAATAAATGGATGTAAATGCTTTGTTGCGTGAACGAAAGATTGTGAGGAATAAATGACCTTGTATGAAAGGAATTATAAATATGGATGAAGCTAAAGTGGTATGTCGGGAGAACAATGTCTGGTTGAGATAATTTGCAGAATATATCTAATGAATAAAAGTTGTGCGATTTATTTAGGGAGTTTATTACCCAATTGATGAGTTATAAAAAGACGTGAAAAGTAAAACGCAACAATACGCCCACTTTTACAATTTGAAACATTGAAGTTTTATTCAAATTTGTAATTAAAAAAAGAAATTATATCTTAACATTGAATTTCTCCATCGTCGCAAAGATTTCTAAATTAAGGTGTTTTAGAGAATAATATTTTAAATGAAGGCTTCTGAATCCTATGTTTTTATAAAATATTTATTTTAACTCGTCACCGGCAGGAGACTAGACATATTTTTAATTTTTCTGAAGTCAAAATTTGATTGGATTGGATATATGGACATAACATGAAATATGTTTTCATGGCTGTTTTATAATTTATAAAATATTTGCTAATAGTAAACGTCCAAATGACTAAATGTATATATTAGTATAATAAAAGAATTTGTGAAACATAAAAGCAAGGTTTCGATAAATGAATTCTTATAAACCAATTATTTTAGTAAAATATAAATAGCTTTAAAATTAATAAATTAATACATTGGCAAGTTGAAAAACATAAACATAAAATGCTAGGTTCACTAAACTGGCTTATATCGCTTCACTGAATGCCAAACTTATAATAATACTTTTATTACTACTTAGTTCCAAAATAAATTTGCTCGAAAATATAAAATACTCGTATATATATATATATACATATTTGAAACGTAATCTATTTATCAATAAAAATACATTCGGGTTTCCTACTTATTCCACTATTGCAGTCTCCTAATCTTGTTTTTCTTGAAAACTAAACAAATATTTAAAATTGTTTACCAGCTTCATTTCTGAAATAAAAACATGATTATTACATTATCATTTTATCATTTTTATTAATAATAAACCTAAATAATTATGAAAAAAAAATCTGACAAAAAATTATTGATATTATGATACATAAATATGGTTATTTATTACAATTTATAATAATTCTCATAATACATATATACTTCACAAATATGTTGTTTATTCAGAAAATACAAAACAGAGATAAAACTTGCGTGTTACTAACTTCAACTTATATAAAAAATATGATACCGATTCCACTATAAACTGTAAACTATAAACTGTAGGTCCTTGTATTGTAATTAAAATTAAATTCCTGTTGTGCAAAGTAACAAATAAATCAAGTAAAGTGTTATAACAACGGTAATAACAAATTTTCTATAATTGTCAAAAAATGTATTTTTTCATCGCTATGGATACACAAAGTTTGTAATTTTTTTTCATGTTCCCCTGGTTGGAACATACGAGTATCATTCCTTCAATTTACTTAAATAAATTAATAATTATGGAGTAGTCAGCCTGTGGATCTTGAGAACCCTGGTTCAATCCCCACAGTCGAGAAACAATTTTCACCAAATTAAATCTACTCCTTGCCTAGACAGTAATTATTGTGAACACAGACATTAGAAAACAACAGCCCTAGATACTTGACATTCATGCACCCATTACTCATGTCAAATTAGATCAAATTAACAATTATCTAAATCATCAAGAACAGCTTTCATCTGTTTTACTTTATTCATCATGTTAACATATCCATAACCTTTATCTTCAATAAATTATACAAGAAAATAAATAAATAACAAATGACGTCTGATGACAATTTGACATCGCAGAGCACAAGCCAACTTTCTGTTGTTCCATTCCAAAGGCGATGCAGCACATTTACATCGACTAGACGACAATGTCAGATGGAAATCATAACAACGCACAACACACGACAGAAATGATATATATTCAAAATGAATATTTTCTCTTGATTACGCCCTCTTCCTCTTAGTGAGAGTATATCTTAGTCACGGTAAAAGTTTCCGATGATGACACATGCATCAAGTTGGTGAATATATAAAATACAGACACAGAAAATGTCAAAATATACATTTTATTTATCATAAATTAATACATACATACTGTAACAATATGAGCTATCTCATTGTTGTTATGTTGCGTTTAGATAAGATTGGTTTCGTGTAATTTGACACTCGTGACCACATGTGCCATTAAGGCTGAGTGTGAGATCTTTTGGTTTTCGAATATAGGGCATTAAATTATAAAAAGAGACAGTTATAGTTAATATTCTTAGAATTCCAACAAGATTTCATGTTCGCGTTATCTGCAGGGCCAGAGTGTCAGACTACATAACCAAAACAATTGACACATCTGTGTCTACCCCGATGTGCGGGGGGATGGATTCCAGATGTGGGTATCGTACCCAGGGCAGCAAGTGTTTTGGTGGAAACCATCAGTCTCGTCCATCGACTCAAAGCGTGAAGATGTAGATCTTCATATCACGCAGTGTTCGCGTTTTATTTAATTTTAAACTAGATTAGTGAATTAAGTATTATAATTAATAAAAAGTTAATCTAAATAATAATTCTGTTTCCATCCTCATATTAAATTATAACGTTTCGTGTTAAATTCAGTTTAAAACTTTAATACCAGTATGTTTAATAAAATTTTAAAACTGCGTCCATTTCTTTCGTGTTACAATTGACGCAGTTCGGTAATATCAACTTATTCACCCAATTATGCTCGTGTTAGAATACATAACATCACGCAAAATTCCATTAAATGGGGTAGCACGAACCCGTCAACATTCTCATCCTGACATACGATACATTAACACTTCCTCCATACGAACTCTTTCTTTCCTCACAACCAAAATCCATCATCACGCAACAAACATCCATCCATTCGCTCCTGTACACCTGTTTCGTAAATCTTCACTTAAGCCCACTTCTCTAACAATGAATCTATAAGAAATGAAGGCAGTATCTCCTGCGCTTGTTTAAAAATACATTTAACACAATTGATATAAATATATAATAATAACAAAATATAAAGGAATAAAGTGATACAATAATATAAAGCAAATACATATAATTAATATATTAATAAGTACTTATACTAAATATTCAAAAGTTTAAATAAACTTTGTTTTTCTTACTTTTTTTAAAACGAACTCTGATATAATATCTGATACATCTATATCTGCTGAAATATACTAATGATAGATAAGTCTGAAAGTCTTTCTTGCCCCATTGTAGATCTAAAAATAATATTTGATTATGAAATGAAAAGCTTCTCTTGCCGCGAACTACTGTCACAGGTAATATTAAAATAATTCTAATGGCAATTGCTAAATTTGCTAACAGATAGATGAGGTTTCTTTGTAAATATGTATTGAATCACAACTAATGCATCCATTTCAGGTGATGATTTTAATTTCTTCACGCGACATGTTGCTTTGTATATTACTACAGTCAATAAATAATTTTAACCCCTGTGGCTCCTCTACCACTAACATCTTTGTTAACCATAATTTGACGTAAAAATATATCACTTACCGAGATTTGCTACGGCAGAGTGCCACACGTAGTGTAATGGATAAAAGATGTAATGATACATTTATTTTTTTTTATAAATAAATATATCATCACGCCTTTTACCCATTACTGGATGTGGCACTCTGCCGTAGCAGATTTCGGTAAATGATATATTTCTTCGCGTGAAGTGCGGTTACCAGCCGTCAAATCTCACCCTCTAAATTGGAATTGGAAAACAGCGTTTTTTGTCTTTCGAACAATTAGCAGTCAAACGCCTTCAACTATGAATATATTTGAAGATTTGTGAATGAAAAATTTCGAGTGGGAGAATAAACAAGATTATACAAAAGGAATTATAAATGTGAATGAAACGAAAGTGGTGTCAGGATAGAAATGTTTATTGATGATTAATTGAAAAATATATCTAATGCGATTTTTTTTTAGGGAATTTACTTCCCAATTGATGAGTTATCAATAGACGTGAAAAGTAAAACGCAACAATACGCCCACTTTTACAATTTGAACCATTGAAGTTTTATTCAAATTTTAATTAAAAAAAGAAACTATATCTCAACATAGAATTTATCCACCGTTACAAAGATTTCTAAATTAAGGTGTTTTAGAGAATAATATTTTAAATGAAGTATTATATTAAATAAATAAAAGGCTTCAGAATCCAATGTTTTTATAAAATATTTATTTTAACTCGTCACCAGCAGCATATTTTTCTGAAGCCAAAATTATTGATGTTATGGAAAATAAAAAGCATAGACTTATTTTAGAAACGTTACATATAAATTTACACCATGATACCTCGATTAATTATAAAACTGATGCGTATAATAATTTAAAATATGCTCAAATTTTTTTAGGAAATTTAACAATTTAATTTTTTATATATTTTATTTAATTATTTATTATTTTTTGTTTTTTCTATTTATATGTTTCATATGTATCTTTTTTCTTTTTTGTTATTATTGATATTTTACAAATATTCTTTTATATTTTTTTAAAGGTTTGACATTTCGATTAATTTGCTAGTTTTATATTATAATTATTGTATTTATATTTTAAAGAGCTGATGATGAGCTAATATTTTTGCTCGAAACGTCCCAAAAATAAATATTTTATAAAAACATTGGATTCTGAAGCCTTCTATTTATTTAATATATTATATAATTGAATCCTTTTTTAAATTTATATTATAAATGAAGTATTAGAAAATATAAAACTTTTTTCTCAGAAACAGAAACATACCAACATTTTTCATGTCGAATTTGTTAGTTATTTCATGAATATTTTTTTCTAAAATGCATATACAAACCCAATGTTTTTAGAAATTTTTTTATTTGTAAAGTTGTCGTACTGTCATTGCTCATATAAGTGTAATTAGAATTTACTTTTTTATGATAAAATAAGAACATCAAAGAATAAAGTACTTTTCCTTGTACTTAAATTCAAAGGTATTTATTTTTAGAATAATATTAATAATATTACAAAACTCATACCTAAATTAAAAATGTCAAAATAATTTAAATTTCAAATGTTGAAATTTTGTATTTCTTTTTTACTATAAATTTTTAAATAAACACTAAATCAATGCTCAATTGTAAAACTCATACTTTGCGTACATATCACTTTTTCTATTAGTAGTATTATACGCAAAGAATTCAAAGTATTTCCAATACGCATCACTTAGATTAGTATTCATAAAATAAAATAGAACAGAACAACCTATTACATATGTATGTGTCGTATATGGAAGTACATACAATGGCTTGTTGGAGAACAATAGACATATGAACAATATGAGATTTGAGAGCACAGCATTGCGAATGTTTGTATGCTATGTTAGAGTGCGAAGTGAGCATATAGATTGAGCTGATAATTAGCGAAGAAATTGTACTCGTGCAGATAAAACACGAGAATTATCGCTAAACAATCGATTTGCCACCTAACAATACCTGGACTATTACTTTCAAATATATGGAATTATTTCAAATACAGGGTGTTTCTATACCTCTGCATGAAACTTCAATGACATATATAATTTGATATAATGATTATAGAACAAAAAGAAGTTTTTTGAAATTTGCAAAAATTAGGGTATTTTACTCCTAGCGAACATTTTTAGTGTCACTGGTTAAACTTCTTTTCATTTCCAGTTAAAACTAAATACAGGATGATGACCGCGACTCTGGACCATATGAGTTTAACATTTCCTACTTTCTTTATTATTTTAGAGAAAAAAAGCTTCAAATAAATGTTGTACGTGAATTATATGTATAAATTTACAAAAAACAAAAATTTTTTTTTTTGAAATTCGCAAAAATAGGGTATTTCATTCCTAGACAACATTTTAGTGTCACAATAGTAAAAAAAATTGATAAGTTCATTAAATAAACAAATTAGATTGTTTAACAGAAATTAATAATAAATTATACTTGAACGTGTGTTGTCATATTTTATTCAAAATTATAATAATACAAATTATTTTCTTTCATTGTACACTCTCAACCCCCTAATTTTCTTTATAAAACTCATTTTACCCGTTTACTTGTTACTCTTGCATTAGATGCAGTTTTAAATATCTAACATTTTTTGTATTTACACTTTAATAAAATGTCGCATTTACTATTATTAAAGTTATTTGTTTAATTACTTCGAAAACTTGATTAATAATTGGCAGAAATAGCTTTTTTAATTAATTAGGAGGTAACTGCCACGTAAAATCTAATTTCCTGTATATGCAAAAAAGAAAACTAAATTAAACAATTAATTTTTTGAATGCAAATAATTAAATACAAATTCAAGGATCGTTAAAGATTTCAAGTCTGATTTTTCAATTCCTGGCTTTGCCTAGGATTTCGAGAAATTTTAAGCTATGTTTAAATAAAAATGGTAATCAATTTAGTTGCCATTTGTTTAGTTTGCACAACAGGAATTTAATCCCAATTACAGTGGAATTAGAACTACTCAGGTACAATCGTACTTTTGGATATAAGTTGAAATACGACATTTAAACGCACACCCTTCCGTTTGTCAATTTATAAATGTTTATTTTTTGTTATTCATTGCGTTACAATTACCTGTAGACATATGTAGACTCTTTCGCTTCTGGTAATTCACGAAAGTTGGAAATGTCATTTTAAAAATAAAATAGGTTATGTATATACACAGTGCAAGTTGTTTTATTGACACTTGGCAGTAATCGTTCAGCGTTCATAATGTTTACTTTCCACGACCTTTTTAAAAATTAAGTACCTACTTCAATCGTATATCTTAAATATTTCAAAATTACTTAAGTCATAAAGGATTTAACAGTACAGTAAAAAAACTGAAACTGTTCTACAATGAAGGTGTGTTTCTTATTCTTGTTATAATTATTATTGGCACATTTAGAACTTGCGTGTTTCTTGTAAACAGATCGAATAAACCGTTAAATTTTTAGTTTATTCAAACAATTTTCGTCACGGTTTGAAATTATCTTGGACTTGTAATTATTATGGATTAATGAACTTCAAGATGCTTTTATATATTAAACTTTTTCTACATTTTACACAAAGTTATTTGCGAGGAATTTAATATAGAGAAACAAAATGCTTTAGGCACTTTTATTCAATTGAATTTTGATTGTTTTACCTACCTTTATCTCAAAATCTAAAGTAGGTACGGATCTGGTAAATTTTGCCATTGAATTTCTCATATTTTTGTGATTCAAGGTAATGTACATTTTTTCATGAATTTTGCAAAATTCTACTTTTCCGGAAACTATGTCAACTTTAACCATCTTTCGCGCACATCTAGTCTATTCAGAATTCATTTTCATGTTTTCAGTGTTTGTCTTTTTTTATCACTAAACATAGGGATATGTCATTACCATAGTTACAGTTAAAAGTTTGACAGCAATGCATTAGAGCGTTTATTTTAAAAGTAAACATAGGGAAAACAATATTTTCAGCAATGCATTGAAGTGTAATAGTCTATTATAATAAAAGAAACATTTTAAGTTTAACAAATTAAATGAATTTTAATTACTTTGAATTACATTAGTTTAAATTGGAATTTTAATTTAGTAACTGTTCAAAATTACCCCCATTAATTGTTCTACGCTCATTCTATCACCATTATAAATTTTATTTTTAAGTGGCCCCAAGGAAAAAAATCGTTTGGCGCAAGATCTGGTGACGTTATCCGGTGCAGATAATTTCGTACATTTTGAGCAAAAATGCGGGGGAGCACCATCCTGTTTGAACCACAGTTCCTCAATATTTACATTATTTATTGCCGGGATTACTCTCTCTTGTAACAACTCTAAATAATTTTCCCCATTTAAATGTTCATTTATATAACAAGGTCCCACTATTTGATCCCCTATGAACCCGACCTGATTTTGAAAGAGGACAGTTTTATTACTTTGACAACTATGATGACAGGGTTCGTAAATATCATGATATTTATAATAAATATCAAAATATCTGATATATAGGATATATATCAGATAAATATCACTTTTTGGATATTTATTTTTTAATTTTAGTTTTTGTACACATTTAGAAAAACTGAAAAATTCGAAAAATTTCACTTCTCCGGAGGCTAAATCTCAAAAACTAAACAAGATATGGAAATGCGCTCAACGGCGTTGAATTCCCCGTGTCCGAATTGACTTATAAGCAAATTTTCATACAATTTTATGCAATTTAATATTTTTAATTATTTCCTAAGGGGTACCCCTTTGGTTTTTTCAGATTTTAATTCAATTTTACCAAAAATCCTTAATCGTAGGATTATTAAAACGAAAATTTACATACATATGTATTTTGACCCACTGAATCCAGTGGTGCAATCTTCAAATGCATATGACTTCTGGTTTTCGAGAAAATGTTAAAAAACCGCTTTTTGCGATTTTTTTGGCGGAAAATTGAAAAAAAATAAAAATCGCTGAAACTATGTTTATAAGTTAACTTAAGCACGAGAAAATTAATGCCGTTGACCGCGTTTTCATATCACATTCAGTTTTCGAGATATAGCCTCGGAAATGTAGAAAAACTGAAAAATTCGAAAAACTTCACTTCTCCGGAGGCTATATCTCAAAAACTATTTGATATTTTTATATAATGGATATATATCATTGCAAAAATATGACGATATATATCAAAATAAATATCATGATATATATCGATCGATATATATCTTCGAACCCTGGTTATTTTCCCTATGTTTACTTTTAAAATAAACGCTCTAATGCACTGTCAAACTTTTTAACCGTAACTATGGTAATGGCATATCCCTATATATACTGATTTAAAAAAAATTCTTAATTAATTAATACGTTACTTAGATCAAATGGTTGTTAAATACTGGCTAGTTCGAAACTTTGGTTAAGTATTCACAAATCAGTGAAGGGAAAGTCAAACTGAATGGTGTAGATCAGGATATCGTACCAGTAGTAATCAAACTTTTGACTAAGATAATCTTACAGTTTATTTATTTTTCTATCTGAAATAATTGATAGCAATGCATATTTTTAATTATTTGCCACGAAAGTTATTTAAACTTCAATTAAATATTTTTCTAAATGATTAAGTAGATAATTTATGTGACTATAATTATATGTTAGCTCCACTTTTTGAGATTCACATTGATTTAAGTCTGATATTACAATTTTTGTTTTAATCATTACAGCTTACACTACGGCTCGGTGAGTGCGGACCCTGTACTGTATTTGGGAGTAAGTTCCTGTTGTACAGAGTAACATAAATAAATAAATAAATAAATTAATAAATATCAATTAATACTTTCTAGAGTTGTATATTATTTTCAAATTAAATGAAGTTACATACAAAAAATTAAAAAATAGTGGAAGATTCCATTAGATGTAGAATTTAATTTGATATGTAAAGTAATCAGTGAGCTTTTCTTGCATATGTTAATGTCATTCCGTAACACTTTTTTCATAGTAAAATCTCAAAATTAATTACTTTCCGTTTTCCCTTAACAAAAAAGAAATAAAAAACTCGAAGCTCAAATACAGATGAACATTCGTTTCATTTTTAACACTCGTCACACAACAATTAGTCTTACAAAAAAATGAACGATATCCTATAACATAATGTTGCACGTAGCAACCGACATTAGAAACTAGTAATTAAATGCTGAAATAACCATGAAGTTTTTCTAACTATTGCCCGAAAATACAAAGTAAATCAATTAGAAATATGGAACTCAATCTGCAGACGGAAGACAAGAATGTGTGACAAGAGAATGTACATTGCGTGGCGATAGTCGTAAGATCGCAAGCAGAGTCTCAATGGCGAAGATTGCAAATGGAAATGATCATTCAAGCGGAAAATATGCCGAAAGTCGATCAGTAATGCTCGAATTATGTCAAGAATTTAATATAGGTTACCACAATTTTCTTCAGTGTCGGTATGCATATTTTTACCTTGAATTCTAGCAAAAACTATCATTTACTTCTTATCTTACAATTGTTTTAATATTACTTATTTAATACAGTAAAACAGTGCTTCTGAAACTGGCCGATATCGTCCCCTAAGAGGGCGCTAGACATGGCGCTGGGCGACAAGGAGAAAGGGGCGTTAGGGATAACAGTGCGCGAGAAAAGGAAGTCACACCAAATATTAAAATATTCATGACTTATCAGTATTTATGCGTCATAGATTTTATTCAAATTTTTCACTATTCAGATTATTTTGCCTGTCCTCTTATTGGGTTTTCTTACTTGTTAGACAGTGTATTTTAAAATAAAATTAGATAATTGTATGGGATAGGTGGCTCAGTGGTATCGAGTCGGCCTATGGTTCCTGAGAACCTTGGTTCTATCCCCACAGCCTACAAACAATTTTCACTAATTTAAATCTACCCCTGTGGCTCCCCCTCCATTAATATCTTTGAGGGCCGTGATTTGACGACCGGTACCCGCACTTACCGAGATCTGCTTAGGCCGAGTGACACACCCAGTAATGGGTAAAAGACGTGATGATATATTTATTTGTAATTGTATTTTTTTGCGAAGAATCAATCAAGTGATTCGTTTTTTTTTATAATATTCACTTTCAAAAACATGTGTAGTCAGACATTCCCTTCCTTTCTTATCTTTTGATTCGTTTCCAGATCTTAAAATAGAGTATCTAACTGCAATTGTATAAAATTAACTTTCAAAAACATGTGTAGTCAGACATTCCCTTCCTTTCTTATCTTTTGATTCTTTTCCAGATCTTAAAATAGAGTATCTAACTGCAATTGTATGAAATTAACTTTCAAAAACATGTGTAGTCAGACATTCCCTTCCTTTCTTATCTTTTGATTCGTTTTCACATCTTAAAATAGAGTGTCTAACTGGAATTGTGTGGATTTTTTTTCAATACAAGTGCAGAGAGACGCTCACTTCCTTTCTATCTTTTTAGATTCGTTGTTGTAGGTGTGTGCATGAATGATTGAAGATGCTTTAAGCGCATGTGAAACGTACATCGAATTACTACATTATTCATTCTGATTCTGTAGTGAATTAGCCAGTGAATGATTATCATACAGAAATCAAGGCAACACCGAAGCTAACATACCACAAGCTAAAACGAAATCAGTACCTAATGAATAAATTAAATAAGGTTATTTCAATTCCAGGTCATACAATGTTGATTCATTGCCTCACATAATCTCACACTTTACACGCTCGCACGCAACGAAATTTGACGCAGTCACTGTACATTCTACGCATGTCTACGTTAGTGCTAGTGCTAGGAAAATTTGCAATTTGTGCTAGCATTGCTTTAGCTTATTATTAATTACATCTCTTGAGGCGATTGTACTTCTCTATCAATTTTTCAAGGTTATATGAATGCCGTGGCTCAAGCCTCAATCGCGTCTTAATGAAAAAGAAATTATTCATCTTTCCGTTATTTATAAATAACTGTACTTTTCTCAACATTATTTGTGGGGTAATTGTCAAGAGAAATTTTGATGTGTATTATTCTTAGGTAATAGTAACACTCAAAATATATCAGTTATCGAGATCTGATACGTCATAATGTCACACCTAGATGTGATGATATATTTATTTATTTTATTTGGATAATTTTAACGTGGTGAAAATTGTTTGTCGCCTATGGGAATCGAACCCAGGTTGTCAATTTCACAGTCCAACTGGATACCACTGAGCCACCTACCCCATAAATAACAACGTTGTTGTTGAGAATATTTGATCATATTGTATAATGATAACATTATAACACATTTTCAATTTTGTCAAATAAATAAATAATATTTAATCGTGTCGGTCTTTGAATTTGAGAACATTTTATGGGTCGTGATTTGACGGTTGGTAACCTGCACTTTACGCTCAAAATATATCAGTTATTGAGATCTGCTACGGTATAATGTCACACCTAGTAATGGTTAAAAGACGTGATGATATATTTATTTATTTTATTTGGATTGTTTTAAAGTAAAGAAAATTGTTTGTCGCCTGTGGGAATCGAACTCCGGGTTGTCAATTTCACAGGACAACTGGATATCACTGAGCTATCTACCCCATAAATAACATCGTTGTTGTTGAGAATATTTGATCATATTGTATAATGATAACATTATAACACATTTTCAATTTTAACAAATAAATACATAATATTTAATCGTATCGGTCTTTGGATTTGAGAACTTTCTAGGGGGTCGTGATTTGACGGTTGGTAACCTGCACTTTACGCTCAAAATATATCAGTTATCGAGATCTGTTACGGCATAATGTCACACCTAGTAATGGTTAAAAGACGTGATGATATATTTATTTATTTTATTTGGATAATTTTAACGTGGTGAAAATTGTTTCGAACCCGGGTTGTCAATTTCACAGTCCAACTGGATACCACTGAGCCACCTACCCCATAAATAACAACGTTGTTGTTGAGAATATTTGATCATATTGTATAATGATAACATTATAACACATTTTCAATTTTGTCAAATAAATAAATAATATTTAATCGTGTCGGTCTTTGAATTTGAGAACATTTTATGGGTCGTGATTTGACGGTTGGTAACCTGCACTTTACGCTCAAAATATATCAGTTATCGAGATCTGCTACGGGATAATTTCACACCTAGTAATGGTTAAAAGACGTGATGATATATTTATTTATTTTATTTGGATAATTTTAACATGGTGAAAATTGTTTGTCGCCTGTGGGAATCGAACAAGGGTTGTCAATTTCACAGTCCAACTGGATACCACTGAGTCAGCTACTCCATAAATAACAACGTTGTTGTTGAGAATATTTGATCATATTGTATAATGATAACATTATCACACATTTTCAATTTTGTCAAATAAATAAATAATATTTAATCGTATCGGTCTTTGGATTTGAGAACTTTCTAGGGGGTCGTGATTTGACGGTTGGTTACGATCAAAATATATCAGTTGTCGAGATCTGCTACGGGATAATGTCACACCTAGTAATGGTTAAAAGGTGTGATGATATATTTATTTATTTAATTTAAAATGTATGACAAAATAAGGAAATTTCTGTTTAGAATATTTAAACAAATGAAATTAAGTCGCATTTTTGTGTTTGTCATAAAAAACTGGTTGCTATTTTACATGTTTTTATTTTCGTATTTAAACTAAATAAGTTAATAATTACAGACTTATATTATAAGCATTATAATTTCATGTTTAATTCATAACTGAGGACGCTGTTTTATAAAAACAATTTAAATTAAATTCGAATAAAATTTTCAGTGCGTTAACATATATAGACGCAACATAAAAAATTCTTACAATTTTGTATGCTCAGTAAATTAAATAATAACTGTATTGTTTTTATAATACAATTAAATTTATATAATAATATTAAATTTAATTACAGTTAAGGTCAGAACGTAATAATAGGTAATAAAATATTTTCTACAAATTTGGTAACATCATGTCAAAACTGAAAACATAACAATGTGAAAAGCTAAACTGACACTGTACGAGTATCATTTAATTTTATCATTTTTATTGTTTATCATGTAAATATCACATATTTATAATTATAAGTTACTTGACACACAATTTCTTATAAGTCATCATTGACATCACAGTGTGTGAGAAAAGTCTTCTAGTCAGTGACGTTCGTCAACCAGAATTTGTACCAAGATTTCACCTATTTAATAAAGAGGAATAAATGTTTTACATTTTATATCATCAAAATTTTGACTAATGTTTATTTATATAAAGATTGAATTTTTTTTAATCCCTATATTCTAAAAGTGAGGTAGATGACTCAGTGGTATTGAGTTGGCCTGTGGATTGGGAACCTAGGTTCAATTTCCACAGCCGACAAACAATTTTTACCAAATTAAAATTATCCCCGTGGCTCCCCTTCCACTATCATCTTTGAGGACCGTGATTTGACGACTGGTAACTGCACTTCACACGAAGAAATAAATCACTTACAGAAATCTGCTACAGCAGAGTCCCCACACCCAGTAATGAGTAAAAGGTGAAATGATATAACTATCCATATTTATATAGATGAATGACTATTTGTAGTGTTTATTCTTATAATTTAGTTATTATTATATTAGAAATTACTATGAAATCAATGGTACTAAATAATAATTTAGTTATATCAGTACACCATATAATATACAGGGTGTTGCAAAATTATTGCAAAAAAATTTAAGGGTATATATTATATATATTATTTAGTTATTATTATATTAGAAATTACTATTAAATCAGTGGTACTAAAAATGTTTGTTTCATATAAATTGTATTTCATTTTACGATTTAAAAACAAATTCTGTTGATTCAGTTATCAGCACACCATTATTATACAGAGGGTTTAAAAATTATTACAAAAAAATTAAAGCTATATATTATTTGATGTACTGAATACAACGCTGTTCTTAAATTGGTGTTCAATAAACCGCCAATTTTCCAACTATAATATCTGAATAGACATTTCTCGGTTTCCTGTGTTACGACCACAAGAAATCATTCTTACAAGATAAGAAATTGTTGTAAAACGAATGATTCACTTAAACATTTATCACATTCTAAGAGATATTCCTGCGAACAGTGCATCATTGTACATAATTAGAATTAGCTATCTAGCAGATCTAGATAATTACGAAGCAATTATTGCCTTCGCCCATTTCATATCTGATAATTGTATTATTGTGCATAGCAAACTAATTCGAGTGAAATAGCTAGCGGGTGTGAACATGTAGATGGTACACTAACCCAGTTATATCAAAATGAAACTGACATCACTTGGTTTGATCTGCGCATGCGTGTTCTAAAGTCGTTCATGCGCACATGTGCTCTAAACCTGTCGGTGACTGTACGAGTGTTTATGTGGAAAAACACTATTATTATATTTGCAGCAGAGATGTGCATTTATTTTCCAAGTTTTTTTCGTTTTTGTAATCGCTTGATATTGATGCTTCAATTATAGGTTATGTTGAAATTGGTCTTTTAATTATGTTTAAAGTAGGATTTTTGGAGTAAATTATTGTTATTCTTTAATCGAGTGTCTTCATTTTGAGAAGTTAATTTGTGATTTAATTTTTTGTTGTAATTTATGGACTGAATTCGATTTTTTTACTCTACTTATGTTCACCTATATTCGTGTTATTTCTGACAGTTTTTAATTTAGGTGATTTATTTAATCAATTTTGTTACTCTGCACAACTTAATTCCAATAAAAAATAGAGGGTCTACAGCTTATAGCGGGAGTTGAATGTACGACTGCTTGCATGTTTTATTTACTGGATTTGAGAACTTGGGTTCGATCCCACTGCCGATATATTTTCACTCCATTAAAATTACTTCTGTGGCTCACCCCTAGAGACTGGTAACCGCACTTCACGCGCATAAATATATCACTTACCGAGATCTGCTACAGCCGTCTTACACCCACTAATGGGTAAAATACCTTGGTATTATTCATTGAGCCATGACTGTCTGTAAGTAATAGTAAATATGGAGGTAGATTAGCAATCATTGTCGATTACCAGCCGTCAAATTACGGCACCTAAAGTTATAAGCACACTAAAATAGTGTCAATTTTAAGTCAGAAAAACATGACCAATTATTTATTTCTAATTGATTATTTGTACAATGAGTATGAGTATAAGAATAATCGTTATTATTCGCTCGTTGAAAAATACAGGACATTTCAAAATTATTGTAGAAAAATTAAGGATATATATTGCAACACAAGAATTTTTCCGAAATTCATAAAAATAATTGCACAAACATTTTTTGTGCCACTGAACTGGTTACAGCAATGAATAAAAATCAGTAAATATTAAGCATTAAAAGAACGGTTACAAAATTAATTACTTTAACTTATCATTTCAGTTGCTAAAAAAATGTTTTTTCGAGTTTTGGAAAATTCTTTTTGCGTTGTTTTTGCAATAATTTTGAAACACCTGTATATCAACTTTTGTTATTTGCAAATATTAGTTGTGGCAATTGCAAATTACTAATTAAACTTCGAATAAACAAATGAATATTTATGTTTGCATAAAATCCTGCTTAATTATATTATTTTCTGACCTTTTGGCAAACTCGACAACAATTTATTTCGTCGTTTTAGTTCTAATTGAACAGTTTGCCAAAAAACTATTTTGTTTCTTTTTTGATAAATAGTACTTGTCTATTACAAAAACATTGCAAGTGTTTATTTCTCGTTCCAGCGTTGTAACAAAGCCACGCCAGAATTCTTTTTATTTTAGTTCAAACATAAACAACGAGACTGAATCGCAAACCCGAAGATTAGCGTTTGATCACGTTTCTATAATTCCGCGGCAAAACTACGATTTAATACTTTGAGCTATATTGCAGACGTTATAATTTCCACAACTTTATTTTCATACAATGAATGTAAGCGAATTTTGCTTTCAATTAAAATAGATCTTAACAAAACCATTATGTGTGTAAGTAAACAGTCCAACGAAGATTGTCATCGAGACGGGAATTCTTGAGAAATTATAGTTTTCTATTTTGAGATGACGAGAAATTACTTTGTTAAATTTTAAACTTGATACAAAAAGTGCAATTACTATACTACAGCTACTGTAATTGGGATTAAATTCCTGTTGCGCAATGTAACAAATAAATTAAAAAAAAAATATTATCTAATTAACATTTCGTAATAATTTGTGAAAGGACGACAAAAGTCCTAAAATTGGTTTAAATACAGGTAATGTAAACTTGTTGTTGAAATAATAATAATCAACAAGAACAAACTATTAAAATAATATTTCTGTTTAATTTCGGTATTTTTATCGTCATCATAACCTACAAAAGTGAGACACGAAGAATCCGATGGTTATCTCGTTCATAAAAAGAGAAAATTAAAGAAGTTGGGGTTCAATATAAGAGAAAATACCGACCACATTTAAAATGTTCGAATCAACGTTTGTACGATTAATTAAAGAAGATACTGCCTACACCCAACCGTAATTACTAAATGATGAAATTATTATTCAGCCCAGATAAGGAAGGAAAAGAAAAAACCTTCTTTCGATTTGGATGCATGCATTAAAAACGAATGTTCAGCGTTATAGCTTTTTAAATACTGTTCTTGGCGGAAAGAGGTTTTCGTGAAGAATTTTATTGATTTTACAAATAAATATATGTATCGCAACACCACTCTGTTATAAATAGATTTCGATAAGCGTATTGTATTAATCTTTTACTTTTAACGCACACGTATTTCTTTTTATGTCGTCAGCTATTTGTAATAAATATATGTTTCACGATCGATATAATACTTATTTATTTATAATATTTTGTAGAAATTATTTTTTCATTGTTTATTTGTTACTTCCAATTGCAATACAAAATATGTGATTAAATGCTAGATACTGAGACTTGAACCCAGGACTGCATGAGAGAAACTTACGTAACAAAGAAACAATGGTCTCTATTCAAACGCACTCGATTATTTCATCGAATTATGTGAATTTTTATAGATTGTAAATAAATATTTAAATGTTCTTATTTTATAATTTATGCTATTGTCACAAACTATATTATAGCTTAATCTTTTAGGAATTTGCAAACATAGGAAAAATTAGACTGAAATCTGAACTACTTTTACAGCTGTAGCTTGTAAAAAAAATCTTTGAAAAATCCTCAAAACAATTTAAATTGTAATATCTCGAAAAATCCTTTTTTACAACTGTCAAAAAATTGTTCACTTTTTAAAACTAAAATCAATACACGAAGTACGTATTTTTGTCATCATTTACATTACCATGACAACGCGTGTTTTGCGCACTGTTTTGCACCCTAGTGCGCAAAATGAGTATTCGCGCACTCTCCCACATTATTTTCATGTACCATTGGTTACAACACATCAATAGTACCAAATTCATATTAAATATTGAATAAATCAATAATTATTGTATTATTCTTTTTGACAATTG
Source organism: Pterostichus niger (assembly GCA_947425015.1). Taxonomy (NCBI): domain Eukaryota; kingdom Metazoa; phylum Arthropoda; class Insecta; order Coleoptera; family Carabidae; genus Pterostichus; species Pterostichus niger. Next base: position 17,481,424 of record OX380347.1, read on the forward strand.
TAGAACAAATATTGTTTGTATTTCATGAATGAAATTCTCGTTTTTTTGGCGCGTTCGAATGATTTTCTCGCGCATTTAATACAAAAATAACTATTTAGGTAAGTAGTTCTCCTAAAATAAAAAAAAAATGAAGTCCCTAAAACTTTTACGTTAGTATTTTTCTCAAAAAACCATTCCTGACAAAAATAATTTCGCTAATTCTTCAAATAAAATTTGATTTTTTCAAAAAAATAAAACTACCCCTATGACTCTTCCTCCATTTACATCTTTGGGGGCCGTAATTTGACGACTAGTAACCTCACTTCACGCGAAGAAGTTTATCACTTACCGAGATCTGCTACGACAGAGTGCCACACCCAGTCATGGGTAAAAGGCGTAATGATATATATTTTTTTATTTACAAAAGTAACAAAAAAAATATGAAAACTTCTGAAGTATTGTATAAAAATAATATAATAATTTTGAGACGTGTGCAATAAGTTTTTAATGATAATAAATTCTTGTCAGAATGATTACAAAATACCTTCTCCGAAAATGACAGTCTACATCCGGCTGCAGTCCTCAAACATTTCCACCGCGCTGGCGGATGTAAGCTGTGGACATTTTTCGAGAACTATTAGTTTTACGATGACGCAAAAGTGAACACGGCGACATGGTATAACTTTCACTTATCAAATGACACCTTGGTACCCATATACATGTGTGAAGCCATGTACATGTAGTATCTATGTATGTAGCGACGAGAAAGTGAACTCTTTATGACAGTGCTGCACAGCAATTGTTTGAAAATAGGTCTACCGGACTTGGCTATGCAAATGAGAAATCCCACGATTGTTTTCAATTGGGTTTGGTTGGAAATTTTGTTGCATTTGAATACAAAACCAATGAATGGATTTTAAATCTTGGGGAAAACGTTTTTCGACTATTTTCTGTTATATTGTTATACTTAGACTTGTTCTATTTTTAATTTTATGCTTTTTAATGCGAGAGAAATTCATTTTCAACACGTCTTAAACAATAAAATTCTTTACTTTTTGAATTTTTCGTGTTGGACATTTAAAATATCAAACTACATTCTAATGTATATATATAAGGCGTATTTGCACTATTTTTTAATCATTTTGATAATGATAATATTGATATATTCAACGATTCTTTACAATCATTTAAAAACAAACTATTTGGCTTTTTCGGATATGCATAATATTGTAATAATAAATAATAATTGTAAATACTTATTACTATGTTTATTTTTTGGTATATTGCATTTATTGTAAATTAAATAATGTTTTTAATTTTTTATATGCCCTCAATAATTGGGACATTGTCCTGTTAAGTGCTTATTTTTCAATGATATATACAGGATGTTTCACAACTTAGAGCAAAAAATTAAAAGGTATATTCTGTACGACGAGCTGATCAAGAAATAAAAAGTTTTTTTTAAATTCGAAAAATTAAGGGTTGTTAACCTAAAACATTTTTTTGTAGTACTGCACTGGATTCGCTTTCCTATTAAACACAAACAATGAAGTAGGTATCAACTACGAAAGAATAATTACACAATTCAATTATTAGCAGTTATTTATAATAGAATTTTATTTAATTAATAACTTTAACATAATCATCCACCCAGTGGCAGTGGCAACGAAAAATTTTGGACTGGGAAACATGGAAAATAGTTTTGCGATTTAAAAAAAAATAATTTTTGTTTCATGATCAGCACGTCGTACAAAATATACCCTTTAATTTTTTGCTCTAAGTTGTGAAACACCCTGTATATAATAACGGATTTTAGTTATTACTGGATGTGTCACTCTGCCGAAGCATATTTCGAATTGTGCTATATTTACGAGCGTAAAGTGCTGTTACCAGCCGTCAGATTTCAATTCCTCAAAATATTAGTACAGGGAGAGCCACAGAGCAAGTTTTAATCTAGTGAAAATTATTTGTTGAACCCGGGTTCTGAAATCCACAGTCCGACTCGATGCCAATGAGGCACCTACCCCATTTTCCTGAAAGGGTTTCGAATGCCTTAACGATAAATACAGCACCGTACTACCGGACTGATTACAGGAATAAATTTTCAATTAATTGTTCAACATCCCAACAATAATAACAATTTTATGGCAAAAATAATTTGTAATTTAATTATTCCATTTAGCACATGAATGCTTCAATTAAAATAATCAGCTCATTGAATCAGGTTCATTAAATTTTAATAAAACAATTATCAAAATTAAACAGTGGTGAATTTCATCTGTTCACCAATTATAATATTTGCCTAAATTCATGAAACAAATGTTCTACGAGTATATTAAAAGAGTTGAAGTTATTAACGAGCTATGTAATACTGACACTATTACACTAATTAGTATACGGTGTCATTCGATACTAATTTTGAGTTAATTAACAATTAGAGCAAGAAAATATATAGTTTCGTAGTTGTACTGCAGCCCGTACAGTGTGTTGTACTGTTCTCAGTACTGTTCTGTTATTATGACGAGCTGGACTACATATCATTTCAATTAATCACTTTGCAAAATGCCCATTCTTAACAGACCGTATAAGTTTTACTGCATATTATCGAATATACCATTTAAAACATTTTATCTAACATTTATATGTAATTACTAAATAAGTTGTAACGTTATTCTTTTCACAATTACTTTGTTTAGAGATTCAGAATTATAAATAGATATTAATTCATATTTTTTTTTTGCACTTACATAATTCGCTATATTTTCGATCAGCTGTTCTCAACGATTCCTTATGTTTTTAATATAAATAGATAAATAAATAAATAAAGAAAATCATTCCTCCTTTACCCATACAAGGGGAGTCATTTTTAGGTTATAATATACTACTTGCTTCATTGTTATTTCTAATATATTAATAATTAAATTATAATTGTAAATACTACAATTGTTAATGTATTTATTATATATCAGAAAACAGTCAGAAATTAACCTAGTCAAACAAACCCAAGGAAATTTAATCGCTAGAAACTTATTACAAATTCGCTTGTAAGTCAATTCGGATAATAGGAATTCAATGCCGTTGAGCACGTCTTCATATCTTGATCATTTTTACTTCCTTGTACGAAGTAAAAGAAAGGAAAATTTTCGGATCTAAGATTTCAGTGGAAATACGCATTTTGGCCATCCCTGAATCCATATTGACTAATTTCGTCGTGACGTCTGTACGTACGTATGTACGGTAAGACGTAGAAAATTGAAATTTTATATTTAGGACTGTTATAACATCTAGTTGTGCACCTCCCTTTTTGGTCATTATATAACTTCCGGAAGTGGTACTTTACTTGAAGTCTATAATAGATTTTCATGAAAAACTATATTCAAATATAATTTAAAACTTTTCAAATTTGGTATATAAGACTACTATATCAATGGAAATAACGTAATATATTTTGGTTAAAATAGACTAACCGGAAGTGATACATTACATGAAGCTGCTAACAGTTTACCTTGAAAATAATGGTATTATTTTAATTTTAGAAATAAATGCTGGAAATAAAAGTTTTAGATAATTAAATTCTGCGTCTAGCACATTAAGAATTTTTAAATTAGCCTTTTGCATAAGCGAGATATCTAAATTTAAATATTATATATTTTTTGTTTTTTTTTTAATTAAGATTGCTATGGATTACAACAAAAAATAAAAGATTTTATGTCAAATATGTGCAAATAAAAAAATATCAATAGTTTAATACGCGTACAAGGAAGTCATGTGGTGTCCACATCAGATTTTTTAAGATATAATCTCCGGAAAAGTTCTTTTTTCCAATTTTTAAAATTTTATACTTTCCTTATACTATATCTCAAAAATTAACCAAGCTATTGAGATGCGCTCAACGGCATTGAATTTCTCGTGTTTCTATGAATTTATAAACAAGTTTTCAGTAATTTTAAAATTTTGAAAAATTTTCTCCAAAATTTTTTCCTAAAACAATTTTTGAACATTATCTGAAAAACTATAAGACTAGGGAAATTTTACCATTGGATTCAGCGGCTCAAAATTCATATGTATGTACAGTTTCGTTACACTATTCGTACGGCAAAGAATTTCAAAGCAAACTGTCTCAAATTGGCCCAAAATCGAAAAACTCAAATTAAATCACTAGAAATTTACTAAAAGTTTTGTTATAAGTCTATTCGGATACGAGGAACTCAATGCCGTTGATCGCATTTTTATATCTTGTTATTTTTTCCTATTTTCCAAATTTTGTAGTTTCTTCAAAAACTAAGCAATCTATTGACATTGTAAACAAGTTTTTAGCAATTTGAAAATGTCGAAAAATCTTCTCCAAATTATAAATATAAGACAAAATAGGAACAAAATCCCAATGACAGTTAGCTTATAGTGGAATACAAACCACTCAAACCACTCGCGAGATTTGAAGGAACGACATCTTGCTTGATAATTAATAAACGCATCTTGTAAAGTATTAGGTCTACTTATAATGTCAATTGATAATTCTTCAACGACAATGAATTAGTGTTAAATGAGAGAAATATAAAGAAATAATTTCCCTAATGAAATGGAGAAATTCCGATTCATCATAACACATTGCAAAGCCACAGTCAGTAATAATAACAATGATTAAGAAACGTTTTCTTCGTTCGAAAACAGACCACGAGCTTCGGCCGTTCGACCAGCATACAGCAACATCTGGTTAGAAACTTGCCCATCAGGTGTAACATTAACCTATTACGTGCAATTTCTATTACGTATACGATCTGTTTATTTCTCATCGGTCTAGCGTTATATGCCAAGTAAATCGGTCAGTTTCCAAACAGTTTATCATCATTTTCTGTTTGAGGTTAGGAGAAACGTCAAACGTATTGTTTTCTCTTGATTTTAATCGCTCGCTCTTTAAATCTTGACTTTGAACTTGATGCGTGGTGTGAGTGCTTGAGGTATGCTATGCTCACCTTGTCACCTTTCTTCTTTGTATTATTGTTATTTTCGTACCTCGTTTTCTACCAGAATATTATAACGTGCACATGTAATTTTGATGTTTTCGTATCATTAAGATACCGTGCGTGAATCAAAACAAGAATAGGTCATTATGATCACGTGCACGATTATTAAATATTTATTATCGAATTTTGGGTGCATTGTATATTAAATAACGGGCTTTCGGAACCTTACAAACCATTGTCCGTTTTACAAAATATTTTCAATTTATAAAATACACTTATTACATTTTCTTTGGTCAAAAACAATTATATTAACGATAGCTTCAAGTTATACAGGGTGTTTCTATACCTCTGCTCGAAACTTTAATAACATATAATTAGTTATACTGATTATAAAACAAAAAGATTTTTTTTAAATTCGCAAAAAAATTAGGGTATTTTATTCCTAGCAAACATTTTTAGTGTCACTGGTTTAATTGTAAATTAAAATAAGGCATTACACCAGATACCTACATAATAACTAATTAATAAATGATTATTTGTAGACAGTGTTTATACTTTTATTTCATTAGTAACATAACTATAAATAATTAAATGTACTATGTATATTTTATTTGATGTATTGAATACAACACAAAATGAATTCGAAAAAATTAATTGCATAGTAATGAATTAAAAATTAATGAAAATTGAAATGTACTTAATTTAATTAAAATTGTGTAACAGATCTTTTAATATTTACTAATTATTATTCATTACTGTAACTCATCAGTCCAGTGGCAAGAAAAATGTTTATTTCAAGAAAAGTGCAATTATTACCGTCAGTACGATAGTGTGGATAGCGATACGGAATTCGAATCCGGAGATCCCGAGTTCGAATCGCACTCAACCTAAAAATTATATAAACTATCACACTGCAGCTCGGTGAGTGCAGACCCTGTACTGTAATTGGGATATTAAATTCCTGTTGTACACCGTAACATAAATAAATAAATAAATTATGTTTGCGTTGCAATCAGTACAATAATTTTGAAACACCCTGTGTACTATATCAAATGTTCAAGATATAAAAGTGTAGTTTAAATGTTTAAAATTAACTTAGCAAGTTTGAGCCCCTGAAAATAACGGGGCCCCAAGCATATGTCTTTTTTGTCTAGACGTAAATACGGCCCTGATCCATTGCAATGAAAAGATCAACTGTTTCATTTACTGATATTAAGTCATAGCTCATTTCTAATGTGAGTATATCTTGTTTAAAATATGTGTCTAATGATTTATCCTCATATTTATTTATGTTTGCATGATAATATATGTTGATTTTTATCTGTCACGAAATCGTTTAAAATCTAGAGTCATGCTGCTTACTGCTTTCAGTTCACGAAGATACATCTCAGTCAAATGCACTTGACGTCTTAACTAAGCCTCTGTTATTACGTACTCATTTTCTTTTTCTTTTGTCTATGATTATACTGCCATATACTATTCCCTTTTTTATTGAGAACCTGACAGAAATAAATGGCGGAATGTTGCATTTCAAATTTTTGTACTATTTTTCTCCACTAATATCTTTGGAGGCAGTGATTAGACGGCTGGTAACCGCACTTCACGCGAAAAAATACATCACTTACCGAGATTTGCTTAGGCAGAGTGCCACACCCAATAATGGGTAAAAGGCGTGATGATATATTTAGTTTATATATTTATTTTCTCGAAAAATACAATATTTATATCACAGCTGTGAGTAATAATTTATTACTCGTAGGTTGAGGCGAATCACATCGACAACGCTGCAACGGTCGTGAGTAATAATTTATTATTGGCAAACACTTGAAGGTATAGTACGATCGTCAAGTATCAAATTATTTATTTATTTATGTTACGCTGTACAATAGGAATTTAATACCAATTACAGTACAGGGTTCGCACTCACCGAGCCGCAGTGTGTTAGTTTATATAATTTTTAGCTTGAGTGAGATTCAAACTCGGGATCTCCGGATTCGAATTCCATATCGCTATCCACACCACCGTACTGACGGAAAACTACATGGAAAACAAAGATAGATATAATGGGCATGTCTGAGCTTACCGCAATCGATGATATTTTTGTTGTCAATTATGACAGGTAATTAATTTCAAACTTATGATTTTGAATCTTATTCATTATTCTAACATTTAAACGGTCACCAAAATAATTACATTTATTTCATTTAAAAACTTTCTTCTAAATTGAAAAATTGATGTCATTTTTCATTATCAATTATGATAGATACAAGTTGAACAAACATAATATATTATCATTTAGTTTTCAGCAAAGCTTTTTTAATCGTACTGAAAATCTATGCTTGGTATTTTCATATTTTCCGGGTAAATAAATGTAACTTTTTTCACTTTGTTTTGGAAGTAACACAAAATTTTACGTAAATAACGCCGTCTTCGTCGCATTTAAAAAGTTTGAGAAAAACTGGTTTAGACAACAAATCTTCAATTTAATATTCAGTGTTTTATATCTAAAATTCATAAAATACATGTAATAATAAATAAGTAAATAAAAGAAATGATGAATATTGTCATTAATATCGACGTTATAAACAACGTGTTTATTTTCACTAATAAATAAACATCTATCCCAGTTAGCGTGGGTTTAACACCCACGCTTCTACAAGTGAAACTCAACTCAAAGGTCAAGGGTATTCACAACTCAAGGCAACAAGGTAGATTCATGCTTCAGTGTTCGGTATCATAGTAATCAGCCGAGAGTACTCGTAGAGTTAGTCATGCCGCTGAGACGAGAATACGAGGATTCTACAACAAATAGCTTTATTGTTATGTTGTTTTATGGTCGAGGTTTTTAACCAGAAGTTCATAAATCTCTCTCAGGGGCAGTTAGTAAAGCTTTCATTGGGCCTACATAGGTTCTTTTTTCTATTCTCATTATTATTAAATGTCATTTCATGTACTGGTCTCCATGGCGCTAAATAACATCTTAATCACATGTTGACAAGTTGGCTTCGAACGTTTTGGTCACGGCTTGAGATTTTAAGCACGGGGTGAAGTTAGCTTCAGGGATAATTTTAAATAATAATAATAAAGTATTAGTATGTGACTAGTTTTATAAACTCTTTCGATACTAGTTTTTTTATATACTCATGACTAAAGAACAGGCGCGGTGGCCGAGCGTGTTAAGGCACATCTCTTAACATACTGTGACGTCACCCGAGCCAAGGTTCGTCAGTTCGAATCCGCCTGTCGACAATGTGTGATTTGTCGTTAAAATATAAAATACAGTTACATGTATTTATCACACTCGGGCGCTATAAGCTAGTCACTTATACGCCTTAAATAATGTAGCATTCGACTACGAAAACCGGCAGTACGGCAGCGTAAAAACTGCGGCTCGGTGTGTCCGGTAGGCCCAGGCCCGATTTGGGCTGTAGTGCCATCAGAAGAAGAAGATGACTAAAGAGACATTTATTAAACTTGTTACATAATATATTACTTTCTACTCCAGTTAATAAAATGTCATTTAATGTACTGGTCTCCATGGAGCTAAATAACATCTTAATCACATGTTGACAAGTTGGCTTCGATCATTTTCTTCACGGCTTGATATATTAAACACGGGGTGAAGTTAGTGAAGTTAGCTTCAGGGATAATTTTAAATAATTTATAAAACATAAAATGTTGTTACTTAATTTGCGATCATAGAAAATGTATAGTATGTGACTAGTTTTATAAACTCTTTCGATACTCGTTTTTTATATACTCAATTACTTATGACTAAATTTATTAAACTTGTTACATAATATATTATTTTCTACTCCAGTTAATAAAATGTCATTTAATGTACTGGTTTCCGTGGCGCTAAATAACATCTTAATCACATGTTGACAAGTTGGCTTCAAACGTTTTGGTCACGGCTTGATATATTAAGCACGAGGTGAATGTAGCTTCATAATACTTTAAAACAATTTGTTGTCTTAATTTGCAATTAAAGAAAAAAGTATGTGACTTGTTTTATTAACTCGTAACTAAAGAAACGTTTATAGAACTAGTTACATAATATACTATTTTCTACTTCCCTTATTAAAATGTCATTTAATGTACTGGTCTCCATAGCAGTAAATAACATCTTAATCACATGTTGGCAAGCTGTGGCTTCGAACGTATTAGTCACGGCGTAAAAGTAACAACTGACATATATTAAATACGGGGTGAAGTTAGCTTGTACTTTAACCTTACTTTTCAAATAATTCATAAAACCTTTTTTTATTGTCTTAATTTGGAATCGTAGATATAGTATAGTATTCAGCTAATGAATGAAGGTTTCACAGGTTCGTGTCACCCCATTAACTGAACTCATAGTTATATATGATTCTCTGTTAAAATCGTAAACAAAAAGTGTATGTTTGTATTTGTTATCTTGTTATCATGTTTGTGTATCAAATATGATCGGCTGCAGAAATGTTGATGAACGTAGTGTAGCCAGACCTGCGGAACGGACAGTTAACAAGTGGGATGCTACTAATGGTTTAGTTAGTGCGTCGCTAAGTCGCTACTACACTCACACATACACATGTGAGGAAGCGAGAAGATCCACTGAAGACGAAGACGAAGAGAGAGAATCCGGATCTGTGAAGTGACTTGTCTTTGGCTTGTGCGTATGCTTGACCCAGATTTCACCGATTTCATGTTTTATTTGTGCTAGGTTCCGTGACTGTTAGACAATAAATGCTGACTAACACAGAGTATCACGCCGGACGTAACTTACAGATGCTATACTGCCTTCCGGACGACACTGGTAGCCATACTAATCGATTCTAATCAATCAATACTAGAGAACGACAATTTTCAACATTTTTATATCGAGATACAATCCGAAATCCAATCCAAAATCCGACCGACATCAATTAGATTCGTACAATTTTTTCTATGGAGTAGGTGGCTCAGTGGTATCGAGTCGGCCTGTGGATCTTGAGAAACTTGGTTCGATCCCTACAGCCAAAAACAAATTTCACCAATTTAAATCTACCCCTGTGGCTCCCCCTCTACTAATATCTTTGGGGGCCGTGATTAGGCAGAATGCAACATCTAGTGACGGGTAAAAGGCGAGATGATATATTTATTTATTTATTTTTTTATTTATATATAACCAATTATAATTTTTGTAAACTTGTAAATTTTACCGCCATCATTTCTATAGAGTGAAATTGGAATTTATATGTTTTTTACTCAGAGTGTCTAATTCGGATATTTCAATCAAATTTCGAATCGAATATATTTTCGGAAAGGATTAATATTTTATCCGAACTTTGAATAGTAAGTTTTATCCGACATTCGGATCGGATTTTTGGTTTGGATCCGATACGAATCCTATCCGCAAGTTCTAATCCGATCCGAAATACGAATTTGAATCGGATTTTTTGTCGGATCTCTAATAAATACATAAGATCATTTGACCCATTCCTCACTGCAAGTGATTGTTTACAATTACATACATACATAACATCACGCTATATCCCATTAAATACTGGAGCACGAACCCGTCAACATTCTCATCCTGACACACGATACTCGTTTCGACCACATTAACACTTCCTCCATACGAACTCTTTCTTTCCTCACAACCAAAATCTATCATCACGCAATAAACATCCATCCATTCGCTCCTGTACACCTGTTTCGTAAATCTTCACTTACGCCCACTTCTCTAACAACGAATCTACAATTGCCAACAATTAAAATATAGTATATTATACAACGGGAATGTAATGTTAGCTATTACTTATGAAACTTACAGCTGTCCTGTCATAATTTATCTAAATAAGTAATATCTTTTACACGCACATCACAGTTTGGGCAACGCTGGCCTAAACGATTTTATGTAACGAATTATGAATGTGGATGAAGCGAAAGTGGCGTGCCAGTTTACCAGCAATTAAATTATTAAATAATTTTTGATGCATTTTTCACTAGTTAATATCGTTTCTTAATTTCCGTATGAAATTTCTACCCAAATCTGAAAATGCCGTAATATCGGCATTTAATCACACACGTCTACATTATAATTGGTATTAAATTCCTGTTGTGTAGAGTAATAAATAAAATAAAAATCTTAATTTCTCTATTAGTACAGGTGATTCGCCGTCACCCAAACCGCAACATTACCTCCTCGGCGCAATGAACGACTCAAGTAGGAGTTTCAAAGTCAGAGGTGAAAGTTGCCGCGCTTCGTGGGCCCCCGTCCCCGTGCAAACCGTGCGTAGAGCGACTCGTGACTGAGTGACTTAGTGACTTCGGCAGCTGCGTACTGGAAACCGGATGTACATCCGGTTGTGGTGTAGCTGTGTGAGTGACATAATGGCAGACCACTTCTTGGAATTTGGTTTCTTTTTGTATAAGGGGTTATTGTGGTTTCATGGAGATTACCAAAACAAAGGATGCAGTCGTTTTCATATCATTTTTTTAATTTAATTTTCTAATAGATAACTGCAATTGTGTGAAGTTTATACTATTTTCATTTTAAACTGGAGGGATCGGCATAAAACGATTAAACGTCCCTGTCCCATATAACTACAATGAAATCTATTAGTGCGGCTACCACAAATCGCTTAACGATGGTCACAACAGGTAATTTTTTAAAGGTCTTATTAAGCCTAAAATTATTCTTGTTTTTTCCTATGATTGACCATTTAAAAATACCGGCGAATGGGGCTGTACAACCCTGTGCGAACCTTGTGAAATCAGTTATAACGGGTCATATTTTGAGTTCCTTTGTAAACATAATTGCAGTGCATTTAATCGTTTTATGCCGATCCCTCCAGTTTAAAATGAAAATAGTACACTTTCAAAATCAAGCGCCGAGCGACGCTTCCTTCCTTTTTTATCTTGTTAGATTCGTTGTTAGAGTGAAAAATTAATTAAACTTTCCCTGCGGCTGCCCCACCACGAATATCTTTGGGGGTCGTGATTTGATCGCACTTCACGCGAAGAAATATTTCACACTTCGCGAGATCTGCTACGGCAGAGTGCCACACCCAGTAATGAGTAAAAGGCGTGATGATATATTTATTTTATTTTTATATAGGCGAGAATGGATGGATGTGATTGAAGGTTTGTTGTGTAGTGAAACATGCCGAGTGTGAGGAATGAATGAGCTTTTATGGAAGGTACGTAAATGTGGTTGACGCGAGGAGGGTGTATCACGATGAGAATATTGGACCATAGAGAAAATATATACAGACATCTAATGAAATGGATGAGTTTACATTTCAACCGTAATGTCGATTTAAAATTCAGATACTCAAAATAAAGGAATTAGAATTTACTATACACAATTTATTTTAATAGGACTTAATGCATAATTTAAAATTAAATCGTAAATACATGGGCCCTAATTTATATTTCATGAACTAATAATCGACATTAGCGCTGCAATGTGAACTCATTCGGAACTATAAATTTCATTGATGAAAGACATTAACATTTGAATGTATTTAGTTAGCTAAAATAAATAAATATATCATCACGCATTTTATTGATATACAACGGAAGATGTTAGTCCCCGGCTTTTATTTATTTGTATAACTTTTCTTTATGGGGTAGGTGGCTCAGTGGTATCAAGTCGGCCTGTGGATTTTGAGAACCCTGGTTCGATCTCCACAGGCGACAAACAATTTTCACCAATTTAAATCTACACGTTTGGCTCCCCCTCAACTAACATCTTTGGGGGACGTGATTTGATGGCTGGTAACCGCACTTCACGCGAAGAAATATATCACTTATCGAGATCTGCTTCGGCAGAGTGCCACACCCAGTGATGGGTAAAAGGCGTGATGATATATTTATTTATATTTATTTTACTTTTCTTCACTTTGAAACTAAATATGTAGATGTTATTAATTAGAGAATTCGAGTACATTAATTTGCGAAGTAGAAAAAAGTTTCACTCTGATTTTTGAGATCACGAACAATATGGTAATAAAAGGTGTTCATAAATAGTTTTAAATACTCATTAAATAAGTAGTTCAACAAGTTTATAGATCATTGTAAACTAAGAGCTGCGCGTATTTAGAAAAGATACAATTTCTCTTGTTAATTTATTTCTTATAAACGGATTTGTAATTATGCCATTATGGAAAATTAATGACTATAATATATACGTAGCGCATTTAATATTATCAATTTTTCACTTAGAAATGATTTATTTTTTTAAATATCTGAATTTGAAAAATTTGGATGTATTCAAAATGGATTTTATTGTTAACAATGTTATTTATTAATAAAAGATGAATTTCGAACTTTCATTGTGTTTATTTTTCTTAGAAATATATATAACATAATGTTTCGATTGATATAATCTTCAATCGTTATCAAGTGAATGTTATTTATAATTGTCAAACTGTCAAATTAGTCCAAAATCAGATCTCAGTAAGTGATCTATTTTCTTTTGTGTAAAGTGCGGTTACCAGCCGTCAAATCACGCCCCCCAAAGATGTTAGTGGAGGGGAACAAAAAGGCCGAAAATTGTACCAGAGTACCACTGAGCCTCCTACCCCATAAAAAATAATTATATTTTCTCTTGACAATTTTGTTTCATTTCCAAGGCTATCCCTATTTTTAAGCTAACTATCAACATTTTCTATTTAATTTCTGCCGTTATAATGCGTGCAAAGTTGATTGATTTTAATGTAGAATATATTTGAAGCTTTTTTTCTCTAAAATAATAAGGGAAGCAATATGATTTTACATGTTAAAGATGGGGTAGGTGGCTCTTGAGAACCCTGGTTCGATCCTCACAATCGACAAACAATTTTCGCCAATTTAAATCTACCCCTGTGGCCCCACCACTAACGTGAAGAAATATATCACTTACCGAGATCTGCTTAGGCAGAGTGCCACACTCATTAATGGGTAAAAGGCGTGATGATATATTTATTTATTTTATTTTATGTTAAAGTTCTATATTCCGGTGTCGCTGTATGTATGTAAATGTGTAATAAAAAAGATGCTTAATATAGCGTACTCCACTGGCAGGAATAAAACTATGCAGAACAATGAAGACAAAACGAAAGTAAGTAATATGGTAGTTAATTCTACTTAACTCTAAGTCAAGTTAACATGGACAAATGGAATTACTCGTATACGTTTACATACGTAGATATTTGAGCTACAAATTATCTCAGTTAGCAAACAATCTCTTTAATATGTAGTTCTGGGCCTGGCATTCTGGACCCAGCTGTGCTGCGTTAGACTTGAACAACATAAATCTTTTTAATTAAGTTTCAAAACAAAGAAATTAACCACTTGTTTTTGTTTACTCATTGTCACCTTGTTCAAATGTTAGCATCATTATTAACTTTAATTTTTAACTTGTACAAGGTGTTTCTATATCTCTGCACGAAACTTTAATGATATATATACTTTGATATATTGATTATAGAACAAAAAGAAGTTTTTTGAAATTTGCAAAAATTAGGGTATTTCATTCCTAGCGAACATTTTTAATGTCACTGGTTTAACTTCTTTTCATTTCCAGTTAAAACTAAATACAGGATGATAAGTTTAACATTTCCTACTTTCTTTATTATTTTAGAGAAAAAAAGCTTCAAATAAATTTTGTTTCATTTCCAAGCAAGGTTATCCCTATTTTTAATCTAATTTTCAACGTCTTCCATTCAATTCTGTTTATTGATTCCGTCTGTGGAATTGAGAACCCGGGTTCGATTCCCATAGGCGACAAACAATTTTCACCATGTTAAAACTACCTTTGTAGCTCTCCCTCCTCTAACATCTTTGGAGGAAGGGATTTGACAGCTAGTAACCGCATTTTATGCGAAGAAATATATCACTTATCGAGATCTGCTACGTTGGAGTGCCACATCCAATAATGGGTAAATGACGTGATGATATATTTATTTTATTTAAAATAAAATGTAATTTGTATTTCTGAATAAATATTACATTTCAGTTATTGCAATAAATACATACATACATACATACATACATAACATCACGCTATATCCCATTAAATGGGGTAGCACGAACCCGTAAACATTCTCATCCTGACACGATATTCGTTTCGACCACATTAACACTTCCTCCATCACGCAACAAACATCCATCCATTCGCTCCTATACACCTGTTTCGTAAATCTTCACTTACGCCCACTTCTCTAACAACGAGTCTATAAGAAATGAAGGCAGCATCGCCTGCGCTTGTTTAAGAATACATTTAACACAATTGCAGTTACACACTGTATAGGAAAAACTGAAAATGAAGAAAAGAAAAAAAAAGATGAGGAAGGAAGGGAGCATCGTTCTCCGCTTGTTTTTGAAGGTGAACTCCACACAATTGCAATAAATGTGATAATAAATCCATTATAAATTTAATAGTGTAAAAAAATGACGGTGTTCTTTATTTTTTTATTTGACGTTTGCCGAAATGAAATAATTAAACTTCTCATACATAAATTTAATACAAGCCGATGGACTGCTGCCGAAACATTAAATTCGAAAATATTTTATGTAATTATATAAATATAATACCGTTTAAAAGCACCGTTAATTTTGCACATTTTAATTCGTGCGTGATGTTTCTATAACTCCAATACAATTAAATAAAATGTCTAACTAATTGTCACTCAATTTTCATTCTTCTTTTTATTTTATTATTAAATTTACATAATAATTACGCAGGTATATTTTGACTCTCGGTCTGCAGACCTACTCGTATCTAATAAAAATTATAGAATGTGTACATAAAATTGTAGCGAAATATATTAAATTTCAACATAATTTACAAATAAGAGGAATTAGGTTATTGCCATTGGTTACACAGAAAACATTTTATAAATTCGTAAGTTCCATAGTTTTACATTTTAAGATCCAGAATAATAATAATAATAATAATGGGGTAGGTGGCTCAGTGGTATCGAGTCGGCCTGTGAATCTTGAGAACCCTTGTTCGATCCCCACAGTCGACAAACAATTTTCACCAATTTAAAAATCTACCCCTGTGGTTCCCCCTCCACTAATGTGATTTGACGGCTGATAACCGCACTTCACGCGAAGATATATATCACTTACCGAGATCTGCTTCGGCAGAGTGCCACACCCAGTAATAGGTAAAAAAGGCATGATGATATATTTATTTTAAAATAAATAAATATATCATCACACATTTTACCATTACTGGGTGTGGCACTCAGCCTAAGCAGATCTCGGTAAGTGATATATATCTTCGCGTGAAGTGCGGTTACCAGCCGTCAAATCACGGCCCACAAAGATGTTAGTGTAGGGTAGGTTTAAATTGTTGAAAATTGATTGATACTACTGAGCCACCTAGCCCATAAATTTTTATAATTTTTTTTTAAAATACACTAATTTAAATCAGGCCAACCCTGCTTCAGTATATTTATAAAATAAATGAATTGCAGTTTAATTGTAATATTTTTTGCGTGTCCCAGTTAAAATTCGCATGTATTTTTTAAAACAATAGCCATACATATACAAAATAAATGATTTAATTTAAAATGTAACATCAAGCAATAATACTGAAAGATTTAATAAAACAACATAGAGGAACATAATTTTGTAATTACTGTAACACTGGTCTAAATTTCACACAAACTACAATGCCTAATAATACATGGCTCTTCTGACATAAGGCAAATTAATTAAGCAATTAATTAAATCTTGAAAAGTACCATACTTTAGTGACCTCGTTGCATTTTTAAATTTGTGTCAGATAGAAGAAAAGTGACGCTGATTTTGAAAACAAATTACAAGTATGAATGTGAAAGGTTACCAAAACACTGAAAATAAAAGAAGAAAAGTTTTGGATTCCCCGATTCTTTATTTCATTGGCCGTTGATCGTAACCTTGGCCGAATTTCGGAGCTATTGAAATAGATGGGTCTCCACGATTTTCATAAATCGAAATCCTATCTTTGGGTACGTGTGAATTAAGTAAGATTGTAAATCTGGCTTTGTGATACAATTTGGCTCTTAGATACACATTTTCAAAATAGAATACATTTGGTGTTTCCAAATTTAAATTTCGAAATATTTCAAAATTATAAAATTACTTGTAGAAATTACATTTCCTTTACTCAATTTAGTTGTGATAGTAATCGTTTCCCTCACTAGTGAGGAAAGTGATTTACTTTCATCACTAGTGAGGGAAATAGTGTCAGAACTAAATTGGGCGAGGAAAATGTAATTTCACATGGTGATGTGCATTTGCAAATACAACTCCTTTGATTAATATAAAATAATTATTAAATATCTTGAATCGTACACGTAAAACTGTAATTATATATATATATTTATTCATTAGATTCACTTTTTCATTCGACAACTAATTTTCGCCAAACATTTCTATCCCGGCAAACAACTTTCGCTTCATCCATATTTAAACAAGCTCGTTGATTCCTCCCACTCGGAATCTTTCAATCGCACGTTCAAATCTTGTTCACTTCAAACTTATGCTCGTATACACATTATTTTAAACATATTTGTTCGAATATTGTTCCAAGACAAACTAATATAAAAAAGGAAATTTTAGAAATTTCCATACTTAATATTTAAGGTAACAAACTGTTAAAAACTAAATTAGTTTATTGACGTCCGGGAGTATGTGATCGTTTCTATGATATAAATAATCGGGATAGAAGTAAGACCTTTTATCCCTAGGCTTCTTACATAAATTTTCGCTGTTGTCAAGGAAATTTATTTTTATATCTATTTATTTATGTTACGCTGTACAACAGGATCTGAATCCCATTATATAATTTTTAGCTTGAATGAGATTCGAACTCGGGATCTCCGGATTCGAATTCCGTATCGCTATCCACACCACCATACTGACGGGCAAAGACTACTAACCATTTTAAAATAAATAAATGTAAAACAATATGAATAAATTATATTTTAAAATAACTTGTTTTGTTTTTAATCTTGTTATTAAGTCAAATCAATGCAGTATTTACGTATAAGCTACATAAGCTATAGCTTAGGGCCCCTACTTTCTTGTGGATCCCCCAAAAAAATTGTCCGAGTGAGCAAGTGGCATAGAATATCTGGACTTATATAGAGCCCCATATCTCAAATAGTTTAGGGCCTTATCAAGTCTAAATCCGGCCCTGGAGAAAATCATGTTTCCTTGGTATTTTGTAGCCCTCGAGTTTTGCCCTCTGTCTACCAATTGCACTTCATAAAAAATCATACATTTCTGTCCCTAAATGTACAATAATTGATTTAGATGAATGGGGTAGGTAGCTCAGTGGAATGAGAACCCGAGTTCGATTCCCAGAGGCGACAAACAATTTTCACCACGTTAAAACTACCCCTGTGGCTCCTCTCCACTAAAATCTTTGAGGGCCGTGATTTGACGGTTGGTAACAGCATTTTACGAAAAGAAATATATCACTTACTGAGATCACACCCAGTATTGGTTAAAAGGCGTGATAATATATTTTTTCTACGATTGCTATGAAAAATTTACAATTCTCATTCGTCATCGTAAAGTTGACGTTTTCTGTGGAACAATCGAAAAATATCTTTTTTGCGCGTCTCCAATGGCAACGCGCGAAAAAGATGTTAAATGCGCGCGTTTCCAATGACAACGCGCGAAAAAGATATTAAACACGCGCTTATTTCAATAGTTACCAGGGATACAAACAAAATAGAAACTTGTCATATTGCCTGTTGACAGAACGAATTTATTTTCAGTACGCATACGTTTTTTAATAATTTTAAGATGCAATAGTAGAAAAAATTATGTGTGTACCACGATCGTAAAGTGTCTTTGTTCCTCTTATACTATTGCAGCTCTCGCTTCGGGTCGCGCTGCAATTACCTTGTTAGAGTAACAAAGAATCACTTTACGCTCTTAATACACAAATAACTATGTTTTATGAAATTAAATAACCTCTACAACATATTCGTCAGTACGGTGGTGTGAATAGCATTACGGAATTCGAATCCGGAGATCCCGAGTTCGAATCGCACTCAAGCTAAAAATTATATAAACTATCACACTGCGGCTCGGTGAGTGCGGATCCTGTACTGTAATTGGGATTAAATTCCTGTTGTACAGCTTAAATATAATTAAATAAATAAATAAATATTTTAAAACATATAAATTTGGGAATCCCGCTCTTTGTGTAGGCTCCCTGTACTGCAATTGGTACTAATTTCCTGTTATGTTGATGTGAGTTATTTTCAGAAGTATGCAATTTACGATCGAATAGATTATAACGAATATAGATGTCAGTTTCACAAATTTCACTTGTTCTATCGGCTGCTATTGGAAGTGAGTGCCCACCCACAGAATAGTTGCCTAGAGCTAGGCACACTCCACAACAGTATAGTAACAGTAACCTAGTTTGTAATTTATTTAGATACAGACGCAGAAGCAGACATCGTCCAAGTTTTGAACTTGGGAGGTCAGAGAAATTACTATTAGAACTCAATGTCGTTACATAAATTAAAAATAAATTTATTACATATGTATGTTTGCATGCGGCAACTCATTCATTCTTCTACCGCAAAAACATTATACATTGGCGAGTCATTGCTAGAGAGATTGCGATAGTGTTGATATTTTATCGATATTGATACTCGTTTTAATTTATCGATTTCAATTAGGGAATGCAATACCGGGATCTAGGACATAATTTGTCCGGTATTCAAACCGATGTATTTTTTCAATTGAAGTATAAGATACAATTTAGCGGAATGTTATTAATATTTATTACTTTAACGTTTAACTCCTTTTTAAAATTGTTATTGTAGAGTTGGCAAGTTTGTTGCGGGGAATCCCAAATAATGGAACAGTGGAACGTTGCGTATTTGTCAAGTACCTATTAGCTTGTCGATCGCCAATTCGTAGTTGTCTCGTAGTCGTTCGTTAACAAATAGCAAAAAGCAAGGAGTTGAGCAACTAATCAGGAAGGAAATGATATTTTTTGAAGAGGAAGGTATTAAGGGCGTGAACATACGATTATTTACAAACAGTAGCACCAACAAGTGTGGAATCAGAAACGGCATTTTCAGCCGCATCTCAAATATCCACAATAATAAGATCCAGATTAAATTACGACACACTCGATCATATTTGTTTACTAAAACCTTATTTTAATTCCATTGAAGCAAAAAAAAATATGTTGTTTATTTATACTTTATAATTTGACATTCCCTTAATCTATATACCACATGCACACACTATACCCTACTGTAAATAAATGTTAAATAGGTTAAATTTTAAAAAAAATAGCAATACCGGTATTAATACCGGTGTTGAAATTTTTGACCGGTATTGTATTTCCTAGTTTCAATAGAATTTCCAACTTTTCCATATTTCAGGATAGTGATACTCGTAATTCTCGTTGTTTCCGTTTATATTATGGTTGGTTCATCTTCCGCATCAAGTTCGTCTGTTTGTCTTGTTGTTGTTGTTGTTGTTGTTGTTGTAGATGTTGTTTGCAGGTATATTTTCTAATAGTACTAAATTCTAGAATTGTTGTGTGTTGTGTAACATTCTGATTCTGGGATTTAAAGTTGGTCTGATTATTAATTATAGAATGTCAGTTGTATTTGATAGATTGTTAGTTTGGTAATTGATATATAGATTTAGTTAGTTAGTTTTGTACAGAGGAGTTATGTATATACGGTTCTGTCTGATATTAAGATTTCGTTAAAATTACATATAAAGTATATGTATCATCACGCCGTTTAATTATTACTGGGTGTGGCACTCTGTCGTAGCAGATTTCGGTAAGTAAAATATGACCCTCAAAATATGTTACTAAAGAGAGGAGCCACAGGGGTAGAAATCGATCCTGGGTTTTCAAAATACACAATCTGAACCCCATAAAAGTGCTTTCATAAGTCAATTAATAGTTATTTACGCACTAAGTGCGGGAAGACGATGTTCCCGCATGAGCGCATTTTTAAAGCTCGAGCGACTGTAAGGAGCGAGTGTTTTTAATAGTGCGAATGAGCGGAAGACGTCTTCATGCACTTAGTTTGTGTAATATTTTTTGTTCGAGTACTGGTATTTAAAAAAAATACATCTTTCATTTCAACTTGTGTGAGTATAACAGAATCTGCAAATTATACACAATCTTTATCAATTGCAAACCAAGCTGCTCCAGGATTTATAATTGTCAAAATTTTACTATAAATATTTACAATAACACTTGTAACAATTGTGGCTCTTCCCAATCTAAAAATATTGTTTTTTAGTTCAAATATCAAACCTATCTTACTTTTCCATTAAACTAAGTTGTTATATTCCACAATATGTGTTTTTTCTTATTATTATATAGTATTAGTCGCGATTTTTGTTTGATTACAATTTGCAAGAAATTGTATCAATGACGTCTTTATTTCAGAGATTGTCAAATATATGGCACTGATGATGACAAATGTTGAAAGAATTTTAGCAAATTACTCTATTTCCCAAACTTTGAATAAAAGAAAATTCAGTTGTATTTTATAAATTAGTCGAGTCGATCGGGAAGCACTTGTTCCAGATTGAGTGTTGCGTGCGGGAAGTGGCATTTTGAAGGTTACAAAAAGTTTTTTTTTTTCGTGTCCTTATTTAATATACTAATAAAAAATATGGCTGTCATAACATTGCATCAAATATTGTCAATAAAAATACAAGTACAAGACATAAATAAATATTAGAAAAGAAATTTCCAGTATAAATCAATCGATAAATGTCGCCATAAAAAAACAAAAACAAAAGTCAAATTCCACCTTACACCATGATCTGTGATCTCCTCCCACAATGACAGCAGTGCTAGTTCCAACATCAACATCAGCCCGATCACCAGCACCAGCGCCAGGCATTGGAAGAAAGGTAACACACAAAAACACGTTGTGTTTCGGTCATGGCCTACTTACTGCGGAGTACGCGACTCCGGCATCCTTTCTACACCCGGAGAAAGTTTCTCTAAATTATCTGCCCACAGCGACAGAGACGAGCGAGACGAGAGACGAGAGACGAGAGACGACGAGGAGAGACGTAGATACGCGATCTGACAATCTTGGATTTGTCGGTGTGCATCTGTGCCTATCTCCTATCTACGACTAGCTACAGAAGCGGCGCTACGATTTTCAACAAGAGGGCGCATTTGTCATTTCTTGTCATTACCTATTCTACTTGTAATATATTTTATTTTCAACCGGTAAATAATGCTAACTTTATTCTTATCAAAAACAAAATACTTAATGTGTTTCATTATTTACCGAGGGTAATTAAAATGACTCCCTGGGGAAATAAAATAATTCAAGATAATTGGCGTTTACATACATACATACATACATACATAACATCACGCTATATCCCATTAAATGGGGTAGCACGAACCCGTCAACATTCTCATCCTGACACACGATACTCGTTTCGACCACATTAACAATTCCTCCATACGAACTCTTTCTTTCCTCACAACCAAAATCCATCATCACGCAACAAACATCCATCCATTCACTCCTGTACACCTGTTTCGTAAATCTTCACTTACGCCCACTTCTCTAACAGCGAATCTATAAGAAATGAAGGCAGCATCTCCTGCGCTTGTTTAGAAAATGCATTTAATAAAATTGCAGTTACACACTGTATAGTAAAAACAGAAAATGAATCAAACAGATAAGAAAGGAAGGAAGCATCTCTCTGCGCTTGTTTTTGGAAGGTGAAAATTTTCCCGTTTGTATATAAAATATCGTATATAACACGTGAGTAAAGTGTCATTATATTCATCCCATTTATTTATGTTACTCTGTACAATAGGAACTTAATCCCAATTACAATACAGGGTCCGTACTCACCGAGCCGCAGTGTAGTAGTTTATATAATTTTTGACTTGAGTGAGATTCAAACTCAGGATCTCCGAATACAAATTCCATATTGCTATCCACACCACCGTACTAACGGAGGTGGAATTCATTTTTAACAATATAGTGTACAGTTTTTTCAAGTACAAGTACATTTAAATGTTTTTATATATGAATGATTATAAAACAGACATAAATTAGTTTTTATTTAGTAGGTAACGAGAATTTGATGTACACAATCCAGCGTGTTAAGTTTATTTAACATTTTTATTTCTGTTTTTGTTACGAGAGATGTAATAAGGATGTTTACAAATGAGAAATTTCTTTACTAAGAAACGTAATAGGTAATAATGTAAATGATTACGTAAAAAGTAAAGTTCTCACTTCACGACTTACTAAGGTTGACATAACTTTTATTCATCTACTTTTACGGAGAAACATTGAATATTTGTGTTGCATGAAAAGTATATTTAGAACATTCCAAAGCACATCCTATATTTATATTATAGATAATTATACGTTCTTCACAGACTATTAATTATTAAGTGCACCCATAAAGCATTAATTATTGCCCGAGCATAATAAAATTAATTACTGTTTAAACTATAGAAAGTGTGACATCGATGTCCAATTTAAATATTTAATGAAATTATTGTACATTCAAATATAAAATATTCATCAATATTTTCATTTGGGACAGTCCAGTCAATTATAGGGCTGTTCGCTGACATTTTCATCCATGACTTTCCAAGATACTTGGGTATGACTGAGCCAGATATGCTTATAAGTCAATTAAAGCTCAATACCTTTGCTTAGTAATTTTGCAACATTAGAAAAATTATCTGTTTCAATCAATAAATATCTGCATATTTATTTATTTTTCTACTCCCATTATTAAAATGTTATTTAACGTACTGGTTTCCATGGCGCTAAATAACATCTTAATCACATGTTGACAAGTTGGCTTCGATATTAAGCACGGGGTGAAGTTAGCTTCAGGCATCTGTCATTAGAACTTAACCTCACATTTTAAATTATTAATAAAACTTTACATTTTTTTGTTGTCTTAATTTTCGATCGTAGAAAAAGTATAGTATATGACTCGTTTTATAAACTCTTTAGATACTCGTTTTTTATACACTCGTAACTAAAGAGACGTTTATAAAACTTGTTACATAAAATACTATTATGTTACTCTATATAACAGAAATTTAATTCCAATTACAGTACAGGGTCTGGACTCAGCGAGTCGCAATGTAGTATTTATTTTTAGTGAGACTCGAACTCGGGAAATGCAGGCAAATGTGATGAATTTAATGGTATCAGGTTCATATCCAGTCATTTCCTTGAGATATACAGTAGTTACAAAAAATACTAAAATCCCCAAATAATAATAATATATTATTGAACGAGGGTGTATTGATAGCTATTACTCACGAGAATGAAGTTTGTGTGGCAATACATTTTCTACGACTACTCAACAAACTTAGATAGGTTTGACAAACATAATTATTAATGGTTGTATGGTTTCGGATTCGATTCCCACAGCCGACAAACAATTTTCACCACATTAAAAGTAGCCTTGGGGGCATTATTTTACGGCTGATACAAATTTCTATATGCAACCGTCCATAAAATGCTGTTTATAATTATATCTATATTTCTGTACAGAATTATAGATCGTGATATGCAAACTTAAGATTAAAATCAGTGGATGTAATAGGCAACAAGATGTTGAAAATAAATCGCATTACAGTCAATGCCTTATATCTGTGAGTGTACGAAACCAAGTGGTATATTCTGAAAATAAACCGTGACTAAAGAACAAAAAGGAAACAATTTGAATGATAAAGAAAGTTGTGGCGAACACCAAAAATGAGCATAGCACTGATAGAATTTTAAGTTTCTCGCGAAAACGAATTTAAACAGATTTGCAAGTAAAATTTGAAATAAAGATTTCTGTAACAGGTACCAAAAGAAAGAAGAATAAGGAACAAAAGATGCGAACACATTATTCAAAATAATATACGAAAGGTTTGTTTTAACTTTTTCATAAATAAATTACAGCCTGTGTATTTGAGAACCCGGGTTCGTTTTCCACAATTTTCACTAAATTTAATCTACCCCTGTGGCTCCTCCTCCACTAACCTCTTTTGGAGGCCGTGATTTGACAGCTGATAATCGCACTTCACGCGAAGAAATATATCACTTACCGAGATTTGCTACGGCAGAGTGTCACACCCCGTAATGGGTAAAAGACGTGATGATATATTTATTTATAAATATTATTAACAATTATTATAAGGATATTCACTGACATGAATTCATACTGAATTGATCTATTCGAAGGATTACATGACTTTGTAGACCACAAAATTCAATTTACAACAGATAATGAATATAATGAATAATAATAACTTAATGTATGTTAACGATAGAAGAGCGTAATGAGTGTATTCATTAAATATAATTATTTTTTATTGAAATATAATTAAAAGATAATTATTTTGTTTGGCAAAATATTACGCTAATAATAAAAACACCCTACGGCCTTTCCTTTGAATTTTGAAAGGCATTTTAATCTGTCATTCTCAAATTAAAAATTCGAAACAGGAAATTATTTCATTTCAGTTTGATTATAAGGAACTCTTAACATGAAACGAGGATAGCGAAGACGTGTAGGCTTCAGGGAATTAAACTTTTTGATGACATCATTTTCAACCTCTTTTGAAAATTGTATAAATATTGTTTTCTGCAAATATGTCAAAGAAAAAATAAATACATATTTTTATAATTTCCTGCTTCCCTTATTAATCTAGATAAAAAAGCTTCAAATAAATGTTGTAAAGCATAAAATTCTACATTAAAATCAATAAACATAATTAATTTTGCATGCTTTATAACGGCAGAGATTAATTTGAAAATGTTGAAAATTAGCTTAAAAATAGGGATAGATTTACGTTTTATCTGTCAGCAAAAAATTATTCTTTGTTTCATGAATTTATTGCCAGTAGTTATTTATTAGTCTTTAATTTAAGTGAATTATAAGAAAAAATGGTGGATAATTACTCAATTATTGAAAGAAATGAATTTCTTTTACTGAAATTTATCATAAAAATTAATAATTCAAAATTATTTTGTTTCATTTCCAAGGTTATCCTTATTTTAAAGCAAATTTTCAACATTATCACACTTTTTACCCATTACTGGGTGTGGCACTCTACTTTAACAGATCTCGGTAAGTGATATATTTCTTCACGTGAAGTGCAGTTCCCAGCCGTCAAATTACGGCTCCCAAAGATGTTGGTGGAGGGGGAGCCACAGGGGTAGTTTTAATGTGGTGAAAATTGTTTGTCGGCTGTGAAAAAATTAGCATTAGATATTTAAATATGAGACTTTATATAACAACAGAAAATATAAAATTGCTTTGAATAAAAGATATTTAAATTTTTATATTCAAAGACGTGCTTCGCCATGAAAATTGTAATAAATAAAAAATAATAATCGGACATGTTTGTAGCTTTAAACAGTCACATATTCACAGAAAAACTCTCGCACAAAATAATAAATTCACGGTTTTATATGACATCGTGTTGAATTAAATATTGACGAGTTTTGAACACACGTCCCAAAAAGACTAAAATTTGATTTTGTGCTCCTGCGGGAACATTTTATATACACATCTTATTTTTCAATTTGTTTGAAGTTGTAAATAACTAAATAAATACATAAATGTATCATCACGCCGTTCACCCGTTTCAGATTTTGACGTATTTTTCGCATAAACTACTACACTGCGGCTCGGTAAGTGTGGACCCTGTAATGTAATTGGGATTAAATTTCTGTTGTACAGCGTAACATAAATAAATAAATAAATAAAGTGCCGATTACCAACCATCAAATAATAATCTTAAAGATGTTAGTTGAGCGGGAACAATATGATTAATTTAAATGAAAAAAGGATTAAGAACTTAAAAACGAAACAAAATATGAAAATGAGCTCAATGGCATTGAATTCTTCATGACCGAATTAAGTAAAAAGTAAATTTTTGTCTTAGTTTGAGTAATTTAATTTTTTTAATTTTAATTGGGTTATTTCAGATTTTAGGTCAATTTCCTCTGAAATACTTAATCGTAGAAATATTGTAACGAAAATTTACATACATATGTACTTTGATCTACTGAATCCAGTGGTAAAATTCTCAAGTGCATATATTTTCTAGTTTTTGAGATAATGTTAAAAAAATGTTGAAACTCTGCTAATAAGTTAACAGAAGCACGAGAAATTCAATGCCGTTGAGAGCATCTTCATATCTTGTTTAGTTTTTAAGATATAGCTTCGGGAAATTGCAAAATCTGAAGAAAATAAATAAATATATCATCACGCCTTTTACCCATTACTGGGTGTGGCACTCTGTCTTAGCAGATATCGATAAGTGATATATTTTTTCGCGTGAAGTGCGATTACCAGCCGTCCAATCACGGCCCCCAAATATATTAGTGTAGGGGAAACCACAGGGATAGATTTAAATTGGTGAAAATTGTTTGTCGGCTGTGGGGATCAAACCAGGCTTTTCAAGATCCACAGGCCGAGTCGATACCACTGAGCCACCTACCAAATGAAGAATTTAATTACTCCGGAGGCTATACAGCGTGTTCCTATATCTCTGCCCGAAACTTTAATGACATATTTAATTTATTTAATAATATATTGATTATAGAACAAAAAAAATTTTTTTTTTGTATTTCATTCCTAGCGAACATTTTTAGTGTCACTGGTTTAATAATACATTTAATTATTTATAATGATGTTACTAATAAAATAAAAGTATAAACATGCCTACAAATAATCATTCATTAATTAGTTATTATGTACGTGCCTGGTGTAATGCCTTATTTTTTTTTAATTTAATGGTCTATTAAACCAGTGACACTAAAAATGTTCTTTAGGTATGAAATACCCTAATTTTTGGGAATTTCAAAAAAATCTTTTTATTTTACAATCAGTATATCAAATGTCATTAAAGTTTCGTGAAACACCCTGTATACTTAACTTATAAGTGTAATTTGCAGTTGCATATTGTAGAAAATGTATAGTATTGACCTCGTGAGTAATAGCTATTATTCATTCGTATTACAACACTCATTTACGGCTCATATCGCTAACTTCATCCTTATAAGTAATAGCTATTAAACATTCGTTGGATAATATACTATTACACTGACAGCTTCGTACGTGAACAAAATGCATAAAAGTAAAATAGAAATAACAGAATAAATAATTTTAGTCACGAAAAACGAAATGAAAAATTAGAGTTAACTTAAATTTATCAATCACAAACAGAAAATAATTGATTTATAGAAATGAAGAACAACCTGGAGATGTAATTAACTGCATATATATTTTGATTTGTTCATTATAAAAGCTTGTATTAATATTTTCGAAAAAAAAAACATAATATATGAAAATAAAAAGTGCTTATTCATACTCATTATAAATAAAGTAATTGTAGTCGTTTCCCGGGGAAAAGGGTACAGTATCGTAACGTAAATAGATTATTCAATTGGGGTTCGTTAAGTTAACATCTGAAAATTGAGAGCACAGTATATACACTGTACGTAAATACGTATGTACGTATGTGTGAATGTATGGTGTATGCCACACGGTAACAACCTGTCTCTTAGGTTCTGGCTTGCGTATAACTCGGCCAAGGTGAAGTGTTGTGTGTTGGCCAGCAACCAACCTGTGCAGTGCTCCAGTGCCGTACGTCGAAAGGAGCAACATTAGAAAATAACAACAAGAAAAAATAGAAAAAGGGATAAACAATTTCGAGGTAATGTGGATATGAAAACTTCAAATCGAGTCCTACAGCCAGCAATAATTTCCAGTACAAAATATTCCTTTTCTAACATTTTTGGGGAGCGTCAATTGACGACTGGTATTTACACTTGTAGAGCCAAAAATAGTATATTTTCTGTAGTAGTAAAAGTGATATATTCCCGGATGATGGCATTACCAGGAGTTACACATCTTTTTAATCGATCGAATTACACGGAAAATTTATTCCTGTAATGTTATTCCTTCTTGTCTAGTAACGACTATAACATACTGGAATATTAATTTTTTTCAACATTATTTGTGAAAATTAAATTAAATACAACACAAAAATAATTTTACCGAAATTCGCAAAAATAATTCCACATTACATGAAGCAAACATTTTTTGAGCCACTGGATTGATAGGTTACAGTAATAAATAAAATTTAGTAAACATTAAAGTTTGATGGGGTAGGTGGCTCAGTGGTATCGAGTCGGCCTGTAGATCTTGAGAACCCTGGTTCGATCCTCACAGCCGACAAACAATTTTCACCAATTTAAATCTACCCCTGTGGCTCCCCCTCCACTAATATCTTTGAGGGCCGTGATTTGACGGCTGGGAACCGCACTTCACGCTAAGCGAGATCTGCTTCGGAAGAGTGCCACACTCAGTAATGGGCAAAAGGCGTGATGATATATTTATTTATTAAAGTTAATTTAATTAAATTGTGTAACAGTTCTTTCAATGTTTAATATTTAGTAACTTTTATTCATTACTGTAACCTATCAATCCAGTGGCACGAAAAATGTTTGCTTCAATTAATGTGCAATTATTTTTGCGAATTTTGGAAAAAATCTTTAGTTCATCAAATAATATATACCCTCTAATTTTTTGCAATAATTTTGAAACAGCCAGTATATTTATAAATAATATTGTTAAATGAATGCAATAAAATTGGAGAATTCTTGAGTACGAGCCTGTTAGCTTGACTAAAGAAAATCAAGGTCGAATCAACATTTCGTCTTTGTTTATTTACATATTTCAATTATGATTGCTTGTGATTCTGTATGGAAGAAGTGAGTTTCACAAGACAAAACGGTCAACAGCAATTGCTTATATTTATTTATTACATGTCTTTTCAGTATTTTGTTTTCTCTATGAAATTGAACCTATTTTAAATGATACTTCCAAGAAAAAGAAATCCGTTTTTATAGAGAAAACTTTACACAGTCGCATGAAAATCGCGGTAAAAATAGAAATGTTCTCTGTTTGGGGAGATTGTATCTTGACTTCCGGTTATTTTAGGTGTCAATGTCGAGCAAAGTCAGTGGCGTACACCGAATATTTTTACATTTCTTTTTTTTGAAAATGAAACTCGTATCATTATCTAACTTGTTATCTGAACTTTTTTTGTTTTTTAATTTCTAGCAAAAGTTATTACACTATGTTTGCGTGTACAACTCGTTTGACAGGTGATCAAATAGCTATTTATGTTTACAAATATTTACTAATCGGTTGTAATAGCCCACATCAAAACAAAATGATAAAATATTTATCAGATACATACATTTTATTTATTTATTCATTTTATTGGACTGAATTAAACTTTTTACGACTCCATTTTATATAAAATTTTAACTAAACCTAAACATTCATTTAGTTTAATGAAGCCAAACTATATTCTCAAAATAGTTTATAGACCGTAAATAGATCATTATCTGTTAATGTAAAATGATTTAATAATTGTAAGGAAAATAATTATCTGGATATTCAGTTACACTTCCGTTATTAATATGGCATTTAACGTAGTGGTTTCTATGACGATAAATATCATTTTAATCATATGTTGACAAGCTGTGGCTTTGAACATTTTAGTCACGACTTGAGATATTAAGCACGGGGTGAAGTTAGCTTCAGACATCTATTATTGTAACTTAACCTTATTTTTTAAATTATTAATAAAACTTTACATTTTGTTGTTGTCTCAATTTTCGATCGTAGAAAAAGTATAGTATATGATTCGTTTTGTAACCTGTATAGATACTCGTTTTTTTTATACAGCAAAACAAATTGTAATTAAAGCGACATTTATAAAAACTTATTATATAATATCCTATTACTCACACCAACATTTCAACCTTACTGAGGTTTTCTTCAGGATTGATTAGTCAAAAATTAGAAGACAATAAATAAACAAGGAATTATACATTTAGTTGTTATTTCTAATTATTATTATTAATAATGTTACTAATGATGGATTTGAGAACTAAATTAAAATTAATAATTATGACTAATAAAACTGTAAAAACTAAACTAATATCCGAAAACACAAAGGTAATATTAAAGACAATAATTGAATAAAAGAAATAAGCAAGCATTGCCAACCTAAAATTATAAAACTTTTATGCACCAAAATAACTAAGATAGAAACACTGGTTATTCTATAAATAAATAAATATATCATCACGCCTTTTACCAATTACTGGGTGTGGTACTCAGCCGTAGCAGATTTCGGTAAGTGATATATTTAATCACGTAAAGTCCGGTTATCAGCCATCAAATCACGGCCCTCAAAGATGGTAGTGGAGGGGGAGCCACAGAGGTAGTTTCAAAGTGATGAAAATTCTTTATCGGCTGTGGGAATCGAACCCAGGTTCTCAAAACCACAGACCGACTGAGCCACCTACTCCATAATATTATATTCTGATACTGTTACTTATGGGGTAGGTGGCTCAGTGGGATCGAATCGGCTTGTGGGCCTTGAGAACCCTGGTTCGATCCCACAGCCGACAAACAATTTTCACCAATTTAAAATCTTCCCCTGTGGCTCCCCCTCCACTAATATCCGCACTTCACGTGAAGCGAGATCTGCTTCGGCAAAGTACCACACTCAGTAATGGATAGAAGGCGTGATGATATATTTATTTATACTGTTATTTGACGATATAGTTATTGGTAGGGTTGTGCCGTGGTCAATTGACCAAAAATATTTGACAGCCAAATAATACGGTCAAATAATCTAAATGGCACCGCCACGACATCTGTTGTTCAATAAAAATAGCTACTTACTATTATTACATGAATATATCTAGTTTGTTATTCTGGGTTCTGGAGAATTTGCTTACGTTACTTTACAAATAAAATAAATACATATTATTTCATTTCATTAAATCTTTTACTTTATTTTCCCCTTTATTTTGAATTTGATGTGGTTTTATTTATTATTTGTTGTTGGTTTTTCATTTTCAGTAATATTGGATGTAGTAAACAGTACTATATAAATAAATTACAATTTTAATTGTGATTTTTATTAAATGTTTCTTGGTCAATTGACCGGTCAAATAGTCGGTCAATTGACCGAAAAATATTTGACTGGTCAAATGCACAACCCTAGTTATTGGCTCTATTTTACAAATTAAGTGTCCTGAGTGCAATGCTGTGCGAAAATATACACCGCGGATATCAAAATCTCATGATACCATGTCTGTCAGTTGAAATGACTACAAGACTAGCTAGCTATCTCGGCTATTCGACTATTCAATTAAAATTCTAGTCCGATTTGAAATGAAGATATCAAGATACTCATAAAATGGTTTAGCTCTAGTCACAACAACTATAAAATACCGGTGACGATGACACTAAATGCGGATACAACTTTTCTTTTTATTGCGTTCATAACACTGTTTATATTAATATAATCTAATTTAGTTTCTTTTTGCAACACGTGGCTTAGCAGATTGGCAAGCGTGAATGACTGTCTTTTGTTTTTATTCTAAAAAGCGTGACATTTTTTACAACCAAGTCATTTTCATCTATTTTTCTCTACAGTTTACGTTGCTTAATCGAATATGGTGTAATGTGGTATTTGTTCATTACTAAACATTTTTTTGAGGCCTTGTGACGAATAAATGTATATGTTATTGCACAGTTTAGGAATAATTATTTTGCTTATATTATTTCCTGTAGAATATTTTCGGTATCACCTTAAAATATACTACTCCAAATTTTACAGACATATTTTAATAATTAAATGTAAAATTAAAATTATAAATTATATTATAGGTAAATATTAAAATTAATATAAATTATTTTCAAATATTTGTAAAAAAAAGAATACCTTAGGTGTTCTTACAAATATTTGAATATAATTTAGTTTTAATTTTACATTGAATTTGTAAAATATGTCTGTACAATTTTGAGCAGTATATCTCAACGTGACATTTAATTAAAAAAAAATTAAAATAAGGCATTACACCAGGTACCTACATAATAACTAATTAATACATGATTATTTGTAGGCAGAGTTTAAACTTGTATGTCATTAGTAACATAATTAGAAATATTTAAATGTACTATTAAACCAGTGACACTAAAAATGTTCGCTAAGAATGAAATACCCTAATTTCCCGAATTTCAAAAAAAAATCTTTTTATTCTACAGTCAGTATATCAAATTATATATGTCATTAAAGTTTCGGGCAGAGGTATAGAAACATTCTGTATAATAAAAAGTGACGAAGGAATGTAACCCTCATCAGAGAATATAGAAACACCCTATATATATAATTTTTTTATTAATTAGTTCGAAACTTTGATTAGTGAAGGACAAGTCAAACTGAATGGTGTAGATCAGAAAACCGTACCAGTAGTAATCAAACCTTTGACTAAGATAATCTTAGAGTTTATTTATATTTCTTTTTGAAATAACTGATACTAATGCATTTGCCACGAAAGTTATTTAAACTTCATGTATATATTTTTGTAAATAATAAAGTATATCATATATGTGACTACAATTGTATATAAACTCCGCTGTTTTATATTCAAATTTGCTTAAGTCTAACGTAACAAAATTTAAAAAAATTATTACGGTTTAATGAATATCAAATAAGACTTTCTAGAACTGTACATTGTTTCCAATTTAGTTGAAATTTCATAAAAAAAAATAGTGGACCACCTACTTCCACCCCATTCAATAATACCATTGAGGGAATCTTTGTATCTTACTTGCTTTTGAAATAATATTTCAAAAAGTCTTTTTTATCATAATCTTGCTTAAAAATCATAAATTGGAATAAGTCTTGAAGAAGAACCATATATTTTAATCGGACAAACTTTAACAATTTTATATTATCTTTATTTCTTAATTAATCCCTTAATTATAAAAATATGAGATAATTTATTATATTAATTAGTTAATGAACTTGTTATAAGTATGTGTTTTGAAAACATAAAAAAATATATTAAATTTTCTATTAACTTTACTAAAAATAATTCACTAAATTAATATAGAAAAAAAATAATTTTTAAACCTATATATAAAAATAAATAATTTAAAGATTAAGATAAAAATCTTTTCCAAGCTAAATATATTTTTAAAAAAGCATAAAAGTCGTAAAATCATTAGTTCGCCCAAAAAGGCAATGATATTTCTAGTCTATTCTGAATTTTGATATTGTTATGAAAAGAATTTATACGTAAATTTGCAGTAGAAAAACAGGTCTTTATTAGGAACTATTAATACACATAACGAAACGAAATTTAGTAGCACAAATTTATTAAACAATTTTTATATGATTTGAAACACGTCGCGAGTAATTTACCCAAAGCAATTTGTAGAAACACAACAAAAAGCCGAAAGTAATTTGAAATTTATTTACGACATAATTATGATTTCCTTGAACGTAATAACACATTTACAAAATACAACAGAATACAGGAAACAGAAAACAGAAAACTGAACAGAACGAGCAGAATGGAATTTCATGTGTCAATAACTGTTGTTTTCATTCAATTTGCTTTGCTGACGCGTGCCAAAAGAATCGTTATAGTTTGCTAATGAAATTAACATTGCCAGTTAATATTTAACGCTTGTAATTATAATTGGTCCTAATTGGCCAAAACCGTTAATTTATGTTCTACAGCGTTATTGTACAACAGTACATTCACAGATATAAGCACATGACTTTGCACTTGTCTGACTATTTCTGACACATTCATTTTCGAATAAAACTGCAAACAAAAAATAAATCAGAACTCAAAATGGCATCTTAATAAGTCCACATTTTTAACAAATATATTTGACCTAAAATTAAAGTAGCAATTAATAATTGATATAAAAATTACATGAGAATGAAATAATTATATCATTAAACACTATACTTTATCTACAACTATTTAAGGGGTAAGGCCACTCTAGACAAGGAAAAAAAGGGTCATTTTCAAGATTTTTTTTACGAAATCTAAACGTGCTGCTTAAGAACTGTTTTTGGATCTTTATTTAGTGCTCTTTAAACTTTATTTAAATTTTTTTTATAGAAAATATTCAAAATTGTCGTTAGAAATTTAAAAAAATGGCGACTCCTCTCGGCGCGTAGGGCAAATCGGGCGAAAACATTCCGGGAACAGCAATAGACCTGGATGAAAAAGGGATATGGTTTCTTAATCTCCGATGTATAAAAACTACGGGCTGGATTTTGAAAATTTTGATTTTTAACAAAATGGCGCACGTTTGAAAAAAAAGTTCATTATTCGGGACTAAATTTCTATATAAAAACGACCATAAAAAATGAATGAAGCACTTTAAAAAAAAAGCCCCCGTAGTTTTTTAGTATTTTATATCTAGAATAAGAAATAAAACGATTCAGCACGATCCATCAATTAGTATTTCAGATTTCTTTTCGCCCGATTTTGAAAATATGATTTCGAGAAAAACGCGTTTAAAGTTTTGAGTCATATATATATATATAAATACTAGTACTAATAGATATATGCTTTTTTTTCCTCTGAAATACTTCCGCGCGGCATTTAACTTAATTGTCCCTTATTCCTAAGGCTTTAAACTATAATTTAAGCAAATAAAAAAAATATGCATTTTTAAAAAATTCTATAGTGGACGCAACAAATATAGTCAAACATAATCTTACTTTGATAAGGATTGTAAATAAAATAAAACTACCAATTAATAGAATTTCTAAACTGTCATGAACCTAATTGTATTTTAATTTATTCGACAAAAGACGACGTTTAGGGACTTAGGGTTGGTCCCATTATCAAGTCACGTAAACATACAAAAACTAAAGTTTTGTTACGGGAAGTAAAAAATAATATATACTATGAAACGAAATTCAAAGATTGTCAAATCAAATTGGTGGTAATACCATCAGAAACAAACCCCTTAAGACGTTTAGTTTGACCAATTTGATAGATTTATTTTGTTTATTACCCTTATTGACAGTGGCGGCGCTAGGCTCTGAAATCTAGGGGGGCCAGTAGGGACCAGGAAGAAAATTAGGGGGGCATATATTTTTTCTCATTTTAATAATAAACAACAGAACGCACCCGTCATTGACGAAAAATAAAAGCTTCTAAAGTTGAGAAAGAAAAACTAAATTTCAAAAATATGCTAACGTGAAATGAGACACAAAAAATACGAGTGAAATGAAATACGTTCGTTTCATCGATGAGCTCTTCGATGGAAATAGAGGAGCTTCTATTTTTCGTCGATGACGGGTGCGTTCTGTTGTTTCATCGAAGAGCTCATCGATGCTCATCGACGCTCTTCGACCAGTGTGCCATAGGCATAAGAAAAATAATACAGTACAGTACAGTAGAAGAATATATTGTTGGTGCCTATACCCCCACGTCAATCCCAACTACCTCTAAATAACTATATGCTGTATGGTTCGACTACTCGTATCTGTCGACCGTTCATCATAGCTTTCGTTCACGTTCATGTACAATATATACCTCATTTTCATTTTAAACTGTTATATTTCCGATTAGTGCATTCGTGTAGATTTTTTAAGTGAGGAATTAAATTTCGAATGGATGTACCGTTTCTAGAAATTTCATGTTTCTTGGAATAATATGCATTAAATTAGTTTATTTGTTCAGTAAATTATACTGAAAAAAGTATGGTTTGCTATTTTATTGTTTTTAAATATTTAAGTTTGAATTTAGGACATGATGTTCTTACAAATATAAACAATTTGCTTGAATGAATTGTTATCTATCCATTTCTGAGTGTGTCACTTTACAATAGCACATCTCGGTAAGTCGTATATTTCTGTAGATACCACCCGTCAAATCACGCTTTCTAAAAATGTTAGTAAAGTGAGAACTGGGGTATAATTTTAATGCGACGAAAATAAATAGTCACCTGAAGATATAAACATAAAAATAAAAAAATGCTCTTTTATTTTACCTGTGTGCAAAGGATGGTTTATCGACGCCAGCAAACATTCAAAAAAATACATCGATATGAATATATTTAAAAACATGATTCTAAATTAAGAAAACAAATTAACGACAGAAGAAACAGATGTATCGCCGTCCCTTAAATATCAAGTGTCATTTGTGTAAAACAAAATCGAATTTTGACAGCAATATTTATTATTCTTTTGACATTATTTTTCAATTCTATATTCATACCCAATGGAATCAAGTTTTAGTGGCCACTGGATCAGAAGCACTAAGCATATTGCTTATTCTATAGATCTATGTACATATAAACAGAATGTTTCACAATTTCAGGATAAAAATAAAATGGCAGATACTATCTCGTATACTAATCATGAATTAAATATAATTTTTAAAAAATCGTAAAATTAATTACACTTGACTTATAGTACAATTAATAATTAAATTATTATTATAAACACTATCGAATCGCACTCAAGCTAAAAATTATATAAACTACCACACTGTGGCTCGGTGAGTGCGGACCCTGAACTATAATTGGGATTCAATTCCTATTGTACAGAGTAACATAAATAAATAAATAAATATACAACCAGTAAATAATGTTAACTTTATTCTTACCAAATCGTTACTTAATGTGTTTCCTTATTTACAGAGAGAAAAAAAAATGACAAGTACTGCCTACGGCAATAAAGTGATTCAATAACGAATTTTTTCTGTATGTATATAAAATATCGTTATAGCATGTGAATAAAGCCCTCAGGATTCAATCTTTATTCTCGACAAATAATGAGACTTTACTCACGTGTCATTTATAATATTTTATATACAAACAAAAAAAATTGTTATTTAACCAAAGAGTCTTGGCACTGCCAATAGCCTTGAATCAAATTATTTCCCTAGAGAGTAGTCGTCATTTTTTTTCCCTTATTCCAATGGTTTTGAATCACTTTATTTCCCTAGGGAGTCTGTGTCATTTTTATTTTCCTTAGTACATAATTAAATAATGATTAAAGTTAACATTATTAACCGGTTGAAAATAAACTATTATTATCTGATGTTGTATAATGATTACATTGACTATTGGCTTACTTGGTTCGAAAGAGTGCACTTTTACAACACATATATTTATGACGTCATGAGATAATACAGTTTGAAAATTGTACTGAGTTTTAAGTCTTTAAAATATCAAAAGCACCAATTAAATTGTCAAAAATCTCATTGCAAACATGTGGCACAAGCAGAATCATACGCATTTATATTCTGTATTCTTAATTCTGTATGACCTTGATGTCACGTAATTAAAATTGAAAATTAAATCGTCGTAGTCCATGAATCAAATATTCAAATTCTCAAACAGCAAACGTTCAATGTAAGATTATGATACGAAAGTTCTACATTTAAATTTCGTATGCCATTCGTCAAACACTTAAACATATGTTTTGTATTTGTAGGTTAGGAGAACATCAAACATCTCTAAGTCAAGTTTGCTCGCATCCACACCGTGCTGGTGCTAGTGCTAGTGCTAGTGCTACAGCAGATATATGATACAAACTT
Organism: Pterostichus niger; assembly: GCA_947425015.1. NCBI lineage: Eukaryota > Metazoa > Arthropoda > Insecta > Coleoptera > Carabidae > Pterostichus > Pterostichus niger. Next base: position 17,519,786 of record OX380347.1, read on the forward strand.
TATAAATGCATATATCTAGAATGTATTGTACATACTTGTATATGCATACAATGACTTGGTTTTGAAAATCGAGTGGAATGTCATTATCGATTAATGTTATTTTTACAATAAGATGTGATGGAATGACTATTATTTTAAAAAGTAACAAAATGTCCAAAACAGCTTTGATCCTAAAACACCCACCGAACGGCTGTTGTATGCTGTTAATTTGGTTTAGTTCCTGTTGTGCAAAACAGTAAAAAAATGTTTTTCAAACTAGACTACGCAGGTCATTTGAACTTTTTCTTTTGTTTTTTATTATTAAGTCCATAACAGCTTTGATCCTAAAACACCCACCGAACGGCTGTTGTATGCTGTTAATTTGGTTTAGTTCCTGTTGTGCAAAACAGTAAAAAAATGTTTTTCAAACTAGACTACGCAGGTCATTTGAACTTCTTCTTTTGTTTTTTTATTAAGTCCAAAACAGCTTTGATCCTAAAACACCCATCGAACGGCTGTTGTATGCTGTTAATTTGGTTTAGTTCCTGTTGTGCAAAACAGTAAAAAAATGTTTTTCAAACTAGACTACGCAGGTCATTTGAACTTTTTCTTTTGTTTATTTTATTAAGTCCAAAACAGATTTGATCCTAAAACACCCACCGAACGGCTGTTGTATGCTGTTAATTTGGTTTAGTTCCTGTTGTGCAAAACAGTAAAAAAAATGTTTTTCAAACTAGACTACGCAGGTCATTTGAACTTTTTCTTTTGTTTTTTATTATTAAGTCCAAAACAGCTTTGATCCTAAAACATCCACCGAACGGCTGTTGTATGCTGTTAATTTGGTTTAGTTCCTGTTGTGCAAAACAGAATCAAATAAAATGCCGTAACAGATTTCGGTAAGTAATATATTTCTTTGCGTGAAGTGCGGTTACCAGCCGTCAAAATATAAATATTAGGGGAGGGAGAGGCACAGGAGTAGTTTGAATTGTTTGTCGGCTGTAGGAATCGAAACCGGGTTCTCAAATCAACCCATCATACTTAAAAATTTGCCTTGGTTAGCACATATAAACGAATATATCTTTATCGATGTATTGTAATCACTTTCGCATATTCTACCTGGTCAAAAAATGTAAAATTAAAATCTAGAATCAAGGAAATCATGGAATAATATGAAATCGAAAAGCATCGTCGTCATAGTAACAAAGTCGTAATCGCGTTTTTTATTCAACAAACTAAATTAATTGCTAACATGAAAAATTTTGTTTCAATTATAATTTTGATTTTATTTCTTAATGAAACAATTTCTATTCATTTCTTATTCGTTATACTATTATAACAAATACAACACGAGTATTCAAAATTATCAGAATATATTGTTTATTATATTTTTCCAAAATAATACATTTCGTGGCCACACAATATATTCAATAATTTTTAACGCACTTGTTATATATATATATATATATATATATATATATATATATATATATATATATATATATGATTATTCAATTTTTCAAAAATAACAACTTCTCAAAATAAGTACAAAGAATTATTAAAATTAAAATTAGATTATCACTACTGAAAAACGCCTACCTGTAAGAGTATTTGCATACTATGCTGTATAAGAAGTTGCATACAAAAATATACAAACTAATTTTCAAAATTTCAAGTGCATATTAGCAATATTTGTATATTTAGAATTAATTATTAAATAACAAATGTTATTTGTTTTTTGCTGGCAGTAATACTAAAAATAATTCGTTATATAAAACGTGGTTTGTTTGTTTTATTATTTTTTAAACGAAAATTAATTATGAAATGTTATAACATTTATAATAACAGTTTGTTTTTCTTATGAGTCATCTTTGTTTATTTCTATATAAAAAGTATGTAAAAAGTGGCACATTTAATAGAGAAAGGAATTTTTGTTCATAATTGCAACAAATTGTAATGATTTCATATTTCATATCTAAACGCCACAAAATTGTTTAATGTCTTTAGGCTACAGCCCAGATATGTCATGTGTTTGATAACACGCATAAAACTTTACATAGAAACCTACTTATTAGATGCAATTAATAAGCAACATTTTAAAGAAGGAAATAATTATGCATCGCCGATTTGTATATATTAAAATCATTAAAACAAAACAAAAATCGCTAGTACAAATTGATCACATGAGATTATGTTGATGTTATCAATAATTCAGAATTAATATTTGTTCGTTCTGTTTGTTCAAACGGTTGACAAGTGACATTGACGTAATAAGTTTTAAATACATTATTTGTTGAAAAAAATCTACTGTCTACTTTAGTTTTGAATTTATTTATATCTTACATACATTAGGTGCGGGAGATATGCCAGAAAATGAATATTTAACAAGAATAAAAAAAAACAGAGAAAAATGCAATTTATTTTTAGAATATTACGAAATTATTGTTGGTGTTAAAGTTGCACAACTGTATTATTTTATGTATAGGATTATTTAGAAATGATAGGAAATGATTCTGTTATCTAATAGAAATGGTTTTAGTGAGCTATTTATAGGTTTGTGTTTTGCATAATGCTTAGGGGACCAAGTGTCACTTAAACAATACGACCTATAAATAACGGAAACAGGTTTTCGAAAATCGAAATGCTACTTGAAATAATTATCAATAAATTTCGTTCGAAAACTAATTTGAATTGGAATAAATTAAATTGAACGCTGCGCATGCCCTATGTATAAAAAATAGTGGGAGCCCATAGATACCGCACGCTTAAAATACTAATTGTATAGTTATTGCAAAATATAGCAATGCGACCCGGAATATTTTTGCTGAATACGTTAGCGGCTAAGGCAAAGCACTATCAGCCACAATTATTTCGCAGATGTATGTCAAAGGCGACGCGATTAGAAGAAGCATATGTCAAAACAAAAGAGAAATGCAAATGTAAGTAACAATTTTTTATATTTCATCACCAGTATTTAATATCAATGAAATGTTTATATTTTTAAATAAATAACTAAATTGCTTGCATGTTTTGACGTATAACCTAAAAATTTCAGCTAAAAAGTTGCCTCAAGATGTCAATCCAAAAGCTGTGTTTGCCTGCAATGAACTGGATCTCAAAGAAGTTAAAGTGTACGGATTTGATTATGACTACACCTTGGCTTGCTATAAACCATCCTTGGATTTTCTTTTATATAACTTAGGTAGACAAATTTTAATAGAGAAATACAAGGTACATAATGCAACCACAATAGCTGATATTTCTTACTATTAATTCATATTTATCATAATTAATATTTGTTACAGTATCCCAAAGCAATCGAACAGTTGGAATACAAACCAGGATTTGCTGTTCGGGGGCTACACTATGATATAGAAAAAGGTATCTTGCTGAAACTGGATTCCTTTCTCCAAATTCAGTTTGGATCTGTTTATAGAGGTTTGACACCGCTCAGCGACAGAGAAGTTCTCCGGGAATATAAAAACAGAATTATTCCAATTGCTTACGTAGAAAACCACTCAAAAAATGCACAAGTATAAGTTCAAACAATAAATGAAGACAGCTTCTAACAATAACAATATTTTAGGATGCTCATTCGAAGATGGTGCACCTTGCAGATTTATTCTCAGTTCCTGAAATGGGTCTTTTGTGCAACGTTGCAGATTATTTTGAACGAAACCACATAGATTATCATCCAGAAATCTTATTTCGGGACGTTAAAGTAAGTACACAATACTTTTCAACGTAAATTACAGTTCACAGCAACAAAAAACCAATTGATACTTCGTACTTAATTTGTTATTGGTCAGTCATTCATATTTCCCAGAGCTATAACAAAATGACATCTGGTGGTAAAATTCATTACTAGACTGATTTTTTTTTTATTTTTCTGCTATAAAATGATATTTTATTGTGTTCAATCGATTATTATACTTTCCTTAAATATATTATTAAGTAATGTAAGGAGAATGGAATAAAACCAATTCACAGAATACTTAGTATTTAATTATCATTGGTCAATTCTTCATATTGACATTGGTGAAATAATTAATTACTAGATTTTTTTATTTTTCTGCTGTAAAAATGACATTTTATCGTGTTGAGTCGATTATTACACTTTCTATAAATATATTATTTAGTAATATAAGGAGCATAGAATAAAGACTAACTTTTTTGTAGAACTCAGTAAAAAGTTCTCATCCAGTAATGCACAAAATCGTTTCTCAAAATGTTGCTGAATACATTGAAGAAAACAAAGATCTGAGAAATTATTTTGAGAGATTAGTTTGTGCTGGAAAAAAACTATTTCTTGTTACAAATAGTCCTTACAAATTTGTGTAAGTAAATAATTTTTAAAAAGCTATTTTACTATGTATTTAAAAATGATTTTTTTATAGAAATAAAGGTATGGAGTTACTAGTTGGAGATGATTGGAAAAACTTCTTTGATGTAGTTATCGTTCAGGCAAGAAAACCAAGATTTTTCACCGATGAATCTAGACCAATAAGATTGTATGATGAACAAAGTGGCTCACATGTTTGGGATAGAGTAACTAGGTTGGATAAAGGCACAATTTATTATGAGGTATGCTAATTGTTCTTGCTGTCGCTGAAGGTGTAAGATTGAAAATTTGTTTCGTGAAAGGAATTATAAATATAGATGAATAAAAAGTATATTTTGAATACCAGGGAACAGTGAAACAACTTCAAGACCTAACAGGCTGGAGTGGCCATCAAGTGTTATACTTCGGCGACCACCCTTATAGCGACTTGGCCGATGTGACTCTTGAGCATGGCTGGAGAACAGGAGCCATCATCAACGAACTGTCTGTTAGTTTTAAACCACATGCATGTGATTTTATCATAACTATATTATTATCTTTTCAGCATGAAATCGAAACATTGAATAAGAAGAAATTTAAACAAAACGCGAATTGGTTACAAATGTTAACGCAGTTGATTGAAGAGAATCAAGAGTGCAGTTCGCAAGAAGAACAAGACGTGTTAACTAAGTGGATGAATGAAAGAGATCAGTTAAGGTAAACACAATAATCTAATTACTGAAAGAATCACTCTTCATGTTTGCACCAACAAAACAAATTAGTTTACAATAATTAATATTTAGTAGTTTAATAATACATTTTCTAAATAACCAGTAATGGAAGGATCAATATCTTAAGCTTGCATAATTAACAGTATTAAATAATATCTTCATTATATGTGCATTTCTTGATAGATAATGCAGTTCATTTCTCATAGTCGTTAATAATAATTTATTACTGACTATACTATAACAACGCAACTAAAATTTAATAAATACGTTTTATAATCTCTAATTATTATTATTTTCTTCAAATTTATGCAGACATTAAAGTGTAATTTTCTGTTGAGTAGTCGTAGAAAAAGTATAGTACTGAACTCGCGAATAATGGCTATTATTCATTCGGATAAATTACGAGACTAGCTACCTCATCCTCGTGACTAATAGCTGTTATTACATGCTCGTTCAATAATATATTGTAATATAATAATCAGTCATTTTGACTTGTATACATCCACCTAATCATCATCTAATGATTCTAATCAAGATAAAAATTCTAATTGTTACCGATGATCAAACCAACTCTTTACTGATATTTGAAGCATTCGTCCATTAAATAATTTAGAAATACATGGTGGCTAATGTGTTCTTTTGTGTTTCACAGAAACGATATAAAATATGTGTTCAACAAGCAGTTCGGAAGCGTATTTCGCACATATCACAACCCAACATATTTCTCTCGAAGACTGTTCCGATTTGCAGATATCTACACATCAAATATCACAAACCTCTTGAGCTACTCTGCAAGTCACACTTTCTACCCTCGTCGCGGTGTCATGCCACATGAATATACTTCCTACTTTGTATGAGATTAATTTTATTAATTTTGTTAGTCAAGATCTGAATTTTAATGGATTATTTTGTTTTCATTAGCTTCATTTATTATTAATTGTTTCGCTATTTGATGCCAAAATACGTAGTACAAGACAATAATGACATAACGAAGAAAATATATGTATTAAAATAAGTATTTTACAAATTTAACTGTATTTTTATGTACCACTAAAAATTTAAAGACTTGATATTTATTTTATAATACTCAAAAGTACAAAAGTATTTATTACATGTTTAATATTTTGGTGCAGTATTTTTTTTGTATTATCTGTTGTCCTAAGCATTATTTTACTATAACTTTAAAAAAAGTTCAAACAATAAAATGTACAAATTTCTATTTTTAAATAGAGATTTTACGAGATCTATATTTCAGTAGATTATGGATTCTGGGATATACTATACTATATTGCAATTTTATTATACAACTATTTGTAATTTAATGTGCCATGTATACAACATTAGTGCCTTTTATAAATAAATATTGCAGTGTTCCTTTAGTTTTAAATATATCTTATTTGTCTTTTATTATGCTAATTTATTAATTTTCTACATATTGCTAATTATTATTGGTTTATATGCATTTATAAATTAAAATATTATAAAAGAATTATGTTTAATTTTGTGAGTATTAATTATTTGTATTATGTTTGAGACACTTCTTGACTAACAAAATTAATAAGATTAAAAATGTTTTAAAATTGTTAGAAAAAAGCTTGCATATTGAAGGCTTGTAGACAAAAAAGATGTATACAAATTTTACTGAATTGATCTTGTTGAATGTATTGATATTTTAATGTTGAATTGTATATGAAAAAAATGTTGAAAATATATTAGCGTATGTTGTACACATTTTGTCTTTTATTTTAGAATGAGATTTTTGGTAATACTCGCTTGTGCGGATCATACATTTTTATTTGGGTTGCAAATTGCTGTAAATATCGGTTTGGTTTCGGTTTGCAGTTAATCATACTTTATTGACTCGATTTTTGTTCTGATTTAAAGAAACTAAATTATGGAACGGTTTATAAACTGGTTCTTAAATATTGTTTCGGTTTAATTATTATTATTTTAAGTAGCTCTAATGTTGCTGTTATTTTCCAATTTTAAAGGAAATTAAATTATTTTAATAAATTTACAACTAATATACACGATAAATTGTTTGAGATAACGATGCCATTAGAAAAATATGTGAAACGGAACTGTCAAAAATTTACATAATTTTTCATATTTGGTTTCTCTTCTCTTGTTTATGATATTTGGGGTTTTATTTGCTGTAGCGAAGGTGATAATTTTGTGTTGTACTGTGATTATTTATTTTCAGGTAAGTAAAAAGAATATCTAACCAAAGTAAACAAATATGTCAGATTCCACTGACAGTATAATAAAGTTAGTTACATTCTATTCCGTCTTCTTCGTGCAAACAAAGTGGCCAATGTGAACACTTCAATACTTTTAATATTATTATATTTTTAATCGCTTATATCTCTGAAGTAAAACATTATTTTTAAATTTTTTTTTCACATAATAAATATTTTATATTTTTATTATTAATTCTCATTCGCGGGTTTAAATGTCACAATAAAGTGTAGCCCCCCTGCAATGTAATTAGGATTAAGTTCCTGTTGTGCAGAAAAGCAAATAAACTAATAATAATAATATATCATCACGCCTTTTACCCATTACTGGGTGTAGCATTCTTCCGAAGCAGATCTCGGTATCAGCCGTCAAATCACGCTCCTCAAAGATGTTAGTGGAGGGGGAGCCACAGGGGTAGATTTAAATTGGTGAAAATTGTTTGTCGGCTGTGGGGATCGAACCAGGGTTCCCAAGATCCACAGGTCGACTTGATACCACTGAGCCACCTACCCCAAATAGCAAATAAACGAATTACAGAAAAGTTCATTACATAAAAAAATTATTTCTCAAAATTTGGTAGCACAAAATGTAGGATTATGGGATAGGTGGCTCAGTGTATCGAATCGGCCTAGGATTTGAGGACCTGGGTTCGATTCTCACAACCGACAAACAATTATCACCATGCTAAAACTATCCATGTGGCTCCCCCTCCACTAACATCTTAGAGGAGCGTGATTTGACGCCTGGTAATCACACTTTACGCACATAAATATATCGAAATCTGTTCCGGTAGAGTGCCACACCCAGTAATGGGTATTTATTTATTTTAAAATGTAAGATTTGAAAATTCTATCGAGGCACGTAATGTATAGAAAAAATAAATAAAATTCCCCATGTAAACGTGCAAAAATGCTCGCTGTACCAAATCAGGCAATTTGAATATCGATGACCAGTTATCGGCAAATGCCGAATCGAAGGTTCATCAATGCTTTGCGCTGTGGGCGAATTGAGAATGAAAGTAGCTCAGTCTGCAGAACTGATGGAACCAGGTGATTGCTTTACAATGACCGAAAACGTGATACAGAATCTAGACAGTGATATAAAGACAGCCTTTAATACTTACTTACTATCAGTGGCGGCGCTAATATACTTTCTTGTTTGTTGTCATATTTTTAAAACAAAACTTGATGATTTATAAACAGGTATACAATTCAACATAATTTTTTTATTCGTTTATATTTTGTACTTATTTACTATCATTTATTTATGTCATACGTTATCGTCGTACTATAAATATATTTGTATTTGTCATAAAGTATTATTACAACCATCATGACTAAAGCCCGGATTTTTAGGCAATTGCCTAGATTTAAATTTTAATATACTTCAGGCAATTTAGTTTTTCTATACATAGGTAATATGTTTACGTGTAATGGAAGGTTTTTTTTCGTGCCTTAGAGCCTAATTTTTCTATATTTTAATTATTGTGCCTATTTTACCTTATACAGCCTATTTTGCCTATTTTTGTTGCCTATTAAACATTTATTGAGCAGACAAGGTTTATCAGCGCCATGTATCATCTACTTCGTTGACTAATTCAGCACTCGATAAAGTGTTTCAACCTAATCTATAATATTTAAAGTACTTACTTTAATCAAGTTTTTATGTGCGAATTTATAATGCCGAAAGAAAAAACATGTTTTAGTCAAAATTTTACGTGGCAATTCAATTGTGTCTTTGCCATTAATCAATGGAGCTGAGGTAACTTTAGACGATATGGCTAAATATAAGAATGCCCCTGACACATTTTGTGATGTCGAACGAAATTTTCAGCTTACAAGTAAGTTCTGACAGACCAAAGACAGTCCCTTTCCGAAAATTTCATAGAGCAATTGCTCGTAATATTTTGTGAATTAAAGTATACTACATAATTTGAATTTGTATAATAGTTAATAAAATGAGAACCCTACATTATTATATTATTATTATTTTTCAGGTTGCGTTAATTTTTGTTTAAAATGATTATTTTTTTGTAATGAAGAGTAGATACGAGTACCAATATTAGAAAAAGGATTCGTTTATTTTTTTTTAAACAAATTATTTACATTTAGGTTGCCTAAAATCCCGCCTATTTTAGAGTAATTACCGGCCTATATGGCTGCTTATTTGGGTGTTTTTAAGAGCCTAAATATCCGGGCTTTAATCATGACATTGATGTTTGGCGTGTAATTTACTTAAATATTATATTCAACCGCAATTTACAGAATACATGGATAACATTACTTTGTATATAATAATAATAGCATAGCTGTACAATAACCATTTGTTAGAGCACATCTAAGTCCCTGCATCTAATTATTGGTATCTTTATACACTAACCATTTGTTAGTGCAAAAGTCAATTAAACATGGTAAATAAACCGTACTGCACACCAACCATTTGTTAGCGTACAGCACAGTAAAACACCCGTACCGATAACCGAAACCTAAACGATAATAAACCGCAAACCGACCATAACCGTACGGATTACCTCCCATCGCAAATGTAGTGTGTATTATTATTTAATTAATTTATTAATTCGAGTGTACTTCGCGATTTTAGAATCATCCTGAGATGAATAGAAGAACAAATAATCCGAATCATTCGATACTACCATAATTATACATGCAATTACTGTCTATACTTCTATAACAAGTTCGTTATAAAAATATAGTGGTAGTAGAAGAGCCCGCACGACCTCGGGATCTTTGATTTGAGCGGCGAGTGACCTCTGAGGTCAAAAATAACTAAAATGAAGCCCGGCCTTCTAATTAAATGTGTGGACGAAATTAACAGACGGAACGACATCGGACGAAACGAAATAGACATTTTAAACATGGTTGCCTTCCTCGTAACATCTTAACTAATTATTTATTAGTTGTAAAATTAATTACAAATAAATAATAGTCAAAATGCTACAAGTTTTTGTCATACCAGCATTTGAGATTTAATATGTCTTTTTTTATCACATCTATTATCTATTTATATTAGTAAAAATTTAATTATTTCAATTTGGAGCAAAGAAGACATATTAATCACGGTAAAAACCATCTAACGTATACATCAAAATTACTACATTACTTATTTAATTACTTAATAAACAAAAGAAAAAATAAAATGATGATATACTATCGAAGGATTTTTACAACAATACAAGAACAAATTAATTACGCTGCAACTGGAATCCACAATCTGTTGTCCACTGAGATCTGCAATTTCTAGTTAAACCAAAAACGACTGAAACCTACTGATTCTAGAAATGGTTGCTATTATATAATTGTTTAACTGTAAAGTTAAAAAGATTATTTCTGAAAGGAAAGGGATTAGGCTGAAAGAAAACAAGTTTGTATTAGACTATCTACTCTGAAAAAAAAATGACAAAAATATAATAACAACTTTTTAAATTAATTAAAAATTTAATATTCAAACTAAAGAAAACATGAGTACATGGCTGGTTGACAAAACGGCTAGTGGAAATATTCACTGACCTTTGACTTCTGACTGCTCCTGCAGAAGTCTGACTTCAACCCTGTTCTACAGCATCAGCACTTTCACTGTCACTTGACCTGTAAATAAATACAAAATTGTGTATTTTACTAGAAACCAAACCTAAAAGTATATTTATTTTCCACGCAATAATTATTATTACATTTTATTTATAAAGAAAATAACTATTTTTTTAAATAACTAAAACTAATAAAGTATACCTGCCAATCAGCTGGGCTTCGTAAATTAAACAAGCACTATTTCCGTTATACGAGTACCACTAAATAACAACCATGGCAACCAACAAAATTTACAGTACATATTTTTTTCACAAAAATCGCACAATTACGACAATTACACACTTAAATATTACTTGCCACTTTAATTTAACTAATTATTAATCATTTTATTACTTAAAATCCCGAAAACCGCACAAAAATAATTAAATTTAAGAGCTTTGACATACACTCCGCCCCCACCAAAGTCTAAACACCGAATAAAACATGAAACGGTGGTCCCAGTCTGGTCACTGTCTACCTCAATTGTTTTCTATAATTATAATGTGTTAGAAAGAGAAGTCACTTGAAATTGTCTCGCGTAGATATAATTTTTGATGACGTAGTACGTAGACAAATCATAATTAATTAATTATCTTTTTATTCTAATTAGAGATATAATACATATTTTGTAAGTAAAAAATACGAGGATTTCGGATATGTTCATTAAAAAAAATCTTGGATACGTAATTCTCGAGAAATTAGCTTGTAAAGGTTAGATGGTAGAAACTGACAGATCATAAATTTAATATTTAATTTGACCATAAAACTAGAATAGTTTGATTTAAAAACGTTATTTTACTAAAATTATTAGTTTCCAAAGGTTTTTGTATTACATACATAGTTCCCCATAAGAATAATTTTGGTTATGACATTTACAATTTTAATATATTTTAAGTGTTATGAGTGCTACTTTTCTATCAAAACGTAAAATATATCTTATTTAAATGATTTTATAACCTAACAATAGTCTAAGACGCTTTATTTCATTTAATATAATATCCTAAATTTTGGCCTTTGACTCCTCCAGAAATGCAATGACTCCGAAATTTGTGTGTTCATTTCCATTTAACAATTCCTACATTTAGTAATATCAACTGTAAACAAGGAAAACCTATCATTCTGTAATGTTTAATGAACATATTTGATTAAAATCGGTGACGATATAAGCTTAGGACATTCAGTTGGTAATACTATAATTTGACATTTAAGGTATCATCAAGTTCCTGCTGATAAAATCGAATCAATCAATACTTCCAGTAGTCAAATTACTATACAATCCATAAGAATTTCAATAAAATCAGTGAAGAAAGACAAACTCATCTTGCTATACCAAACTATACTAATCAAGAAGAAAAAATTATGCTGTCAGCTTTAGAATATAATACAATTATTATTTTATCATTTATTACACTATATTCAAAGTTATACAGGTATATTTTTTTATAATTTTATTGAAATGTGTGATAATTAATTAGAAATCAACTTTTTTCAGGTATTGTCTAAAGTTCAAACAATTTTACTGCTTCTCAGAGATGAACTATAACCAAATTTGCATTGTACAGTAAAAATATACAAGCTAGATTCATTCCCATTAATCACACAACAGGTAAAAATATACTTAGCTTTCATTGTCACAGTTGAAATGCCTTCCTGTTGCTACATTGTTTCATTGTACAGATTAATATTAATACCTAATTAAGTTAGGTATTAAAGCTTGTGCTTCTAACTGTATTAGTACAGCTTTTGTTCGGTATTTATCACACGCTATTTAATTCTATATATACATACTTTGTAATATATGAATCAAACAATTCACAAAACCTAAAAACAGGAACTGAAACCATTCGGATGCTTTTCAGATCAACCAGAAAGAAAGATGAAGACTCTGCTCAATCAACCAATAAGGAGGTCTCTATCTCAACCTGAAGAAGCACTAAGAAGGACTCTGTCATCTGCTTCAATCCTGAAGGGTAAGTAGTCTCATACTCACTTGTAGTTAAATTCCACAATAGCTTCTGACTCGCCATTAATTTATTTTACTAGTTAGTACAATAGAAACTATTAAAGTAGCTCACAGGTCAGACACAGTCATAATTTTCTTTTTTTAATATATTAAATGAAGTTGGCGAGATTTGAATACATGAATAAAATCAATTCAACCACAAGTAAATTCACTCTCAGCAACTCACAACTCACTGAAGTAGAGAGCAATTCACTGTTGATGCAGTTAAGGAACTACACAATAGCTCACATTCTAAATTGAATGGGAAATAAATAGATTCAATAAATAAATATGGTGACATGGTTGTTATATTATCATCAAATTTGGTATTTACTAGATAATTTATTTAAAATACATTTATAACGAAATTATTTATAAGTTAAAGTTTTGTTTTATTATTTTAAATATTATAAATTGGAAGGATCATCAAGAACTTGTGAGTGAAGCTCTGGAACTTCAAATAAATTCGGTGCTTCTCAGCGTCAAATTACAACCAAAACTGCATATTGGAAAGAAAATATATTAGGAACCAATTTTCATTCAAATCAAATTAAAATCAATTACAAAAAGGTCAGGGTTGTTTCGTTATCATCAGTTCCAGTATTTACTAGATAATTTAAATAAATTTTATTTTTTATCGTTTTAACTATAATAAAGTGCAAGGATTATCAACAACTTACATATACATAAAGTTCTAGAACTTCAAATCATTTTGGTAGTTCTCAGCAACTATATTTTGAAACGAAAATATATTAGTTAATTAAAATAGGACATTCCAAATAATTTGTGATTCCTTGAGTGTTACGTTACCTGTCTTCAAATATTTTTTAGATAATTTTAGGCATAATCTCTTATGAGGGGTACAAAATATTTTAAAGCCAGTAAAAACCCTGTTCATAAGGGCGGCACGTTTTACACCACACCAGAATACTCGACTGCAATTGGATGAGCGATCGATTCAGTTAACAAGTGGGTGTTGCTTATAAAGGGGTAAAATATCCCCTTGTCATACATTCAAGATCGGTTTTTGGTAGGAATCTTACACCCTTCTAACAAGATTAGATACTATCTTTTGGATTATAATGATTTAAAAATCAAGATCTCTTATTATGATTTTAAACAGTCGTATGTATTTCTGTTCTCCTGTTACCTTGAATACTCGATTTCAAACATATTGCACTTTATTTATCTTTTAAACAGATAGATAATTAATTCTCTCTGGATCTTTAAAATACCCCCAACTATATTTATTTTACGTTCAGCTCTTAACAGGAAACAGGGGCGCTTCTGTTAAGGGGCGCCTGAAGCTGAAGATGTATTCTGTATACATGTAAAAAATTGCTAATTAAATAATGTTTAAAGAAATATCGCCAAAATAAATAACAATAATTTACTTATTTATGTTAATAAAATAATTACAAACGCGTTTTGGAAAAGGTTTGCTTCAAATTTTAACTGAACAACTGGAGCAATAGAAAGTAACCGGTTAACCGACTAGTAGGCTAACCGGTAATTGCGGTTATTTAAATATTTTTTAAACGATTAATCGGTTAGTTGCGACAACATATTATAATTTGTTACATTTTGCTACAAACAAACAAAAATTATTGCTTGAAAACAATAATTTATGTACAGAAAATCTGAGAGATTGCATGTTATTTGGTAAAATTAAATAACAATGGCTGATAGCAAAAGCTCTGTTTTTGCTTGTTTTAAGAGCAGTGTTTTTAAGTGTTTTAGTTATCTCTAACATGTTAAAATCGCGCTTTTAAAACACTCAAAAACAGAGCTTGTGTTACCAACCATTGTGTCAAACCGATAACATAAAACAAAAATATAATAATCTTGTGTCAAATCGACATCATGATTGGCTGAAAAGATCAAGGGATTAAAATTTCGATAAAACCTTTGCATGCAACAACAAAGAAAGCTGTATAATTTTTTGTTTCAATTTGAAAATTCTTGAGATTCTTCCCTATCTTGAACACGTGTTTTGAGTCGTGAATCTAAAAGTCGCGTAATTAGAGACGCAATCGAAGATATGTTACAAACAATGTAAAATTACATGTTGAACACTGACTGCTAGAAGTGCTAGTGCTAACCTTATTGTGCTAATGTAGCACGATTTTGTACTAATTTGCGGAGTTTCTCGGCGTGCATTGGCAGATCAAGTGAAAGACAATCGCAATGCCGTACTTTATTTATTTATCTTGATGGATGAGTTCTGCACGAGTAGGTGTTTTGCAAAATTGCCCTATAATTAAATTTTATTTTTACATTACAATATTTTTTACTAATTTTAATTTTAACTTTTAAGAAGTCTAATGACTATGAATTTGAGAACTGGAGTTACTCCTGTAGTTCCACCTCCACTAACATCCGTGTGGGCCGTGATTTGACTGCTGATAACACGTACATATATATATATATATATATATATATATATGTCTTACCGAGATCTGCTACTTCAGATGTAACAGCCAGTAATTGGTAAAAAGCGTAATGATGTATTTCAAATTATTATAGTTTTGATCCGCGCCTTTTTTTGTCTTACCGAGATCTGCTACTTCAGATGTAACAGCCAGTAATTGGTAAAAAGCGTAATGATGTATTTCAAATTATTATAGTTTTGATCCGCGCCTTTTTTTTCGGATGCGAATATTAGTAATGAAATTTAAAACAAAGTATACATAAAATTTAAATTCAAATGATATTCTTCCTTTGCGGTGATATTTACGAGTTATTTTCCTGTAATGATTTTTGAATTTATTTATCTTGTGTGATAATAACATTGAATCTATGACTGCATCTGTGTATCGGGAAGCAGTGAGAAATAAAAATAGTTTTTTTATTGTGCGGTTGAATTACGTTTCAAGGTTCTAGTGTTCCCATCATTTTATTCAGGAACGAAAAAAGGTAAACCAAAATGATTTGATTATTTGTTACAGGGTAAATAAATTTGTGTGAATGAAATTGATTTTGTATTATGAAAGTAATATTGATATTTTGCTGTTAGCTAGAAACAGAAAGTTTCTTTGAAGTTATTTTATTCAATTCTTAGTGGGGCTTTTTCTTTAGCTTTTATGAATGATTGAAAAAGTAAGGTTAAGTTAACTTCAACTCGTATTTAATATGTCAGTTGATATATTCAAGCCGTGACTAAAACGTTCGAAGCCACAGATTGTCAACATCATCTTTTGTCTTTTGTAATCCAGTACGTTAAATGACATTTTACTATTAAAAAAATTAGCTCCGTGTCATACCCAATTTGATACCATAATTGTTTTGATTTGCAACATATTTTCGGAACATACTGTATAATATATAAAATACAAATTTTACAAAGTAGTTCTTTATGTTGAAAATCAAGTATGTAGGAGGGCTCGGTCGGTTCGGTGCGATTGAATCGCTGTCGCGGAAAGTAGAATTATTTGTATCGATACGACTTCGACCTTTCTCTGTTTCGTTTGAAGGCCGTTTGTTCGCATCTAGTGCCATGCTAACCGCTTAAAGAGCACATTGAAATGTCAATCTGCCCACTCTTTACACTAATCATTCCTTCTCTTCCTTTTGTACTCGTTTTTACCCTATTCCAGTGTCTTTGCAACGATATGCTATTGTTTTATAACAAATCATTTTACAAATTTGCAACTTACGAAATTTTCTCGCTAATTTAATTATTAGGGAAAGGGAGTATTACTTCTTACATTTATTTATTTATTTATGCTACCCTTATACTACAGGAACTTAATCATAATTACAGTACATAATTTTTAGAGTGAGTGGGGTTCAAACTCGAGATCTTCGAATTCGAATGTTGTAACACTAACCATACCGTCGTACTGCCAAACTTGCACCGTACAATTATTTTTTGGTAGAACTCGCTTCGCTTACTTTATAACTACTGAATTCATGCCCATAAATATATCATCACGCCTTTTACCCATTACTGGGCGGGGCACTCTGCCGTAGCAGATCTCGGTAAGTGATATATTTCTTCGCGTGAAGTGCGATTACCAGTAGTCAAATCACGGCCCCCACAGATGTTAGTGGTGGGGGAGCCACAGGGGTAGATTTAATTTTGTTAAAACTGTTTATCGGTTGTGGATATCGAATCTGGATAATATATACCCTTTGCTTTTTTTCAATCATTTTGAAACACACTGTATACATTTTTATTACGTCAATATGATAGGTAGTCGTAAAGTTTTGCGATTAAATTCCTATTATGCAGAGTATCAAAATAATAATATAAAAATTTATAATTTTCAAGTAAAAATATTGCATCGTGTTGGGTGAGTTTGAGAACTGCTGAAAGTTCGTAATCGTTGATTAAAGAGCCCGTTAAATATAATGCATTTAGCAGGGCACGAGTACTGAGACTCAAGTAGATTGCATGTGACGTGATGACTTAGTTCTGTTCGTTGTAAAACAAATGCAGACGAGATTTTGTATGACTAAAATCTAAGACATTCACAAATGTAACTCACTCGCAATCCACTCTTTTGTTTCTTTTATTTTCATTAAACAGCTGCCAAAATTAGTTTCAACATTTTTCTGTTCCCTCCTTCACTGACATCCTTGGGGGGCATAATTTGACAGCTACTAATCGCATTTTACATGTTTAAATATATTAGCGGAATAAAATATAAACTAAACTCTTGGCTAAGTCTCACGAAATTCAGCCTCCAAGTCACCTTTAGTTTATATTTTATTAAACCTAGTTTCACCAAGTGTATGGATGACAATTAATTTTGTTTTTGTTGTTATTAGCGGAATATCGCACTGAGCAATAGTTAAATAGGTTATGATATTTTTTGTTTTATGCTGTTTTTATTAAAAACATTCTTCAATTATTGTACTGTTAAAAAAAATGTTACAAATGTCCATTTCGGAATTCGAATCATTATTTAGAGAAAGTTCACTAATAATTTCATCTTAACATATGTCATTCGGAAAAATAATTTTGTATCTTTTTCTTTAATTTGCCAGATGGCGACATAATTTGACATGATAAACTAGTTTCGAATCATTTTTAAATATTTCTAAGAATTAATTTTGCTTTTGACTACTAACAAAAAAATATGAAATTTGTTAAATAAATATATCATCACGCCTTTTTCGTTACTGGATGTGGTACTCAGCTGTAGCAGATCTTGGTAAATGATATATTATGCGAGTGAAGTGTTAATGTGGTCGAAACGAGTATCGTGTGTCAGGATGAGAATGTTGATGTGCACTGATGCTCTATGAATGTTTCAGGGGTTCGTGCTGCCCCATTTAATGAGATATAGCGTTACGTTATGTATATATGTAACTGCGGTTACCAGTCGTCATATTACGACCCACAAAGATGTTAGTAGAGCCCGCCCCAGAGATAGTTTAATAGTGGTGAAAATTGTTTGTCGTCTTCCCCATAAAATTTTTATTATTATTTCATATTGTATGTTATAATTAGTGAAAGTAATCACATCTTCATGGATTAAGTAACACATTCATGTAATTATCTATTACTCACGGGTTATGGTAAATTTCTTATTCGTTATATAATTATAACGAATAAAAAAAATGAACATAAATCGATCCATCACGAAGTAACATAAAAATTACAATTGAAATAATTTTTTTGATGTTTAGTTTGTTGAATAAAAAACGCAATTACGACTTTGTTACACTATAACGACAATACTTTTTATTGTATTTGTGGGTGCAAGATTTCACATTTTTTTGTTATTTCGTTTATTTTAGATCTTAATTTTACAATTTTTGACTAGGTGAATATACGAAAGTGATTGTACCTCGTAATCTAGAATATATATTCTTTGCCTATATGTAGTATAACCAAGGAAAATTCTGAAGTATGAGTTATAAAATATTAACTGTTTCTGATTATTAAAATAATACAATTTTCACTGTAAAAATATTTATTTATTTATGCTACTCTGTACAATAGAAACTAAATCCCAATTACCGTGCAAGGTCCGGACTCACCGGGCCGCAGTGTGTTAGCTTGAAGTGGAATTCGAACTCGGGATCTCCGGATTCATATTTTGTAACGCTACCCACACCTTATACTAGTCGTAATTAGAATCGATTCAGACATTATTCTTGTTTAATTGTAAACTAGAATTAAACGATAAAACAATTTAGGATCAGTGATGAAGGGAATCTATTTGGATGCAGATATGTTAGAAACGAATAAATATTATCTAAAGTAAATGTAAAACAGTTGTTTATATTTTATATTCCATCACCACTTTATTGCTTGATTTATTTTATACAAAATATAAATCTCATCTTTGCATATACATGTCATTCATATTCATTCACATTTTAAAAATATAATCTATGTATACATATGTCTAAATATTCTGAACTGACTTTGATACATACTAAACATGTTAAATACGCATCAAATAATAAGTTCTAAAAAATATATCGATTTTAGTGACAAATTTCACATGGAAATAGTCAATCAACCGAACTTATTGTATAGTAGTTATCATAGTAAAACACAATTTTGACTTTTGATGTGTAAAAGAAAATAAAACGGAAACGAAAAGTCAAAAATGAGTATAGAAATGGTAACAGTTATACTTGAGTATTCAGATCGTACTAGAATTAAGATTATCATAGATTTTCTACCTATTTACTGTTCTAAGATCAGCATATATACATAAACATAGCATAACATACACGTTATTTATAAAAAAATAATACATTAGATTATGATCTTACCGTATAAATATTTTTTATCTTTTATACATTATCAATTAACAAATAAGAATTAAAAAATATCTGATCACGTCTTTTAAAGACTACCATAAAAATCTTTAAAATTTTTAGAAATAACAGATTGAAAATTATATTTCCTACTCGACAGAGTTGAATATTTGCAATAAATAACCTTCCATTTTTGGGCAGTGTTAAGTTTAGTGGCAGCAAAGTAGAAAATTACAAATGTTGATTAAGTAGAGTTTGATATGTAAGTAAATGAAGGTTATTTATTGTACACTGTACATTCTTTTCGATTTCACGTTGCTTCTCTCTAATTTAGTTTCTTTAGGATCCAAGATGACATGATCAATCAATGAAATTTGGCTTGTTGCGTCATTAATCGCTTAACCAACTTTAAAATAAACAAAAACTCTATTTTCGACAAATTTGGAA
Source organism: Pterostichus niger (assembly GCA_947425015.1). Classification (NCBI taxonomy): domain Eukaryota; kingdom Metazoa; phylum Arthropoda; class Insecta; order Coleoptera; family Carabidae; genus Pterostichus; species Pterostichus niger. The sequence goes on from OX380347.1 coordinate 17,539,808, forward strand.
AATATAATTTCTTATTATTTATGGAAAACATAAATGCAACTAAAATTTCATTTAAATATCAAAATTAAATTTGAAATTCAAGTATTTTAAAAGCATTTTTAATTTGACTCATTTGGTAGCACTGATTTACACTTTGTTTACAGAACGATGTCAGTGATTCATTTCATTTATTGATCTAGGAAACTAGTATCTATCTTTTCGCAGAATTGTTCAATTTCGCGATAGGGTCGTCTTCGACGGATTAGCGAATCAACGAGTACTAATTTAAAGAGAAGCAGAGTTCACGACAGATTTACAGATGTCGCACAGAGCTCCTTATCAATTGGGCACGGTTTTTAAGAGAATGAAATGAGCGATATAAAAACACTTACAATATCTGTAAGACTAGCTTTGGTTAACCGTCGATAAAAAAATATTGTTTAAAATTTCCTTAAGTTTTTAAAATCTGATAAAATCCTTAAAATTGTAGTTGTTCTCAGTCCCATTCGCCGATGTACATTGTTCTGGGCTGATTGGGTATGTATCCTCTGGTTGGGATCGGGACGCGTCCATATATTTGGTTATAGGGGGAGTCCAGTGCATCGGAATCTGCAAAATTCAAATCAGACCTAGCATCAATCAAATGCTATATATTATATATCAATTATCATTTTATTACTATTACATATATGCTTTATAAAACATGATTTTTCATGTATACAGGCTATTCCCAAGTTAAACAATCAAATATTTACCATAGAACACTAGTTTTTTGCGCGCCATCTATCGGTTTTTATTCTAATAGAATTAAAATATGTAACATAGGAAATACAATGGTATTATTTAATATGCTGATTTTTGCTTCCCTAATTAAATTAGATCAAAAGTATAAATACAAAAAAAGTATTGAAAACTGCGTCCAATACGTGTTGCTTATTTGTTTTTTAAGCAAGAAAAATGTCTTTTCTAAAGAAAATTTGGGATTTAAAAAACTAAATAATTTATTTTTATAATTATTTTGAATAAAATATGACAATACACTTTTAAGTAAAGGGGGTAGCGGAATAAGATGGGTGTGGCGGCCCCCGCACGATTTGACTTGCCATTGTTAAAACCTTGTCTGGAATGTAAAAAAATTAGATTTGCATGTTCATTAAAGTTAATTGTCGACTTGTGCCTAAAATATTTCCAAAAAAGTGTTTTTCAGTACTTTTTAAGCTATAAAATTGTGTGTTCTTTTTTCCGGTCACTTGTATGATCGGATTCGTTTGATTTGATTTTATTATACTCTAAACTAGATCACAGCATTTTTGTTAGATTTTTTCGGGCCCTGGAACCCGAAAAACTAAGCAAAAACAAAAAAAATCGTGAAAAAAATAGTTTTTTAGGAAATTAATTGGTTTTTAAAAGGGTTCTTGTGCGTTTACAGAAGGGTGCCAAATAGCATAAGTAGCCCTATTAATTAGCTACATTTTCCTGGAAACCGCGTGTCAATATCTTCACTCGTTTCCGCGACAACTCAAATTAAGTAAAACTGTATTCATTACTCACCGGCGCACAATACATGCGGAGAATATCAACACAAGCAACCGGCGCGCGGTGGTTCGTTTTCCCCCAGAAAGCGGCTTCCGTGGCATATCGTGGTGCGGGGAGAGTGTAAAGTGTTAAAACTGTTATATACGATTCATAATTTATTAATCACTCAAGTAATTATATTATTATTACAAAGTTATGAAAAATAGTACATTTCACACCTAAGGAGAAAAATTCGCATTTTGAATCGAGTCATCTTCCGGAACGAGGCGAAGCTGAGTTCTGGAAGAGACGAGTGAGAAATCGAATTTTCCACCGTGGTGTTAACGATATTTTTCATTACGAGGGCGAGGTAAGCTCGCATTTGTGCCCGTCAGAGCGGAAATGTGGACATTTCCTCCCCGAGTAATGAAAACAGTTTTACTTAATTTGAATTGTCGCGGAAACAAGTGAAGATATTGACACGCGGTTTCCAGGAAAATGTAGCTAATTAATAGGGCTACTTATGCTATTTGGCACCCTTCTGTAGACGCACAAGAACCCTTTTAAAAACCAATTCATTTCCTAAAAAACTAATGTTTTTCACGATTTTTTTTGTTTTTGCCTAGTTTTTCGGGTTCCAGGGTCCGAAAAAAATCTGAAAAAATGCTATGATCTAGTTTAGAGTATATTAAAATCAAATCAAACGAATCCGATCATACAAGTGACCGGAAAAAAGAACACAAAATTTTATAGTTTAAAAAGTACTGAAAAACACTTTTTTGGAAATATTTTAGACACAAGTCGACAATTAACTTTAATGAGCATGCAAATTTAATTTTTTTAACATTCCAGACAAGGTTTTAACAATGGCAAGTCAAATCGCGCGGGGGCCGCCACACCCATCTTATCCCGCTACCCCCTTTATTATTAATTTCGCTTTAATTTATTAATTAATTTATTTAATGAACTGAAATTTAAACTATAATTTTTTTATAAAATCCATTTTTCGTATGCTTGGTACGCTTGCATAAAAAACAATTGAGGAACAAGTAGATACTTCTTAGATGCAGTTTTTAATACTTAACATTTTTTGTATTTACACTTTTGGTTTAATTTAATTAGGGAAGCAACAATCATCATATTAAACAGATCCATTGTATTTCTTATGTTACATATTTCAATTCGACAGTCAGTATAGCTTTTTTCACATGCGCAAAAAAAATCAAATTTCTTTTCAAGAAATAATGAGAAAAATGAGTTTTATCGCTCTAGAGACGAAAAATAGTTATTCTTTGTTACTCGAACACGGTAATTGCAGCGCGAGCCGAAGGCGAGAGCTGCATTAGTGTAAGAGGAACAAAGACACTTTACGCTCGTGATACATACATCATTTTTTCTACGATTGCATCTTCAAATGATTAAAAAACGTATACGTACTGAAAATAAATTCATTCTGTCAACTGGCAATATGACAAGTTTCTATTTTGTTTGTATCTCTGGTAACTATTGAAATAAGCGCGCATTTAACGTCTTTTTCGCGCGTTGCCATTGGAGACGCGCAAAAAAGATATTTTTCGATTGTTCCACAGAAAACGTCAACTTTACGAAGACAAATGAGAGCGTAATTGTCAACTTTTCATAGCAATCGTAGAAAAAAGTATTTATTTATGTCCAAAAAAAAAAACATGAAACAGTTTTATAAAACAACGAAACTAGTTTAAATGTCAAGAATCTAATTTAATTTTTATTACTTTTGCCTTGCATATAATAGTTACTTGCTTACATATTAATAAAATTATTATTAAACAAGTTTTTTATAATTATACTATCACTATCATTTTAACAGTATGCCTATTAAATGTTTAGAAAAACTTGATCCCTCTGTCAAACATTTTTAAATTATTTTCTTCGTATATTTTATTTATTGATATCAGTTGCAATAGCTTACAGTGGATTTCGAACCACTAAAATACAGTAAATATTTTTTACATAAATTACATGCGAGATTTGAACACACGATCTCTTGTTTAAGTTGCAAGTGATAAATGTTGGATTAAAAATCTTGAAAATAAATTAGGAAGTATTTAAAGATACGCAATTTTTTATGACGTCATTGTCATGTTATTATGAAAAGTCTATAACAAAAAACTCAATCAAATGATGACACTACATTGAATTATAATTCAATGTAATAGCCGCATTTTAATTAGAGTAATAATACTGGTAATAATGATGTAAATTTTTATAGGAATATTAAGTAAAAGTGAGTCGACTGTATCAAGTTTTCTAAAAACATTTTAATAATGTTCTTTGGCGCTGTCATCAGCAATTTTTCAATTATTAATATAGTTTATTTATGTTTCAAGCTTATAAAACACAGAATTACATTGAAGCTATAGTAATTACTATATGCAAGCATGACAGGACAAAATGTATCCATCTCACCGTGAATAATTTAAAACAATCTATACTGCACTTTTTGAAATCATAAACTGGTTTAAAAAATCATTTTTTTTATGTGATGCAATTTAGGATGAAGTGAATAAAACATTTTTTTGGTATGATAAAAATTTCATTTTGTTGCTTTTTAGCCATGAATAATCCTTTCGTTACAGGCATCAACAATAGGCTCTCAATATACCAGGTCCGCACTAGCACAAAAGCAGATAACATTTAAGTAATTAATATAAATATATAATAACGCCTTTTACCTATTACTGGGTGTGGCACTCTGCCGTAAGCAGATCTCGGTAAGTGATACATTTATTCGCGTGAAGTGCGGTTACCAGCCGTCAAATCACGCCCCCTCCAAAGATGTTAGTAGAGGGGGAGTTACAGCGGTAGATTTAAATTTAAGTAATGATTTTGTAAAAGCATGAACAATTTTTGATGTATGGGTTTTAGGGCAAATGCGGCCCTGCTTCATGTTCATATGACGTTAAACGCATCAGGTAATTTTCAATCAATAGACTCTGGTAATCACTCGAGTATACAATATAAGTTTTCACGGTTGATTATAAGGAAATTTCATCTTAATTCGGGTGAAGTTTGTAACTCGTGTCCACATATTTAGTTTTTGTTTTATTGTTGACAGTCACGGTTTATTGTATTGCCGTGAAATTAGCAATTATATACCGGAATTTATAAATTTGAAGCTTGGCAATGAATTTTCATTCTTTTCGGACACATGCACTTATGATATGATGATGTATCATTGAATTAGGTGAATATGGGTCCAACTGGGGCTGAAATACCCACATGAATTACAATCTTTTTCAAACCTATTGTACATATTTTTTAAGTTAAAAGTTGAACGTATTGTTATAAAACGAAAAACATTAAATTTATGGACTAATAACAATGCAAGTTAATTCAAAAATTGTTAAAATAATATATTAAAGAACAACACATGTTTTTTGCACGCGTTCAAGTTTAGAAAATGAACACTTTAGCGTTTTTTATAAATTAAAATTTTAAAAATCTGTGATATTTTAAATTGAGTCAATTTAGGGAAATATTACGGTTGATAACTGTTATAACATTTATGCAATTGTTCAGATTTTGAGGTTTTATTGAAATTGTCAGCTTGATAGTTTCAGTATGTCATCCACTACTATCAACCGTCTAAAACAAAATGTTGCGTATCGTAATGACCGCTCTTTCGATACACAACAGAGTTTCGTAATGATTTCTTTGTGAACGCAAAACAGAAAAAAATAATTTAAAAAACTCATATATATAGTCTATTTCAACTTGAAAACTTTAAAGAGAAAAGATTCAAATTTATTGAGGTATAACTATATTTAGAAATATAATTAACTTTTAATTAATAAATCAAGATTTTTAAATAGTTTTCCATTATTACAAAGTGTGTTTATATTTTGAAAACATTAAGAATATATATTATTGTATGTACTGATTAAAACGCAAAAAGATTTTTTCCGAAATACGCAAAAATAATTGCACATTCCTTGAAACAAACATTTTTATTGCCACTGAACTGATAGGTTACAGTAATGAATAAAAATTAGTAGACGTTAAACATTGAAAGAACTGTTACACAATTTTAATTAAATTAAATAAATTTTATCTCAATACAATGGCACGAAAATGATTCAATAATTTTTACGAATTTCGGAAAAATTGTTTTTGCGTTTTATTCAGTACATCAAATAATATATAGCACTTTTTATGCAATAAACACCCTGTATATATGTACATAAATTTAATGTTTGCATATTTATTATAATACTTTCAATCTTGAACTTGAAAAATATGTACAATATATTTTGTTCAAAAATTAGTATTCAGGTGCTGTCGTCGGACCCACTTAGGTGCATATTTCACCTAATAACTATATAGAAAGATAAGCAACTGTACATTAATTACTTACTTGCTTAGAAGACTAATTAAAATAAATGACCAGTAGAAAATTGCAAATTCAAACTCAAAATCTAATTTTCCCAGTTTCTATTGATCAAGTATTTTAGTTAATTTTCTAATAAGGGTCATAAAATTAAATAACGTTGCCAGTCTTTTTATATATTTATTAATCAATGATGATATAATGTTTTGATTTCAAAACCAATAACTGTTCGAATTCCACAAACATCTGTGGATGCTGAAATTCCAGATAGATCTGAAATTGCAGAATCGTCATTTATAATTTCTGTAAGAACAGTTTTTGATTGAGTTTTGGTGTATTTTGTAATAGTAATAAGATTGGAAAACAGAACAAGTATACAAAAATAAGAAAAAGAAGAAAATTTAAATCTCGCGTTTAGTTAAAGAAAATAAATAATAAACTGTTTGATATTAAAAATTTATAATTAATATTGTAAGAAACGCACTATTTAATTCAAAAGAAAGATGTAGGCGGAAGATGAAAAATACGCATAATTTTTTGATTTAAAAGCTATAGTTATAAATTATTAAAACGTTTACGAACAATATAAATATATTGAATTTTTATGATTTTCATTGCAAATTATATTTTATTAATCCCGGTTCTAAAGGACGCTTTAAGATATATAGAATTGACTTATAAAAATATTTTCGAAGTAAAATTCGCAAAAGCAGAAGCAGAAATATTGCGAGCAATAGAGGATTCCGGAGGACCAACAAATAAGGTTCAAAATATTACTCTTATTAATATATTTATCTTGAATTTGATGTATTATTTTTATTGGCCTAGGACAGTGGTTTTCAAACTTTTTGAAGCCGTTACTCCCTTGAAGGCAAAAGTAACAAATAAATTCTTTTACTTTTGTGCGATCAAAATTGAAGTTATAAAAGGGGAATTTAATAATGCGTATTATAAAAATAGAACAATTATTTCAGAAATTTGTAAAGAAAAAACTTTGCCTCAAGAATTTTTACATAATTTCTTTGAAACTTTGAAAAATATAGAATTGAAATATGTAACATAGGAAATACAATGGATCTGTTTAATATGATGATTGTTGTTTCCCTAATTAAATTAAACCAAAAGTGTAAATACAAAAAATGTTAAGTATTAAAAACTGCATCTAATGAGTACTTACTTGTTGCTCAATTGTTTTATATGCAAGAGTAACAAGTAAACGAAAAGTGGTTTTACAAAGAAATAGAATTGACAGAGCTGTGGAAAACATCGAAACAAAATAACCATTTGACGTTGATATTTCAATAACTGTCAAAGCTAATAAAAATTATTTTTATAAAAGCCATTATTCGTTTGCATAAAAAACAATTGAGCAACAAGTAGATACACATTAGAAGCAGTTACTTCACATTTTTTGTATTTACACTTTCGGTCTAATTTAATTAGGGAAGCAACAAATGTCATGTTAAAAAAATACCATTTCACTTCCTATGTTATATATTTAAATTCTACACCCGGTATATATATTCGACGAACTTCTGAGAGGTCGCGATCTACATTTTTAAAACCTCTGACTTAAGAAATGAAATAAAATCACAATAACGAAATATCAACAAATATTTCGTTTCAGAAAAATGCAGTTTTATTTTATTAAAATATCAATGTTAAAAAGATACTAGTTTCATTTAATTATGAGTTCTGAAAGATTTTTGACTTTGTTACGAATTTGTTTGTCAAAGTTACAAAATGAATGCAACGGGGTTTTGTAAAATAGTAACTTCGGAATCCTCTTTACACATTTGACACATTGTAGTATGCCATCTAGTGGCGAAATTTAGTACTAAACATTGGTAGACAACTAGATGTAAAATACTTGAAATAAAATGGGTAAATAATTTAGAAAAGTATAGCCATTTCTTGTGACGTGTGTCAAACGCGCATTCTAGAAGCAGTAGCATCAACAACATCAGTAGAAAGAGTGTCAGTTGTGTCATAGTGTCATGTTGTCTAGTTACCGTAAACTCGTGCATGTGTCATCATCATTTACGCGGTTGCTGCAGAAGTCGCGGTCGAAGATGCTGGTAGTTGTTGGAATTCAACAGTTTGCTGAAGGATTTATACACACCAATGCCGCTCTCGTAACTGCGTGCATGCCACATGGCGTGTTGGGGAGCGTGCGCGTGCATGGGGTGCGCTGGATGTCCGTGCGCGTGCTGCAGGTGATGCTGAGGAAGAATCTGCTGGTGCTGTTGATGTTGCTGGTGGATGTGGTGCTGTAGAGCCAGCGGGAGCGGCTGCTGGTGACTCATGGAGAAGCGTTTCGATGGGACGGGTTCTTTCGTTTTCGATTTTACGAAGTTGGGAACTCGGGCGCGGAGACCGCAATAATACGGATCGTCTGCAACAGAAAATATTACAAATTATTTCAAACATATTTTATCTAGTTAAATTCATAATCATTAATTTAGTAACAGAAATGATAACATTAGCCTAAAATAAAATAATTTTATAAGTACATACTAATATCATCATCATCTCTGGCGCTACAGCCCAAATCGGGCCTGAGCCTACCGGACACACCGAGCTGCAGTTTTTACGCTGCCGTACTGCTGGTTTTCGTAGTCAAATGCTACATTATTTAAGGCGTATAAGTGACTAGCTTATAGCGCCCGAATGTGATAAATACATGTAACTGTATTTTATATTTAACAACAAATCACACATTGTCAACTGGCGGATTCGAACTGATGAACCTTGGTTCGGGTGACGTCACCAGTATGTTAAGAGATGTGCCTTAACACGCTCGGCCACCGCGCCTGTACCTCCTTAGAGATACTTAAATATATTTATAATAATTTTATATTGGATCCTTCTAAAATACATATTTATAACATACTAATATAAAATACTATTTTATTTTAAATAAATATATCATCACGCCTTTTACCCATTACTTGTTGTGGCACTCTGTCGGAGCAAATATCGGTAAGTGATATATTTTTTTACGTCAAGTGCTATTATCAGCCGTCAAATCACGGCCCCCAAAGATGTTAGTAAAGAGGGAACCACAGGGGTAGTTTTAACGTGGTGAAAATTGTTTGTCGCCTATGGGAATCAAACCCGGGTTCTCAATGCCACTGAGCTACCTACTCCATATATTATTCAACGTATGTAATGATAGTTATTACTCATGAGGATAAATAATAGCCATTATACACAAGTTCAATACTATTTCAATTAGAAGTTATACTTTTAGTTTGGCAAAAATAATAATTGTTAGAGGTTGTATGACGTAAAAGACAAACTTAAATTGCATGACTATAGCATGTTTATGATATGAATAATAACTTGTTACTCACGTCCATCGCTATGTTGTTCTAGCAATTGCGATTGTCTACAATCCCGGTATATTAATATACTATAGAATTTCAAAAAGAGACCCAATATTGCAAGAGCAGTAAATAAGAAATAATAGCCCTTTTCTCCCGGATATGAAGGCAATTACGTGAGGATTAGTAAATTTAATCTCGTTTCTAATTTTGATTAGATGCAGAGCAGGTTCGTGTTCATACGTCATCCGCTGTCACCGGAGTCTTGATTTGAATATGTTCACTTGACACCGCTGTTCACGCACTCAAGGTCACAACAAACGTGTCTTTTACATTTTTTCTCCTTATTTTAGATATATTACTCTTTGTTCTTGTATAACAGTCCTGGTTTGTATGTTTAATTCTGGTCTGGAATATAAAATATGTTGCGAGAATTTTAAAAGAGCTTTTATTTATGTTTGAGAATTCTCAGCTACAAGAAAATTGAGAAAATACATTCGACACTATACAGAGTGCTTCAAAGATTACTTTTTGCTTATTATTTAAAATAAAATAACAAATATATGGGGTAGGTGGCTCAGTGGTATCGAGTCGGCCTGTGGATCCTGAGAACCCTGGTTCGATCCCCACAGCCGACAAACAATATACACCAATTTAAATCTACCCCTGTGGCTCCTCCTCCACTAATATCTTTGGGGGCCGTGATTTGACGGCTGGTAACCGCACTTCACGCGAAGATATATTTCACTTACCGAGATGTGTTTAGGCAGAGTGCCACACTCAGTGATGGTTAAAAGGCGTGATGATATATTTATTTTATTTATTTAAAAATAACAAATATATCATCACGCCTTTTACCTATTATTAGATGTGGTACACTGCCGTAGCAGATCTCGATAACTGATATATTTATACGCGGGAAGTGCGGATACCAGCCGTTAAATCACAAATGTTGAAATCGAACCCGGGTTTTCAATTCCACAGGCCGACTCAATACCACAGAGCCGCTTTCCCTATATGTATTTATCTAATATTAATTATATTAATTTACGTTTATATAAAATGCTACAATCTCGAAGATAAATTACACACTTTCAAACTTAAATAACAAGATTTAAGTTATAAAATCAGTAAAATTTTGAATAAAAATGCATAAATATAGCTTTATCAAAGCACGTACTTGCAATTACTTGAAAAGAAAAAACCTTTTCAAGTTAGAACCTTCTTCAGAAACCACAAATATCAATTTAATTCAGCGTCGACCCATAAAACAATAAAAACAAACTTCTCATCGCCAAGCTGCTATTCAGCACTCAGTGACGGAGAATATTCCACCATCTATAATTTTCTAACCATAAAATGATGCATACATACTTTCAACTCAAGTCTGGTATTTTTAACTGTTGACTCCAGGTCAAATGTCATCTAACATGTATCGCACATTACATTCTATTCTTGTTGTAAACTTCTGCAAGAAATTTTCCTTTAACACTTTGGTAACAAACAAAAGACAACACTATTATTTTTGTTTTATTCTTCTATCTTTTATGGGGTAGGTGGCTCAGTGGTATCGAGTCGGCCTGTGGATCTTGAGAACCCTGGTTCAATCCCCACAGCCGACAAACAATTTTCACCAATTTAAAAAATCTACCCCTGTGGCTCCTCCCCCACTAATATCTTTGGAGGCCGTGATTTGACGGCTGGTAACCGCACTTCACGCGAAAAAATATATCACTTACCGAGATCTGCTTAGGCAGAGTGCCACACCCAGTGATGGGTAAAAGGCGTGATGATATATTTATTTTATTTTATTTATTTATCTTTTATGCAGCTCGCGATGATACTTTTTTGCCCTCAAATGTTTCGAAATTGTTTTGAGAAAAATGTTTCAAATAAAAAAAAGTTATTTTTGTAGTAAGTACGCGAAATGAGTGTTATTTTTTTGCGCGTGAGAATGTCACTTTTAGTCAATCATTCGAACGCGCTAAAAAACAAGAATTTCGACCAGGATATACAGGATGTTTCAGACCACCCGTACCCCCCGATTATTTCGCGAACAACAAAACGGTTGGAGAAACAAAAAAATACGTCTAAAATATTTTTAAATGTTCTATTATATGACACCAAATGAGAGTTCCCCCCCTCACCTCCTGGGGAAAGGGGGGGTCACTTCGAAATTTTAAATGGGAACCCCCAGTTTTTATTGCAGATTCGGATTCAGTGATGCAAAAATTAAGCTTTTATCCAACAATTTTTTTCGATCCGCGAAAGATGGCGCTACAATCGCAAAAAAAACCAGTTTTTCCTATTTCTGAGGATTTTCAGGGTCAAATTTGAAAAATAAATTAAAGGCGTGTTAACCTTTTGAAAATTGTAAATTTAGGGTTAATCATATTGATGCCCCCCAAGTTTCTATTTTGTTTGTATCTATTGAAATAAGCGCGTGTTTAATATCTTTTTCGCGCGTTGCCATTGGAAACGCGCTCATTTAACGTCTTTTTCGCGCAAAAAATATATTTTTCGATTGTTCCACAGAAAACGTCAACTTTACGATGACAAATGAGAGCGTAATTGTCAACTTTTCATAGCAATTATTTTGTGATGCCCCAAATTATATTACTACTAAAGAATTGACAAGTTTGTGATATGGATTCTTCCATCATTGGTTTATTTATAGGTTAAATAAAATAGATACTGATTCAACTTTCATCGTTCACTGAAATGACCCGTTCAAATTGAACTGATCGTTACGAAGTAATTGGTAAAAGAAGTGATGATATATTTATTTAACAACATAATGAAATAAATTTGTGTATGAACAATGTATTTAAGATCTTCTATCTGCTTTTAAAAACGAAGACAAATTTCTGCAGCAGATGTGTACTTGAACAATAGCTTATTTATATGTATCTCGTAAAGAAGAATTTTCATTATTTATAGTATTTGAATGCAGAAACAATACTATTCGATTATAACGTCTGATATATTTGAACGCGATGCGACCTTTACATTGCACTGAACGTTCTGTCGTCGTTGTCTTGTCGCTATGGTTGTTGAACATCGGCTGCTGACTTAGTGACTTAACATGCTTCACGAAGAGATCAATAAAAGAAATAGTTAATTATAATCATTATTTCAACGATGCACGAGACTGAGATGCATTTGTCCTTACATCACATACTTTATTTCCGTTTGCAGCCTGCTTTTGTTTAGAGGACGACTTGATCAATTAACCGACACGTCATCTTTACTTCTTGTTACTATTTTATTGATTAATTACTTTTATTGTACCTAAAACAAATTATGGGGTAAGTGGCTCAGTGGTATCGAGTCGGCCTGTGGATCTTGAGAACCCTGGTTCGATCCCCACAGCTGACAAACAATTTTCACCAATTTAAAAAATCTACCCCTGTGGCTCCTCCTCCACTAATATCTTTGGAGGCCGTGATTTGACGGCTGGTAACCGCACTTCACGCGAAAAAATATATCACTTACCGAGATCTGCTTAGGCAGAGTGCCACACCCAGTGATGGGTAAAAGGCGTGATGATATATTTATTTATGTACATTTAAAACAAATTGTTTTCAAAACAATCCTGTATGCAATTAATTTTTTATGCTACTCTGTATATACTGCTGTTAACAATTCTTGTTTCTAGGCAAATGTATGCTCTACGTACATTACAAAATATATATAGGAAAGATGAAAATTGCTTGAATTCAAATACAGATAGAGTTTATGGGGTCTGGCGCGACTCTAGTTACTCAGTAAAATATTATTCTTGGCTTAGCAACGTATGTACAATACTGAACTGTTCAGCTGATTTACAGTTACAGAATTGTATTAACGTATAATTTTTAATTTTTCTTTAGATATATCGACGACATTCTTACTTTTTACATTCATTTGGTGTAAAAAGCAATGATTTTTATTAAGTTTTGAAGTGAAAATTAGATCACTCGTTTGGTAATCTCCATTTTAAATTAGTGCTGTCTATTAATGAATAATTGTCTGGAACATATGAGTGTTGAATCTACTCAGTCATTTATTATTAATTTAAATTCGTCAGATTCTGAACCTAACAGTAAAAATTCAGATTAAAATTAATTATTTTTTATATATTTTATAATTTACGTAGACCATACATTTGCCTGGAAACAAAAATGTTTGACAGTAGCATCAATTAGTGTGAATGGAGGGATTTAAAAGTCATTTTTCCAAATGATCGCTGGACGTACTATACAACGTAACATAAATAATTTAATAAATAGATAAATAAAGTAGATCCTGCACGCACTTTATTTATTTATTTATACTGTTCTGTTCAACAGGATTCACCGAATCGCAGTGTGGTAATTAATATATTTTTAGCTTGACTGAGATTCGAACTCAAGATCTTTGCAGTCAAATGCCGCAACGCTACCCTCATTACCACACTGCTGGTCTCAAATATCAAATTGAATTTGGGATAAATTTATGCCCTAAAAATTGGTGATATTCAATTATTGCTAACATAAATTTATGAAAATAAATAAATAAATATATAATCACGACTTTTACCCATTACTCGGTGTGGCATTAAATTCAAATGCATGATTAGAATAATTTAACAAAATGATTTATTTATTTTTGTTCATTCGATATTGATACCTATGACGTCATTAAAAAAGTAACTGATGACGTGTATCGTTAGATTTCTTACCAATCTACTATTAAAAAATATATGCTAACTATAGTATCACGAACAATATTTATTTAGTATATATTACTGCCCCCATTTGCATATAATTACATGGCAACACGTTATAACGTTGATAGGTATTAAAATCATCAAAATACGAATTGGTTACGCCAACAATAATTCCATACGTTTTACATCTTCAAGTGTGTATTGCATATAAACACATGCATACACATATACACACGCATAGGTTGATATGCCCAAGGCAAGACTGCTACAACGTCGACACACAAACTTTAAACAGTCAACTTTCACTTGCATGCCTCTCTGTGACTGAATCTTACAGTCTTGACTCCAACACTGACTTTATTCAACGCACAACTTTAGTCTTGCTTGTCAAGAAAGGACAGAACCGGCATAGCCCAAACATCCTCAAGAAATCATTCAAGATATGAACATTTTAATTGTAAATTATGAAATCTTAAAGATAAATTTATGCCGGGCAGAGATGCTAACCGCTACACAATACTGCAATTTATCATAAAAATTAATACAATATCAAAAGTATGAGCCGTTGGCACTTGGTGAATCATTATGAATAAGGATAAAGAACGTAGACACTTGATGTAGTTTCACAAAATTATTTATTAACAATAAGCCGAAATCGATCAACTTTGTTAATAAATAATTTTGTGAAACTACATCAAGTGTCTACGTTCTTTATCCTTAAAATTAATACATCTTGAAATTACTATTTCTACAATCGTGTGAAATGTGAGTAATGTTTCATTTGCGGTATAAAAAGTCGAACAAACTTAACCATGTAACCTATACAAAATAAATATTTTTAACGTTTAAAATGTAATTTGTAAAAAATAGTATATGCAATTCGCCTATAACTCATGCAATAAAGTACCGCTTTTCCCACTAGTTTCATAAATAACTATTAAAGAAAAGTTCTTCAAATAATCTTCTTCTTCCTATGGCACTACAGCCCAAATCGGCCTGGGCCTACCGGACACACCTAGCCGCAGTTTTTACACTGCCGTACTGCCGGTTTTCGTAGTCGAATGCTACATTATTTAAGGCGTATAAGTAACTAGTTTATAGCGCCCGAGTGTGATAAATACATGTAACTGTATTTTATATTTTACGACAAATCACACATTGTCGACAGGCGGATTCGAACTGACGAACCTTGGCTCGGGTGACGGCACAGAATGTTAAGAGATGTGCCTTAACACGCTCAAATAATAATGATAGATAATTAGTCCTCCGTAGGGTTGTGCATTTGACCAGTCAATTGACCAAGAAACATTTAATAAAAATCACAATTAAAATTGTAATTTATTTATATAATATTGTTTACTAAATCCAATATTACCTACTGAAAATGAAAAACCAACAACAACAAATAAACAAAACCACATCAAATTCAAAATAAAGTAAAAGACGTAATGAAATGAAATAATATGTATTAATTTTATTTGTAAAGTAAAGTAAGCAAATTCTCCAGAACCCAGAATACCAAACTAGATATATTCATGTAATAATAGTAAGTAGCTATTTCTATTGAACAACAGATGTCGTGGCGGTTCCATTTAGATTATTTGACCGTTTTTTTTGGCCGTCAAATATTTTTGGTCAATTGACCACGGCACAACCCTAGTCCTCCGTTTGAAACATTTTCCTTACAAATAATTGGGAAACATTTGATGTATGCATTTTGGGCACATACGGTTCTGTAAAATAAAGAGTGCATCCCAGCATGTATTACACCGAGTTTGCTAAGTGCACCACCTTGCAATTCGATATGGCATTTCAATTATCGAATTAGAGGGTATAAATCATGGAGCAATCAGCAACAAGTATACAACCAGCAACGAGCGATGAGCGCGCCGCCAGCCAAGTGTAGTTAGTAAGCAAGATTGTGTTTCTTACGCTTCTACCACTTAGCGCACTTCAAAACTAATTAATATATTATTGTGCGCTGTTCAATGTTGATGGCTTTATTGCATTACAAGGACGAATCCAACCGACTCGGTATTTAATAGTTTCGACACCTGCATTCTTGTAATTGATGTTAAATATGGCGCCCAGACAGTTACTCAATTAATACATAATTATTTTATTTATACATACTTGTAAATAACAATATTTAATTGAAATACTGATTTTTTATTTTTCTTATAAGAAATAGAATTATTTTTAGACATCAGATTACGATTAAATATATTTTTTATCTTTACAAAATTAAGGGGAAAAATTTAATTACATACTTTGAAATTTATTATTATTACAATGAAACTTAATTATTTCTGTTTGTATATCAGCGGTCTTCAAAATTCTACGAGCAGTAAAAAAGTCTGTTTTTCGAATGTATTTTGGTGACGTAAAGTGAACAATTGCAGACCAAGACAAGACTGAGCTGAAAGTAGACATTACCAATTGTCAGTTGAGAGCAGAAAATTGATGTTTGTCGCTCGCTGAGTATATTATCGTATCCATGGATAATTTCAGAACAAAAAATTGATTAGAAATGATTTTAAATACTTTTTGTACATTTGCTATGAAACGTTGATAATTACACTTTCATTTGTCATCGTAAAGTTAACGTTTTCTGTAGAACAATCGAAAAATAACTTTGTTGCGCGTTGCTATTGGAAAAGCACAAAAAAGATATCGAATGCGCGCTTACATTAATAGTTACCAGAGATACAAACAAAACAGAAACTTTATTTTAAGAACGTATACGTTTTTTAATTATTTAAGATGCAATCGTAGAAAAAATTATGTGTGTATCACGAGCGTAAAGTGTCTTTGTTCCTCTTACACTATTGCAGCTCTCGTCTTCGGTTCACGCTGCAATTACTGTGCTCGAGTAACAAAGAATCACTTTACATCAATAACTATTTTCAAGTGTTTCTAAATAGTCGTAGAAATTACTATTACAAACCACAAATGTCAA
Organism: Pterostichus niger; assembly: GCA_947425015.1. Lineage (NCBI taxonomy): Eukaryota > Metazoa > Arthropoda > Insecta > Coleoptera > Carabidae > Pterostichus > Pterostichus niger. The sequence goes on from OX380347.1 coordinate 17,556,643, forward strand.
TAGTTATTTTTGTACCTCGAGTAGAATGTAGTCTATTACCGCTCGCTTATGGAGATTGTTGACCGAGACGCAGCTGAGAGGTACAGCCATGCAAGAGCGACAAAGACACTTTCTGCTCGTAGTGCACATATTATTTTTAAAATGCTTCAAAAATAATGTTTGAATGTGTTTCTATTCGATCAGAAAAACTTGCTTTCCACAGGAGTAGAATGCAAATGTTTACTTTCCACACATGAAATAAATACAGAAAAGCTTATTTTCCATTATGGTCCTACGAACAAGTTATTTCTTTACTTCTATAAATAACTAGGCCGAAACAATGATTCCGTACTTTATATGATGCGGAAAGTAGTATTTTTTAAACGAGTGAGCGGAAAATATCAACTTTCCACACATAAAATAAATGCAGAAAAGTCTACTTTCTGTTATTTCATTCTCCAAGTTACCTACATTCAAACTTGTTTAATTAATTATTAATAAAAATTAAAAAATAATTAATCATAATTTTTTAACGTAGAAAAAAAATGTGGTTGAAAATATTGGGACAGACTTTAATTAGTTGTAGCCCTCTGCAAATAGCTACTTTCAACTTTTGGTAAATAAATAATTTTAATATGGGGTAGGTGGCTCAGTGGTATCGAGAACCCTGGTTCGATCCCCACACTAATATCTTTGGGGCCGTGATTTGATGGCTGGTAACCGCACTTCACGCGAAAAAAATATATCACTTACCGAGATCTGCTTAGGCAGAGTGCCACAGCCAGTAATGGGTAAAAGGCGTGATGATATATTTATTTAAATAACTTTAATGGTAGGTTTTTCTAAAATGAAGCTAAATTTTTGAAAATGTTTGAAATATTTCTGCTAGTTGCTGTTAGTGACTTACCATATTTCTTGTTGTCCTTAGTTTTGTTTTTATTTCTGGAAGAGGGGAAAGGTTTCAGTCTAGAAGTGTCGTCATCAATGTCGTCATAGTCAGGCTGCAAGAGAAAAAACAGAACGAAATGAGAATCATAATTAGAAGTAAGATTATGTGTGTTATCCATGCGCCGTGGGAACATATAGAAATATCTGCACTTTAAAATCTGTTTTTAATTAGTTGAGCATTTTATGTTATTGCTTGCAATGAAGTTTTGTATTTCAAAGGAAATTTCGTCATTATAATAATTTTTTTTTATAATATCAGCTGTCAGATAACTGAATAATAATTATTAAAGTGATATCTCTCAAAGTGATATGTTTATGTGAAACTAACTGATTAAAATTCGAGGTAGCAACCATTTTTTACTATGTACTTTATACAATGTGTCACAAGTGTCAGATATTTCGATATATTTTTTTCTATTGTAATTTTATCGTGCTGAATAATCTATTTTATATAAAAAGTGTGTTACATTGTTATACATTTTTTCTATCTATTTACTTCTGCGAATAAGTTCATCAAACATTTCTATCCGGACATAATTTATTTCTTACAAGCTTTCAATTACATTCATCCATTTATTCCACATAATCTCTCACCCTCAATTTTATTAACTTTTTTTTGTATCGTTTCTTGTACTTCAAACATTCACTGAATATATTTATTCATTGAACTCCACTTTCGCTTCATCCACACTCATAAATCCACTCATTTTTTACTCCCAATATTGATATTAAATTTAACACATACAGTAGCTTTTTATGGAACTTGTACACAATCTTGGTAAATGTGGAAATAAGTTAATTAAAAAAATATATGAAGTATGGTATAATTTCGTCAAATGTTTACAAAATATATTAAATTTGATCAATGATAACACTGGAAACAGTAAAATGTTGACAGATTTACTGTCATTTAAATTATAAAAACATGTATTTTATTACTTTTAAATCTAAACAGAAAACGAAGTAGAAAATTATGTTTTATACTGTTTCTTAACATGAAATATCTTTGAAAGGTTTCAATTTAGCAATTGCTCAATCTCATCAACATCTTTTTCTCTAATTTTAACATTTTCTCAATTTGACTGATAGTGTTCTTACCTTGGGTATGTCATGGGGATACAATCCTTCCCTTGGAGGCAGTTTCGGGGGCTTCTCGCTCCTCCTCTGCGCGAGCTGTTGCGTTTGCATGAGGAGCTGCTCGCGCGTGGCAGCCACGATGCCACCTTGGGCGCCAGCTTGAGCCTGAGCGCCGAAACCACCGCTACTTCCTGAAGATCCTCCACCGTTACCCGCCACGCTGTAAGGGTCCTCGTCGGGAATTGGAATGCGTGGACGATTTTTTATGTCCATTACTCGTTGCGCTGCAAGACGAAAACAAACACGTTATAGACGATAGGAAGGAAACATTTTTTAGATGACAGGCATATTTTGAAATTGACATAGTTGAATCTGTTATGCCTATGGCACATTGGTCGAAGAGCGTCGAAGAGCAGAGGTCTTCAATGAAACAACAGAACGCACCGGTTATCGACGAAAATTAGAGGCTCCTCTATTTCCATCGAAGTGCTCATTAATGAAACGAACGCATCTCATTTCACTCGTATCTTTTGTATCTCATTTCACGTTAGCATATTTTTGAAATTTAGTTTTTCTTTCTCAACTTTAGAAGCTTTTATTTTTCGTCAATGACGGGTGCGTTCTGTTGTTTCATCGAAGATCTAATCGATGCTCTTCGAAAAGTGTGACATAGGCATTACAAAGGGAAGTGGTTGTTTTTTAAATTCCGGTGTTTCTTTTTTTGCGCATTGCATCATTATACGTCTTTTATTAAAGTCATCTTGTTAAGTGCATTATTTCTCTACGTGAAATGCAGTTATTAGCCGTCAAATCATGGTGCCCAAAGTTGTTAGTGGAGGGGGAGCCATAGGGGTAGTTTTAACGAAGTGAGAAACTTGATTGTGTCAAACTGATTCGGATTCCACTGAACCCTACTGAGATATGTATTAAATTTTGCAGAATAACAAATAATATAACTGAATAGACACGGATCAAACAATAAAATTTAGAAGTTGAGTTTAATCCCCATAGATTAGAACATATTTTCGTAATATTTAATATCATTAAATGAATGATTGGAAAGTGAAAATACAGACACTTAAAAGTGCTATTTTATGAAGGAATTTTCTATTTGATGTTGGTAAATCTGAACAAGTATCTACTAATGAATGAAGCAAAACGAAGGGACAACCTAGCAATACAGTTTTATAATGTTTAAATCGTGTGCGGAAGATGAATCTTATGCAAAGCTGACAAGAGAAAGTGCTGTAAAATCGCTTAAAAATATGTTGCACATGCATTCAACATTCGTTGTCGGCTTAGCGTATTTATATTCAATAGTGTGAAACTAAATTCTCTCATTTTCAACCAATCACTAAACTAATAATAGACATTAAGTCAGATTAAAATGTTCGAAGAGATTATTTTTTATTTATTGGAGACATTTATTTTGGAAATATAAATTCAAATAGTGTCACAATAATTTCAATTTCAGCGACTTTCAAACTACAAAGAAATGTATATATTTTGACAATCTATTTTCTTTACACTATCAATTAATTAAAGCTCTTGTATTTTTCATATTTGCTTAATTTAATATCATGTTAAATTCTTGCAAACTCACCTAATGACATTTGAAAGGAACACACCTAAATACATTGTTTTAAATACTTATAGTTGCATATATTTTAACGATCTTAAGTAATCTTCCACTTATTGCAATAGACTTATTAATATTTATAAACTATTTAAATACCGTTCATGATATAAAAACTCTACAACAATTTCTACATTTAATCAAAGTGAGCATTAATTACTTCAGAAATTATCCAACAAATAAATCATTATATGTACAAATTCGAATACAACAATTATGTGAAAAATGATTTTAGTGCTTTTAATGTTTGTTCAATTTTATTTATCACATTGCACAATAGGAACTAAATCCCAATGATTGGCGGATCCTAGGGGAAGCCATGGTATTCATAACTCTCCCCTTGGGGCCTTGTTCTTTTACTTACATAATGTAAAGAATATCAGTTTAACATTTAACTTCAATATGTCTGTCAGTACGGAGATTCCGAGTTCGAATCGCACTCAAGCTAAAAATTATATGAACTACTACACAGCGGCTCGGTGAGTGCGGACCCTGTACTGTAATTGGGATTCAGTTCCTGTTGTACAGCGTAACATAAATAAATAAATATTGTGTTCGTTCCATGATAGGTACATGTAATAGTATATTTTAATACCAGTGAGGAAAGGGTTTCATTACAAAACGAGTACGAGGTTTGCAGTAGCCCTTTCCCACGTGTGTCACATACTATTTTTTCAACATTAAACATGAAAATTATATTTTCACATTTACATTACAAGAAATTTAATAATTATTTTATATAAATCAAATGAGTTGTATATAGTTCATAGATTCTTTTAATTGTGTAAGTTTTTCAGTAGAAATTAGTATAATATTAGATAATTATCATTCTTTTTTATTTATTTACTTTTAAATATGAGAGTATCCTTATTTAAAAATTTTAGTGAGCAATAATAATGCAGTAAAATAACATACAAATGTTAGGAGTAAATTATTCTAGTAACGTAATATCAAAATTGTGACAACCTGAAATATAAAACGTTGTTATAAATATATTTATTAGGAAGGATTATTAAAAGAATTATTAATATATTAAATTATTTTTTGAGTTCTGCTTCGGCAGGATGGCGTATAAGAAGGACAAATTGTCATCATATTTGCGGTATGCACACTTGGCAATTATATGCAAATGTATGCCGATTTAAGATGGTTTCTGGTAGACTTAAATCATTCCGCGATTCTGTTTGTGTTATGTATATGCATTCGCAATAGTATTATGTCATTGCACTTGTTTACACAGTATGCGCACAAATTCTTGTCTTGTTGTTATTCACTTGGGATTTGTCAAGTAAGAAATACTTCTGGCTCATTGCCGTAGGCAGGGCCATTTCGACCTGGGGGTGCAAAGCGTGAGGGTACACGAACGGCAAGCTAAAAGAGGCGCCCTACATTTAGTTTCTTTTTCAGATATACTATTTTCATTTTAAACTGGAGGGATCGGCATAAAACGATTAAATGCACCGCAATTACGTTTACAAAGGAACTCAAAATATGACCCGTTATAACTGGTGTCACAAGGTTCGCACAGGGTTGTACAGCCCCATTCGCCGGTTTACAATCTTTAAATAAGTATATTTCCTTATTCATACGATACAAGTATAATATATTATAAATATTATATACAACCATAATCTAAACATTTACATACATTACTCAGTCTGATTCAGTACAGGATATTTAATCTTCTTATTGAGTAACATAACTGCTAATTGAATAATTTAATCCGAATTAGTAATTTTTAAATGGTCAATCATAGGAAAAAAACAAGAAATATTTTAGGCTGAATACGACCCTTAAAAATTTACCTATTGTGACCATCGTTAAGCGATTTGGGGTAACCGCACTAATAGATTTCATTGTAGTTATATTGGACAGGGACGTTTAATCGTTTTATGCCGATCCCTCCAGTTTAAAATGAAAATAGTATAATTTAAAAGAGCGTTATAAATAACTACTGTTAAAACGAATTTACTAGTAAAATAATTATTATAAAATTATTCTGATTATACTATATTTATACTTCATTTAAATACTATTCTATGTATTTGGTTACTGGAATTTAATAACACAAACTCGCGCGTCCAGTCGCGTCGCAAGATTTTACAGGAAATGATTTGTTTTAAGCCAGATCTTATGCACCGAGTAGAATGATATGTTATTTTAAGTTTGTAAGTCTCAGACTCAACAACTTGTTTTTTGGTGCTTAATTTTTGTGTTCGATTTTGTGATCATTATTTAGGCAACTGAAAATTTAATAAATGTAAGTACGTTTTATAATACATTTAATTTCTTTTTATGCTCGGTTAAAAATTAAAATAGATACAATATTTTAATAGGTATACTTTTTGTAAGTAATAAAAGTATGAAATTTTAGCCCTATACTACATATATTTGATACATCAAATATTTTTCAATATATCTCCTAATTTAAGCGCATTGTAAACAATCTGCTGTATCTTTATGAACACGAACATAAGGCTGTTTATCGTGTAATGACAATTCTTTGACATTAGAATTCGCATGTCGACAATCTCATGTCGTTCTAGATTTTTTTACATATTCTTCCCAATAAGTAAAGTCCTTTTCATTACATAATATTCTACATTGTTCAAAATTGTACAGGAATATTTTAAAATAGAATGTAAACTTAAAACTATACATTATATTCAAATATTTGTAAGAATATTTAAGATATTATTATCTCATCTGTGGCGCTACAGCTCAAATCGGGCCTGGGCCTACCGGACACACCGAGCCGCAGTTTTTACACTGCCAAATGCTACATTATTTAAGTATAAGTGACTAGCTTATAGCGCCCGAGTATGATAAATACATGTAACTGTATTTTATATTTAACGACAAACCACACATTATCGACAGGCGGATTCGAACTGACGAACCTTGGTTCGGGTGACGTTACTGTATGTTAAGAGATGTGCCTTAACACGCTCGGCCACCGCGCCTGTACCTCCTTAGTAATACTTATAATAATTTTTATATTGGATTCTTCTAAAATACATATTTATAACATAATTTATAGTTTTTACATAGAATTTGTAAAATATCCTTGTACAATTTAGAGCAGTGTATTTTAAGCGATATTTAAAAAATCGAGCAATGCAGGGTTGTGAGGTTATGTTTTGTTCTAACAAGTACCTGTATATGAATATATCAGAGGTAGTTGACCAAGTTGAGTTGAGCTGCTGCCCAACACAAGTCATGTCTGCATTTTGCGGCTTGGCGTCTGCGTAGCATGTTTCACATAAAGATCGTGTTTGCAGCGATCTGAAAGTTCATCTCGCATACGGCATACGTGACGGATTTCAACTCCGCTACAATAGTTTGCAAACAGAAACTGCAAAACTGCTCTAAGTGTACAACTGCAACTTTCCTAGCTGCCTAACTTGCTACAGGGCCGTTCTGACCCGGAGATGTAAGGCGTAGTTTCTTTTTCAAAAATATTTAAATAAATAAATATATCAGCACGCCTTTTATCCATTACTGGGTGTGGCACTCTGCCTAAACAGATCTCGGTAAGTGGCCAGCCATCAAATCACGGCCCCCAAAGACGTTAGTGGAGGGGGAGCTACAGGGTTAGATTTAAATTGGTGAAAATTGTTTGTCGGCTGTGGGGATCGAACCAGGGTTCTCAAGATCCACCTACCCCAAAACTAATTTAAAACTAATTTACTAGTAAAATAATTAATATAAAATTATATTTATACTTCATTTTAAAACTATTATCTGTATCTGGTTACTGGAATTTAACAACACAACGCCGCGTAACTTATTTATTTATTTGTTATTCTGCACAACAGGAACTGTAAGCTAAAACTACTTCTACATCAAGTGCCGTAGGTCAACTTCGTTTTAAGATATTTTGACAATCTATTAATCAATCAATTTTGTCGTCAAGTATTAAAGTAGAAGATTGGTTAGAAATTCTAGTAAAATTTATAAATAAAAAAAATAACATCAATCAGACGGATGGCAGCGAGTTCAATTAAACTTACGATACAGTTGATCAAGAAATTGTAATTATTTCCTGGTGCATATCATTTATTTATCTGTACTGTACACGACTAAGGCATCAACAATTATTACATTTTTTTCGACTAATAAATAATATAATCATTGATGATAATGCCGTGAGTAATAATTTATTAATTACAACCAAATTCATGTAATTGTATGTTATGTAACAAGTTTTATAAACGTCTCTTTAGTTACGAGTTTTTTTGACACGAGCTGAGCGAAGCAAAGTGCGTATTTAAAAAGTTCTACGATCGCAAATTAAGCCAACAACAAAATTTAAAGTTAAGTCACAATGACAGCTGTCTAAAGCTAACTTCATCCCGTGCTTAATATCTTAAGCGGTGACTAAAACGTCCGTAACCACGACTTGTCAACATGTGATTAAAATGATGATGGGAAATTTAACGTTTTAAAAATATGATGAAAGAATTGTGGAGCTGCCTACCTGGTGGTAACTTGGATTTGAGCATATCCATGGCGACGACGTTGATGATGAGAACCCAGATGGGACACTCCAGGACATCAGGCTCAGATTTGACGAAGGCGATGGCGCTGAGACATTGGCATTCCAGCCTACGTCTGTCTGGATAAGCTCTGCGAAGCTCGCGGTTTACGTTGGATTGGAACTTTTTCATGTCGAAAAGCTGCAAGAAACAAATACACACATGCAAACTTCTAACTCTACTCTTAATAAATAATAAGGAAAATATCATTCAATAATATATAACATATAATTGAATGATGGTTTTCAAAATATGAATCGCGAACCTCCAGGAGATTGCGAAGAAAACGTGTATTCAAAGAATTCATTGCAATTATATTACTTGCAAAGTTCTTACTCCGAAGTTTTTTTCTTTACTAATTTCTGAAATTGTTGTTCCATTTTTGTAACGCCCATTATCAAACCAGCCTCTTACAAACTTCAATTTTCATCACACAAAATTAAAGGAGTCACGATATAATTTATTTCTGATTTTTGAAAACTTTGAAAACCACCAACTTAAAGAATACATTATTTGCTGTGTATCCAAGATTTAAGCTTTACGTAAACGTTTTCATACAAGATTTGAAGAATTTGTTTTTTTTTTAATTCAGGAAAATAAAAATCTCACCTTGACGGGTTTCTCTGGTTCGAGAGCACAACCAGGAAGCTTCAGAATCTCGTTCCCGATGGCGTTTTCATCATCTTGTCCGGTACTTTTCACGTAAACGTTGCATTTAGAAACGCGTTTGATTAGAATGTTGCCAGCGTCATCCATCTTGATTTTCACGCCCTGAAACAAACAAACTTCGTCGAAATATTTCCCAAAATAAATACCGATTGGAATGTGAAGAACATTCTTCGAAATGATATCTTTTTTTCTGATTTATTGCATGAATAAAAAACGTGTACACGTGTTTTAAAAGGTGTCCACGACATTTTATTTTGTCTTGTGCAAAACAGACAAGCAATTATATATCAATGTCCATGATGGTACCAACACTTTTAAATGAACGCAGATAACAAAAGAAAAAACATGGTATATCCGTGACTACAAAGCTAATATGATATCTTGATAAATATCAAGGTACCAAAAATAGACTTTCAATAAAATCAAGTGACAAGACATTCTTTCAAATTGTTAAATTTTTGTTTATACTTACATGTCCGATGTGCCGTTTGAATTCCTCGGTTTTCTGGTCGCGCATTGGGTTTTCAAATCCGCATAGTCCGATCCTGAAACAAAAAGTCAAATTGAAACTATTTCAAACTGAATTTAAGAACATTTAATATGAACATAATATGATATAGAAGAAAATGCTTGCTTCATTTGCATATCATTTACGACGAATTATGTTTAGCAAGAGAATAAAATAAATTCAATTTCAGTCCGTTTAAAAATTTGAAATATTATTATATCTATCTAGTATACAATAGCATTAATATTTTATTTATTTGGGAGAGTCTTTTTCACTATCAAATATTTTAGTTACAAATATGATGAAAGGAATTTTCTCATATGCATTTGAAGCATTTTTTTCTGAAATAACTTATTAAGTTTGATCATTTGAAATTTCAAAGTTGATATTCTTTATTAGTAAACCGGAAATATTTATAAGATTAAATGTTTTAGATAGATATTTGAAGAAACTGTCTGGATATCCGACATCCCTGTACATGAACCGCAATACAATTTATGCTTCCTTTTCCAGAGTAGATCAATTAGCGAAATAAAAACTCAAACCATTGTGAATAAGCCGGGACACAAATATACAGGGTGTACGGTGTATGGTAGTATGGTAATGAAATCAGAAACGCAAATGGAGCAGAAATGTTGTATGGTACGTTGACGGTTGAACAGGCAAGGACAAATGTGAATTTGTCACATTGTTCAGTAAATTCGTTTCTGGATTTTTATGCTAGCTTGTGACAATACAATGAAGTGAGCGAATAAGATGCAAGAACGTGAGCAGTTTTCAAGGTTCATGCCATTTTTTACTTTTTATTCATTATTTGTTTTCTATATGTTCGTCATTCGATTGTGTACTTTTATCTCTACTGCCAGATACTACACACACTGATTTTATTACATTTTAATAGTTTCATATAATACTTGAAATATTTATCTTATTCGAGGATTAGCCACATGACAGCCACAACCTAACAGAAAAGCCACAACTGCCTATAGTTTAATAAGTCGTTATTTTTTTATAAATCTACTAGGAATGAACTCGTAAACTCGCCTTTGCGGGATTATTGTTTACCACGCATTTCTAAAACTGCGTCCACACCAAACAAATGAACGCGAATGAACACAAAAGTAAACGAACAACAATGATTACATTTAATTGCCACAATACCAGCAAGGTATAAAATCCAGGCAAGATACAAAATTCCAAAAGCAAAAGTTATTCGTTGTAAGGTTCGCTCAGTTCGTTTTAGCTTCAATTATTCAGAATTTCATACATTTATTTAAATGGGGTAGGTGGCCCAGTGGTATCGAGTCGGCCTGTGGATCTTGAGAACCCTGGTTCGATCCCCACAGCCGACAAACAATTTTCACCAATTTAAATCTACCCCTGTGGCTCCCTCTCCACTAATAAAGAAAGCTTTTACGTTAGTTTCAACAATCAACTTGATTTTATTTTCTTACAAAATTGTAAACCAAGACGTAAATTATAATCAAATCTATGTGGTCATTTCTACCATCGGTTAAGCGTTGGCCACTAACTAAAATAACACCCTGTATTCATTTGTATACTAGTGCTTGTGTGTGTTCGTAAAAATAAAATTGAATAACAGTTTAAAATGTAGAAAACACCGAATAAGTAAAAACAGTTAGAGTGAAATTTATACGATTCGAAATATTTCCCAACTGAATCTAAATTTACCTACGCATTGAAATTGCGTGGTACCACGCGTAACCGGTTATTATGTCACAAATATTTCCAGCTTCATTTGGGTGCGTGCGATGCGTGATTCACCCAAATGTTTTCCTCTAAAGTTTAAGGACAAGCACAGAGTAAATAGTAAATGATGGTTTTCCAGACACTGCAAGAACAACCAGAGATAAGATCCGGTGAAACTGTAACTCAAACACTCAAGGCTGTGGACTGTGGAGTGTAGCCAAGACGCCCACAGAATTAAGTGACAATTTATAATTTTTGTGTTGTTGCACGCAGAGTTAGGGTAGTATTGCAGTTGTGTTTCTTTCATACATTTGTAATGTGTCGTAGAGCAATTGTAAATGTCAGCTTGTTGTGTGAAAGATTGACTCAATTAAATGGGTGGTCTACAATTCTGCTTGTTTTGTTGCGAATGCTTCTACCACCCTACTATCTAATATTTTATTGTATACATACAAATCACATATTCAGAAAATATACTGCTTAAAATTGTACAGGGATATTTTTAAAATATAAATTATATTCAAATATTTGTAACAATATCTAAGGTATTATTTTTCTTACAGATATTTAAATAATTTAAGTTTTAATTTTACATTTTAAGTGGTTTAGTGATATCGATTCCCACAACCGACAAACAATTTTCACCCCTGTAGCTCTTCCTTTACTAACCGAGGTCGAGATTTAACGGCTAGTAACCGCATTACTATGATCTGCTACGGCAAAATGCCAAGTGTAAAAGGCGTGATGATTATATTTACTTTATTCTAAACGTTTCAAAATTAATTTAGTGAAAAATTTAATTTATACAGGGTGCAGCAACTAAATTATAAAATTAAATTACGTTCATAGTTTTTTTTCTAACCTCAAATATCATATTAAAATTTGAAATTAATTCTTTACATTATTTAAACAACTATAATAATGTTTCATTCTATTTTATTTATAGTAAAATACAAAGTGTTTCAAAATGATTGCTAAAAAAAATTAAGGATATACGAGCCCCGTCCCACATCAGTTGGCCCACTTGCTGAAATTTTAATTTATGTAGTTATTATAAGAAAATAATTATATTTATGTAATTTAACTGTATTTATTTAACCTAATATTGATATTTAGACTTTTTATAGTTAATTGGAAATAAATATTTAAAGGAATATTATTTTTTATTACAAAAAATGTAATTGGTTTTTATACATGAAAGTTTTGCATTTTATATAGTTTATAAGTCTTCAAATTACTTACACTTTGTTTAGAAATTTGGTAGCTATCGAACTGGCTATGCATAGATACGTCAAAACAATTGTTGTTTACTGACATTAGTTTTTCAAAAGACTTCAAATTAATTTTATACATTGAAATGACTAGAGGTAAAAAGATAGATGAGAATCTTCGATCTATCATAATTAATTTATCTAAAACTGGAAAATCAAATTCAGAAATTGGAAAATTATTATGTTTATCACGATATAGTGTTAGAAATATTGTGCGATTGTACAATACAAGCGGATCCATTGCCTCAAAACCCCAATATGTGAAGAAAAGTAAAATTACAGATATTAATAAGAGAGCATTAAAAAAAGTTATTCGTCAAAATAGACGTGCTAATTACGGAAAACTCAGCGTATTGTGGGGTGAAGCAATTGGAAAGCAAGTTTCAAGATCTACATGCCACAGAGAAGCTCAAAAGTTGGGATTCAAGACATACAAGGTTGTGTTTTAAAATTGTTGTCTGAGTGAAAAATTTCAAAAAATCTATATAATTTTTTAGGCTAAAGAAAAACCGTTATTGACAATAAAACAAAAGCAAAACAGATTGAAGTGGGCTAAAGAACATAAAAACTGGATTCCTGAACAGTGGAATTGTATACATTGGAGTGATGAGTCTCGGTTTGAAGTTTCTATTGGTGACAGTAGAAGCAGAGTAATTCGACAGGAGAACGAAGCGTATCATCCAGATTATATGAAAAGAAAGGTTAAGTTGCCAGCATCTGTTATGGTGTGGGGATCAATGTCTGCAAAAGGTGTAGGAATATTACATTTTATTGATGGAATTATCAATACAGAAAAATACTTAAACATTTTAGAAGAATCTTTACTACCATCAATGCAAGACGCTTTGGATTCTGGAGAAGATTTTATCTTTCAACAAGACGGTGCGGCCTGTCATACGTCTAAAAAATGGTTTTCAGACAATAATATTCCACTCTTAGAATGGGTGTCTAGTAGCCCTGACTTGTCGCCTATTGAAACATTGTGGAATAAGATGAAAAAAGGTTACGTGCAAGTCCTGCAAGATCTATACCAGAACTGAAGCAAAAACTTCAAGAAATTTGGGATCAATTTACGCCAATAGATTGTCAGACTTTAGTAAACACAATGCCTCAAAGAATTACGGCAGTTATTAAACATAAAGGTGATGTTACCCAATGGTAACTTAAAAAATGACACTAACATTTAAGTTCTTGTTATTGTTTTTTGTTAAACTTTTAATTAAAAAAGAAAAAACTTAAGTTAATTTAAGTTAAAAAGAGGAAATATATATAGATGATATAAAAAATATAAGTTTTTGATATTATAGATTGCAATTCGATTGTTAAAATTATAATAAATGCATTTTAAGCAAGTGGGCCAACTGTTACGGGACGGGGCTCGTACATTATTGCAATACAAAAAGAATTTTTCCGAAATACTCAAAAATAATTGCATATTACTTTAAACAAACATTTTTCGTACCACTGATCTGATAGGTTACAGTAATGAATACAAATTAGTAAACGTTAAACATTGAAAGAATTGTTACACAATTTTAATTAAATAAATTTAAATGTTTATTAATTTTTAGTTGTTCACACAATAAACTTTTATTTATCTTCATCCATTTATTCCTTGGGTAGACAATCTCTCTTCTATTCAAATATTTAAAGTAAAATATAAATTCTTATTACAAATAAAATATATTTAAAAACAGTATTTAATTCAAAAATCTAATTAAATTTTAGATTAAATCAAATTAGAGTTATCAATATTTAAAAAAATACTCACTTAAAAAAATAGAATTTATGAACAGTTTCGAAAGTAACATAAGTGTGTTTCTTAAGTGGCAATTCTGTACAACTCTAAATAAATTTTAGTTGTTTGCTTGTCGAAGACATATTTGGAATCATGTTCCATCAATTTATGGGTGATATATATTTTTTCGTATACCCATGTTAGAAGTTACAAGAAATTTAGATATTAAATAAATTGTATGTGTTGTTACAAGAATGCAATGTACTTAACTGTTAATGTGTTAAAAATCTTTATTATTACTCAGTGATTAAAGCGTGATTATCTTTTAAGTAACAGCTAAATAACTTGAAATAAGCATCAATTAGCTTGTAAATTGGCAAATTGAGTTAAATAAAAATTACATTAATTCTGATGAATAGCTTGATTTAAGGAAAATAATCTTTTTATACGATGAATAATTCCAACATGTTAGTGTTTTTGTGAACAAATCACGCATTAAATTATTATCCGTCAAGGAATAATTATAATGACGCTATGTTTTGTGTTACTTTTATTTTCATTTGATGATTCTAAGCTTCCGTTGTTTTATGCATATTACGTCATTATTATGTTTACTCTTTATTTAGTCAATGAGCAACGAATTTAAACATTTTTAAGGTGAAATAATTGACACCTGAACATTTATTTTAATGTTTGTTTTTACATCTTCGCTTACCTCACTTATAACAGATTTCACTGTAAGCTGTAGATTAAGAATTGCCAAACTTTTTCATAGGCGGGCCACATTTTGATTGGAAAATTGCTCAAGGGCCAATCACTACATGTTCTATTAATTTTTGGACGAAATATAAAATCAAAATATTTTCTGAGCTAAAAACTACACCTAATGAATACAATAATAAATATAAAATTTACATTCAATTAAATTAAATGAAACGAATGGAGTTGTTTGGGTTTCCTAATAATTTCTCAATTTCGGGTGTCATATTTATGGCAGCCATTTTGAAATAGCTTCTAAATCTGTTAACCTGGATCTTGTTGGACTTTTCATGAGAGAGAAGGTGTGTTCACAAATATATGTCGAACCAAATATTACATATTTGTCTTTATTTAAATTCTCATAAAAATTACAACTATTGTCTTAACGAAAAAATCCGAGAAAATTTCCGTCACTCTGCACAACGTGTTTTCAATTGAATGAAAACAGTTAAATCTACGATAAAATTCTTTTGATAATGCTCTTAAATTACTAATAAAGCAGTTATTTTTATTTTGAAGAACAGTCGATGAGAATTTTTTCATTTAAGTTTTTGGTAAATATTTTAAATTTTCTGTCAAATCAATTTAAGATTTCCGTTAAATCATGCACATATAATTTATTTTCTTGGAAGATTTGATTCAAATTATTGAAATGAGTTAAGATATTAATAAATATCGGTCGCGGGCTGTAGATACATGCTTCTGAACGAAATACACTTGGTTAAAATATCTGAGCACCTTCAGAAAGAAATATCTCTATACGTGGAAATGTTGTGAATCGAAGAACATGAGCTTTTACATCGAATTATGGATTCGTACTAAACAACAAAATTGCATACAATTGAAAATATATTTTCTGAAAGTAAATCAGTAAATTTGTATATAATAAAGTCGTTACACGTAACATTATAATATGAATTCGAATTCACACAATTTGTACGAAATATTTATTGTAATTCTTACGTAAAGCGATCTTCGGATGGAAACAATGTTCAAAGACGGAAGTATAAATTATGAACGTTGGGATCTGAAGAGAAAGTTGTGGAGGAAACAAAACATTATACATAACAAAGTATCATTTTCTACAAATTATAATCTATCATAAAATATCATTTTGTCATAATAATAACACATTCCTTTTCTCCAATTTCACTCAAATATAAAACAAATAGCGTATTTTCTATTACGACACTTATCAATTAACTGTCATTTAAAATAAACTTTGTTTTAAAAAAATTCGGTAATTTTTAAAATAATCGAGTGAAAAATATAAGAATAACATTGTTAATTTTTTTCCTCACGTACAGAATGCTACATATTAATGTGAATTCATAGCTAATAAAGATCAATAAATTTAGCAGATAATTTTAAGTATAACGTTGTCATATCTGGAAAATATTTTTACTACACTGTATATTATTGCAAATATACGCAATGGGTAATACACATTACTTAGACTGTGACATCTGTGTCTGAACACCAATAACTATAACTATTTTACGAGATTGAAATTTATTGCTAGATCATTCTAAGTACTGTTTGGCGCACCTTGCAGATGCCATTTCATTCTATTAACGCCCCCTATAAATTGGAATTATTCTCCTTTATCTGTTGAACACCCAAGTGAAATCATAAGTGAATTCAACAATGGACGAACGATTTTATTTTTCTGATAATAATAGTAGTTTTTAGATAGCCACCAGAGGGTGGTAGGTAATGCCAACTCGAAAAAGACAAAAATGTCTATTTTTTACAGGTTATACACGGTGTTTCACAACTTAGAGTAAAAAATTAAAGGGTATATTCTGTACGACGTGCTGATCATGAAACAAAAAGATTTTTTTTTTAAATCGCAAAACTATTTTCCATGTTTCCCAGTCCAAAATTTTTCGTTGCCACTGCCATTGGGTGGATGATTATGTTAAAGTTATTAATTAAATAAAATTCTATTATAAATAACTGCTAATAATTGAATTGTGTAATTATTCTTTCGTAGTTGATACCTACTTCATTGTTTGTGTTTAATAGGAAAGCGAATCCTGTGCAGTACTACAAAAAATGTTTTAGGTTAACAACCCTTAATTTTTCGAATTTAAAAAAAAATTCTTTTTGTTTCATGATCAGCACGTCGGCGTCGTACAGAATATACCCTTTAATTGCTCTAAGTGTATTTAAAAAACTACGCTAGATATTATTGATGAAATTTGTACAATTATACTTTTTCGGTGACTATACTCGTACCTCATAAACTAAGCAAGATACGTAGATGTAGCCCAAAATCACGACCCTCTTTATTTAATTATCAGTTAACTATTAAGTATCACAAAAATGTAAGTATTTATTTTTTTTACAAAAATACTTTGTTGAATTTGTGGCAAAACTTATAGGTCATAAGTTAATTAGAAGTAGGGATGGTAAAAATGTATTTTTCTCGGAGAGTTAGCGTTATGTAAAACGGCAGAAACAGAGAATTTGCGTAGTGGGCAAAGGCGTTGCTGATGTTATTTATATTCAGTATAAGTAAAATAATGGAGCGCTGTGCGCCATAGTTGGCGGCCTTGCGAGACGCAGTCTTATCTAACGGTCTGGACACGAACTACACACGTAGGCATATGCAACCCCATGAGACTTGAGCTTTTTTTACATGAGTTTCAACGCCTACTATTCCACAACTAAGCGGCTGCTCCCGTGTTCGAAGGAAAAATATTAGTGCTAGTAACGATAGCTTACCCTGACTCGGATCATTCATGAAGCCGAGCTAAAATTAGAACACCCTACGTAGGATTGCAAAAATACTCGATGCTATAAATAAATACAAGTAAATAAATATCACATCGGCTATTACATTCATTGCTCTACACAGTTATAATGAGCGTCTTAGTATATTTTCGTTCCCGCTAGGTTCGCTAGTGAGCTAGTCTCTTTTTTATCGATTTGTCCTTTAAATAACAGATGTCATAGTCATTTTTATTGAATATTATATCGCTGAAACCAACCAGCAAATGCATGAAATTCAATATTAATGAGGAGCCTGTATTCTTTGAGCTTAGGATATGTTTATTAGATGTACGAGCGAAGAATGCGTTCTAATATAAAAAATTGCTGGTAAATAATACAATTTTCGCATTTAAAATCAATCTTATTGCACATATTCATTTCTATTTTGCAATGTGCACTTGAAAACTAGCTCTGTACTGTCATCTTTTAGTCAAATTGACTCTAATTAACTATTTTACTTCTTAAAGTATAAAATAAAAAACGAATAAAGTGAATTTTAAAAATGCAAGCATCTATATACTTCAAGAACGAGTATACATAACCTAAAAGTTATTAAATGTCAACCCCTCAACTCAAATCAAAACTTGACATATTGAACCAAATTATTTGCTGTTAAAAAGAGATTATACTGGATAAATATACTAGTAGGTAATTTAACTTTTTATTTAATCGCCTTCTTACAAACAAGCCAAAGTAATTTTTCCGTACGTGTTTAGGTTCCTCATGTAAGGAACGTTTTCTATTAGATTCAATAATGTATCTATTTTTTGTAACGTGTTTCACAACAGATTAAAAAAACCTAAAAAAAAATGAAGGGAAAATAATAAGAATAGTATCTTCTGGACGGATGATTCTGTGGTTATCAATTATTTAAAATGATACGGGCATTATTAACAAAAGTTCTACTGAATTTAATAAAAAACATATTAAGTTTTTTGACTAGACACTATTAAAATATGTGATATACCTACACCAACGCGAAGATAAAACTAAATGTTAATATATTCTTGTTTTTTGTTGCTGATCTTCCGATAAAGTCTAATGGAATGAAAAAATAAAATATCGGTTTTTCTCGTGCCCGAATAAACATCTTTATTATGAATGTATAATTTTAAAATTATATAACTTAATGTCAGACGCGTCTAGAAATAACACAACTTTTTCTAACATTTACTAAATTAATTTTTAAACCAGTAGTACTTAAAAGACTTTTAAACTCATTGGCTGGTAGCACAAGCTCTGTTTTTGCCTGTTTTAAGAGCAGTGTTTTTGGGTGTTTTAGCTATCTCTAACATGTTAAAACCGTGCTCTTAAAACACCCAAAAACAGAGCTTGTGCTACCAACCTTTGTAACATTGGGTAGCATTGCGTCGGAGTTTCAATTTGAGAATCCGGGTTTTATACCCACCATATTAAAATTTGCCTCGTGGTTCCTCCTCCACTAACATCTTAAAGAGGATTTGCCAAACCCAGTATTATTATTTCTACATATTTTGGGAATCCTCAAAACTGTTAATTAGCGCATTCGTGCAGCTTTGAGAATGGAAATAGTAAAATAAAATTTAACGTTTATTTAAATATATTGTTATGTGCCTTTTAGTAAAGAATTTGTTCTGATAATCGAGTTTTACTGTATATTCATTTTTTCTTTTTTTCTACAGGATGTTCGAAAAAGAAAACAAGAGCCGGTGTCACCTGCTACAGTGTCTGAATTTTAACGAAACCAGCCGACTTTCACTTTTTAGTGGTAAGCTCAATTTTCAACTTTTTTCTTTTTGAAATCAGGTTTGTGTACAATCAAATGTTTTAAATTATTCGTTTTATTCGTCCGTACAGAATCTTACACTGCTCGAATCCACCGGTTTTAATTAACATTATCGGGGAATATCTCTCATTATTGTTGAGTGTGCAACTGTCTATCAGTAGCAATAAACAATTTCAGTGACCAAAAACAGGCGGCTGATATTTTACTTGTCGACCTTGCGCGTTTTGTTAGTGCTAACGAAGATAAACGTATACGAAAATACAGCAATGAAGAATTTTTTTCTAGTTTTTTTTTTACACGGAACTGTATTCCAAACTGTATCTAATAACTATTTAATTGAAGCTTGTCGGCAGAAATAATTAAATAAATAAATTATTATGTGATCGTGTATTGATCGAATTTTTTGATAAATGCTATATTTTAACTGATCAATCAATTTCAAGGCTATTCATTGTTTATTTTTCGTATAAAATTGATTTTGCTTTACTAATGACACATATAAATTAATTTTTGATCTAGAACAACAACTCATTTAGTTTTTGTTGTTCTTCTTTGACACTTTATTGATATTTAATTAAGATAAAAAGAATATACCGGGTGTCTGGTAAAGTGAATCATCCCACTTGATATGAATTAATCCTTTGAAATAAAATATCATTTTTATTATAAATGAAACATGTCAAAATTTCTAATTATTATAATTGAAAAATAACAATAATTTCTTACATATTTTTACCATTTATTATTTCATCGTTTGAAGATGTCCAAAAGGACGAAACGATCGCAACAATTTAATACATAAATTTTGTGGAATAATCAAGTGTTTATTTGTATTCATTATAAGTTAAAATGTTCTTTCAGTTATTTATTATTTCAATTATAATTCGAATTTACTCAATAATGAATTAAAAAATCTTAATGTCTGTCAAATTCCAGTTAAAAAGATTTGAACAAGTTTTAAAATAGAAAGAAAAATAGAATAAGTTAAGCTTATAGAATACAGAGCTTTTGATAAAAAATAATAATAAAAAATGTCGTTAAAATTCTGCACTTAATTTGGCTGAAAGTTTTCTTTCATTATTTTTCGTTATTACTTGCATATAAATTTATTGTAATACTTGGAACCTTTAGCTTGATATTTGTAACACCCTGTATATATTTTTGTCTACAGTGGGAAGTTCGTTAAAAAATGTATTAATTATGCAAAACATCAAAAATTTTGGATTATCTACAATGTCAACCTGTCTTCTTATAAACAAGATTTCATTTCGAAAGATAACACTGGCATTAGCCCACTAATAACACCTTCTATTAACAAATTAGAACATAAATTTGACACTTTTTTTTCGTATTTATTTTCGTTAAAAGTAAAACCAGTTGAATTTAAATAAATATATGCCACGATGGATAGATTAATTATTATATAAAAAAGCAGTTGTTTTCAATTAAAAGATAATCTAATAATCAAATTCATTAATTTAATACATCTACTTAAATATACATCAGTTCTCAAAATAGAAATATTTTCAATATGATTGTTCTTATAAAAAGTTTATTTAACAATAATTTATTTGTAACTTTAGGTTAGGTTTGAAATAGGAATATTTTGCGCATGATAATCATTATTTAATAATAAAAAATAGGTTGATTTGTCCTTGAATACATTCCAGTACTGTGCTATACAATGAGCAGTGCACATCTACCAGTTCATTTGAATAAATAGGTTTGACATAACCTTACTTACCTACTCATCGACTATAAATTCTTGTCCGTTTGAAAATATCAGTTATTATAATTACTTCTTATAGGTCAACAATGCGTAATGGTATCTTAATATTATTCTACTTATTTAAGATCACAAAAGTTGTCTTTAATAATTAAATTTATATTATTCATTTATAATTTAAATATTTGAAACCAAGGATATGCACATTCCGTTGATAGAGTTATAAGTTATAAACATCCATAATTTTTTTTTGTTATGTATAAAAACTACTCAAATGAGATAATCATTTAGAAAAGATATTCTCTGTAGGTAACTCCTTTAAATAGCTACAAATTTTGTTTTAAAACTTTGTATTAAATACAAAACTCGTCATTTAATTTTATTTTTACAATCAGTCGATGTTAAACTGCTAGAAAATGTAGTTCGTTAAAAATATATTTCGATAAAATAAGTTCCCAACGAGTAAATTTTGAAAAGAGAATAAGGACACTGTATGAAACTATCTTGAAAAGGAAGAGAATGTAATTCTAATGAAGGCAGTAATAGAAGGGACAGTAGAAGAAGGTAAAAGAGGCAGAAGGAGAAAGAAAATGGTAGACGAGCTGAAAGAAGAAACAAGTTATGTCGAAATAAAAAGTCTGGTTATGCGTAGAAAAAATTGTAGAAGGCGTGTAGGATCTGCAACAAACAGATAACTATTGATGATGATGGAAAGTATTAAGTTCTTTTAAAAATACTTGATATTTATTTGAAGTAAATACCAGATATATTACTGTAAATAATTAGCCCAATTTACGTCATTTGTAACGCAGTATCATCTAGATATAAAGTTCACAAGTTCTCGGTAAATGCAGAACAATAAATTTATGTTAATTTGAGTAAAATCCAAAGCTGTAAGTTGATCTAGCACGTACTGTACCCTATTCTTGTGGTCTTGGTGAAATAAATAAATTACACGTGTTTTAGACACTGCGAAACAAACATGTGTGTAGAAAAAGACACACAAATTACAATAAAAAGTAAAATTTTACCTTTTTGTAGCGAGTACGTTACATATGTGATCAAATTTTATTTAACAGGTTTTATTTATTTCAGAAAAAGGATACTTCTTAATTATAATTAATTTTAATTATAACTTTACGGCTGCTCTTTACTTGCTAACAAGATTATTATTTTTAACAGTCATTATGTCTTCATTTATTACTATAATAAATTTTTAACAACTTAAATAAATATGTTTGCACCCCATTTTATCTGGTTATAGCAATTCTCCGTAAATTATAGAGAATTTTCAAAAGATATTGACATATTCTCATACTTTCTGTTGTTAAACATTCATACGGAACTGAATTATTTTCCACATTTTCAGGTTATCAATTAATTTAGAAACAAATTCTCTAAATAATGAATAATCAAGGAAATGGTAATAAAAAGTTGTTATTTAAAATCCAGGCAATGTATACATTTGTCTAGACATTGTATAAAATTTCAAATGTACAATAATATTTTTCTTCTTCCGTTAGGAAATAGACGTTTTATTTCACTTATTTAAGTTAGGTAATGAACTGCATTATTTAACTAGTGAAATAATGAGGTAACATAGCAACAGATATCTTGGTAGACGAATTCTGATGTGTTATTCTTTTATTTTTTGAATTTATAACTGTCATTAATATGTCAAAAATTCATAATTTCAAAAACGCTCTTTCGTATTTATTAGAACGGAAGTAGAAAAAAATATTGTATGAAACTAGTAAGGAAATAGGTTATTACCTTACTAGTTTCATAAATAGCTATTGTAATACTAGCGAGGAAAAGGTGTAATTGCAAAACGAGTACAAAAGTTGGAGCACGAGCGACAAAGAGTTTTGTAATGGCCCTTTCCCACGTGTGTTACTTACTATTTTTGTCAACATTAAACGTGAAAATTATATTTTTACGTTTGCGATACAATTTATTATTTTATATAAATCAAAGGAGTTATATTTGCAAATGCACATCACGTTTCCTTGGTCACCATGTCAAATGACATTTCCCTCACTAGTGAGGAAAGTTATTTACTTTCATTATTAGTGAGGAAAACGGTTATTATCACAACTAAATTGCGTGAGGGAAATTTTCTCTAGTAATGTTATTTTTACCACTTTTGTATATTAAAATGTATTCTTGGCAAAGCTCGTTTCACTTGCGTTTTATAAAAACAAATTCTAAGCTAGTAGAACGCACGTTGCACACATGCTTTTATGTTTTTTTTCGGCAAAATTTGCATCATTTAATACTGTAATTCATATTTTTTCTTAATTTCATACTTTTCCGATGACATATAAAACAAACAAAAATTTATCTAAGTGGTTTAGGTTTTAGTATAAGTTACTGTAATTGGGATTAAGTTCCAATTGTGCAGAAAAACAAATAAAATAAAATTATTTAGGATTAGGATTTCCATCGCTGAATAAAATTAGAAAAACCGTAAAAGTATTTTCTGTATAATAATTTAGGAACATTTAAAAGTGGGCAGAGATATCAAAATATTTTTAGAATAACTTATATTTTTTGTTCGTATGAAGTGCGGTAATTTGCCGTCAAATTATGCCCCCGCAAATGGGGAAAATCCGAATAGCAAGATTAGTTTTCCTTTAGCCAATTTAGTGCGTTACCACGTAGCATTTTTTTACTATTTTATCTATTATAAATCTGGTTGTCAAATACAAGCAACACCTCCACAAAGAAATAAATCTCGATTAAATAGTAATTCTATCTTCCTTCTCAAAGTTTTGGGACCATTTTTGAAAACTCGAAAACGGTTAACGACCCGTGGTCAACTGCAAGTCGCAGAATTATTTGAAAACTAAAATCTCGCAAACCGAATATTTTGGTCAACATGTACGAAACCGCACTGATTTTATCGCGGCAAGTTATGGGACATTGTACACCTAGATCTATTTTTAAAAAACTCAGAATTCAGAATAACACATGAACTTGTTGTTTGTATCTGTTGAAAAATCTCTGCTCACTATTTCACAATAGCGGTAGACATTAAAATTGTTGTTATTAGCCACTCCTTACGTGACAACTGCGTTTTGTTTGAATGCCGCGAATATTTTTCTATTGTCTTTTCAAAAGTAGAGCAAATATGGCTATGGAAAATGTTAACTTTAATGCTAGCTTTACTTAAACCACCATATTGTGAGCTACCTACAAAATTATAGGTTTGCTTCTACCGTTATTACAAAAGTACAATTTTCTACCGTCAATTAGATCTATACTATATTTAAAAAACATTGAATCCTACGTCAAAATGTGCGTATGAATAAAATTTTATTTATATACATCCCACTGTTGGTACTAGTGGATAAAACCGAGATAAA
The DNA here is from genome assembly GCA_947425015.1 of Pterostichus niger. NCBI lineage: Eukaryota > Metazoa > Arthropoda > Insecta > Coleoptera > Carabidae > Pterostichus > Pterostichus niger. The sequence goes on from OX380347.1 coordinate 17,581,113, forward strand.
ACTTGCGTTTATGAAAAAATAAGCAACAGTCCGTGAATTCAAATCACATTGACTATACAGGCTGTATCAAAATTATTGCAAATAATTAAAAGGTATATATTATTAGATGTACTGATTGAAACACAAAAAGAATTTTTCCGAAATTCGCAAAAATAATTGCACATTACTTGCAGCAAACATTTTTCGTGCTACTGGAATGACAAATGAAATGAATAAAAATTAATAAATATTAAACACAACTTTGATTATATGTTTCTTTGCTTTAAGTAATGTGCAATTATTTTTGCGAATTCAGACAATAATTTTGAAACCTGTATTTAATTAATTCGGCGGTAATTTGTACCTACGTAAAAACAAACTTTTCTGTATTTGAAAAAAGGAAACTAAAAGAAACTTTTTTTAAGCTATTAAAAATAAATTCATTTTTAAGGATTCTAAGTCAGCTTTTTCCAGATTTTCCAGAAATTCCAAGCTGAAAATGTTAAAATGCAGTAAATTTTTAAATCTTCATTCATGTATACTTATTACGCGATAGGTGTGCAACAAAATAATAAATTTTACCATGTGCCTCTTCCAAACAGTATTTTTTTATGTAATATTTCTTGGATTGCTTAGCAGGTGTCATTTGTAGAAACATGCTCCATCTTCAATCTCCATTAGAAAACAAAGTAAAATTTAAGTGCAATGTTACTCAAACCAAGAAATTCTTTGTCATCATACATGCTGGCTGACATTTTCTCAGACTATTTCTCACTGCAAGCTCAGTTTGGGAAACATTAAAACGCAAAATTTGAACAAAACAATACGCAAGCAACCGTGTAAATATTCCTAGCGATTTCGCAACGAGTCTCTGGTTTTTAAGATATATTTTGCCCTAGAAACGAGCAAGCACGATACCTGGAGCCTTTCTAAAACATGTGATCTACATTCTGTGTTTACTTGACTTGATATAATTGCTCTCGTGCAAATAAAAGTGTTTATTTATGATATACATAGAAATGATTTAATACTGCCGAAAGTATTGAAAAAATGCTTCCTATGATCTATATCATAGGTTGTGCAACTTTTCAATGATCTCTGCAGAATAATTGTTCGTCTGATTATTGTGGTGATAGCAGGTTACATTAAGTTACATAATTTTGTACATTTACGGTTATCTCAACTGCTCTGCCGGTATTTAATACCAGATTTTATCAGTTATTACTACTTACTTTTAAATTATTTTCAAATGTCAGATGCGTTGCTATTGTTCAGCTTTTCATTTCATTTCTAGTAGGTACTAAATGTCAGTAGATAAAGCAGCAATTCTTCTTACAGATAAAAATTAGGCTAAGCTTTAGATCGTTCCTAATATGAAGACAGTATTCAGATAAAAATGTTCGTATTTTTCTCGATATCAAACATGACAAAATGAATCAATTTAGAATTCAGTTTTGGTTTAATTAAGAAATTTCACTTTCAAATCAAAATATCTAAATATATTATGTGTCACTGGCAAAGTGTGAAATGCTTATTGGACTATTGTACATTGTCTAGGCCGCAACTATTTTCAAACTGATGCTAAGAATAGTTTTATGACTATTAAATTTATTAAATAGTTATTTACTTAACAAGACAGAAAAGTGATACTTTACTGGATGAGCAAGTATATTCGTTTTTAGTTTTTCTGATTTCTTTTTGCTTTTTAAAGATCGGTAAAGTCTACTGATCTCTCTGAGCATAACACGAATTTTCAAGTCATTACTGAGCGTGGCACTTTGTCGTAGCAGATCTCAGTAACTGATATGAAGTGCGGTTACCAGACGTCAAATCACGTCCTTAAATATGTTAGTGGAGAAGAGCCAAAAAGCTAATTTTAAGTGGTGAAAATTATTTGTCGGGTGTGGGAATCGAATCCGGGTTCTCAAATTCATATACCGACTTAAAAAATCATGATTTTTACCAACTCGACTGGTAGGTCCATTGAAAGGTGTAAAACTAATGACGTATATATTTCCTTCACACCATTTAAAACACATCCATATTCGAATCCATTCACAGTTATTTACACACGAAGTAGTACCTACAACTAGTGGGTCATTGTTACTTAGACATTCAACGTTTAATATTTGCGTGGTTACGTCATGCACTGGTGTTTCTCACTTACCGGAAACCGTCGAAGCCATCGTCAGATCCGTTGACGGTAAGGACCGGTGCCCGAGCGTACGCTTTGGCGACGCGACGATTCCTTTCCAGGACAATCACTTTCGCCCAGATCTCGTCGTCGATCTGCGTCCATTTATCGAGAACCTCTTGGATGTGGTCCTGAAAGGAAAAAAAGAATTGAATATTTATTCATTTCTTACTCAGCAGGAACTTAATCCCAATTACAGTAGCTTATACTTATAATTTTACTCAGTGTCGTGAAATAACAAAACAAATGTACCAGTTCAAAATCATTGTATTTACCTCTCGTTATTAGAATAAATAACTTTTTTTGTATTAAGTAAAATAAACTCTTAATTAATATCACATTTGTTTTGTTATTTCATGGCACTAATAATTTTACGAAAATTACCAATTAACATCCTTTTTGTATATAAATTGAATATTTTAAAAATAGCATTGAAAACTAAAGTGAAGTTTGACAAAAGTATCACAATTCGCTATAAGTTTTCAAATTGATTTAAAAGGATTCCACATTTTTCTAAATTAAAATTTGTCTAATCAGTAGAAAAAAAATTAAACTAACTTTTTACTGTTACAAAGAAAAACTTGAACAAGCAGTAACCCAGAATTAAATTTGACAGAAGTACCACGGTTGTCAAGCATCCAAAACAAAAAGAAGTAAAATAGTTTGTTCATGATCTACTTTCAAGCATCTAATGCACGATTACCGTGATTTCTTCGTAGAATCGGCTGTGTTTGTGATGACAGTGGAACATTATTGCTTAGAGAGTAGAACTAATTATTGTATTAGCCACAATGTGAAAATAGCATTCACATTGCCACACACGGTGAAATGATAACTTGAATTGCGTTCCATTACGGTGAATAAATGTAAACAACTTTTGTGTTAAATTATTTGTTATCAAACTTTTTCTTGTGAAATATGCACTAGAAACTTTTGTTATTCTTCTATTGCTTAAATAATCAACTAAATAAAATCAACATATTTATTTATTAATAGATCATTCAACTCTTGTACAGAAAACATCACTTTTCTCATTTGACATCGCGTAAACATAAAAGAACTGTCTCCACATTGATATTATTTATCTTTATTAACTTGGATACGGCAAATATAAATGCCATAATTTTAATAAATTACTTTGGTAAAGTATCTCAATAAATACCATTCAAAATTTTTCTTAGGTTACATTTTTTTTCTCAAATTTAGTTTCTTTTGAGGTTAAACGGTTCAAACAATTTGTCATTTGATAATTAACTTTTCAGCAATTTTTATGCTTCACACATATTTTATAAAAATTGTTTGAACAATATCTCAAAAACTAGAAAACACATGGATATGGGGACTATTCCATTGGATTCAGTAGGTCAAAATAGATATGTATGTACAGTTTCGTTACAATATTCATACTAGAAAGATTTTTAGAGCAAACAGTCTGAATTTGACCTAAAATCGAAAACACCCAAAAAAATTTCAAATTTACTAAAAATTTGCTTATAGGTCAATTCGGACATGAAGAATGGTAAAACGGTTCGAAGAATTAGTCACTCGACAAAATTTGATTTTGCTATTTTATTATATCAATTTTCTTGTAATTAAATTCAGTTTATCAGTACAATTCAAATTCTATTTCTCAAGCTAAAAATTAAATGAACTACTCGTACCACATTGCGGCTCGGTGAGTGCAGACTCTGTACTGTAATTGGGATTAAGTTCCTGTTATACAGCGTAACATAAATAAATATGGGGTAGATGGCTCAGTGGTATCAAGTCGGCCTGTGGATCTTGAGAACCCTGGTTCGATCCCCACAGCCGACAAACAATTTTCACCAATTAAAAAATCTACCCCTGTGGCTCCCTCTCCACTAATAACTTGGAGGGCCGTGATTTGACGGCTGGTAACCGCACTTCACGCGACAAAATATATCACTTACCGAGATCTGCTTAGGCAGAGTGCCACACCCAGTAATGGGTAAAAGGCGTGATGATATATTTATTTATTTTATTTTATAAATAAATAAATAAATATCTCTCGACAAACGTGTAAATAAAAGATTTTCTGTCACTTTAATTTGAAGTATTTTTTCTTTTAAATAATTTAGATACACATGACAGGTGACAGTGTAAAATGTATGATGCTATAATATGTATTACCATCCAAACTCTTTCTTATCTCGTTAGCTTTGTTGATTGAAGGGACGCGATAAAATATCGACTTGTAATGTGCAAATTGGGGGGTATCTTCATTTCTGACAATTACATTCATGTTTCGAAAACACCGTTACACTATTTATCAAGACATGTGATTGTGTTATGACATTATCTTCTATCGCAAATGATATCACATGTCACTGAAGAAATATATTCATATAATCTTTAGATTATTATTACAGAATAAAACGAAACCCAGAATAAACTGAATGGAAATAGTTGAAGAGAAGTTGCAATTTTACAGTTAATACAGTAATTAGTTCATTTTAAAATAAGTTGGTGTGTGATGAATGCAAGATTGAGAAGAAAGAAAGAAAGAAAGAAGAAATTAAGGGTGAGAAATTGTGTGAACGACTTAGGATCTTTAGAAATAAATGTATATTATTGCATGAACTAAAACTGAGACGAGACAAATTATGAATGTAGATGAAACTAAAGACATTTTCAGCGAATGTTTCTACTATTTATCACAACGTTCTAAATTTATTTTTGACACCTTTTACCCATTACTGGGTGTAGCACTCTATCGTAGCAGATCTCGGTAAGTGATATATTTATGCCTCGGTCCCCAAATGGAGCCACATGGGTAATTTATTGTGTTTGTCGACTGTGGGAATCGAACCCGAGTTCTCATATTGACAGTTCGATCTCACTGTTGTAATCAAAGGTAAAAATTAAAATACCACCAGGTTTTGAACCTCAGACCTTTGAACTCCAGTCATATGCTATAAACCGACTACGGTCGCCATGTGATTCAAATCTTATTTTTTCCCCAATTTTTCTTTCTATTTTGTTGTAAAAAAAGTTCTTAGTGAAATCTACAATGAAAAATTTAATAAGCGGAACCAGATTTAATATTCAGTCTAGTTTTCGATTAGCAAACAAATAATTTCACATTTTTATTCTTACGTCAATCATCATTTTTTTTAAATCTTACTTAACTATCCTATTCATTATTCAGACCAAAGGAGGGATATATATATATTAATTTCTCAAAAATTTGAATATGAAATATGTTTTGCACGTGCGTAATTTATTGTCTATTCTGATCGACAAAAGTTACGAAATACCAATGATCAGTGACAGTTAGAATGTATGTGGGTGGCCACAAGAACAATTATTGTCGAATTGTGGTTTGCACGTGTTCATATTTTATTTATAGCCTTTTATATGTTTAGCCATGAGTAAAAATATTTTCTAGCCAAATGGTAAAAGTGTATTCGAATCATTTAGGTATACGCCAATGAAATAATTGACAATCGACCTTCAGAACAATGCTCTTGTAACTGGTAACTGTATTTTAGCTATAGTTCATTTCAAGAACTATGTAGGTTATTCAATTTTGATTAAAATTATACCTAGAGGCAACTTGATTTTGACACTAATTTTTGTTACATTCTTTATTGAAGGAAGGCTACATTAATTCCACATTTTTTAGTTTTTTTAACATTTAGTTTTAGAAATTATTTACACATTTTCTCGCATTTCAAATATTTGAATTGAAATTGGGAGACATAAGGATACCCCTACGACTTGAACCTGGGACTAAAATAGGTCCATAGCTCAGTTAGTTCAAATTTCGGTTTCTTCAATTCCAATTTGTCTCTCTATAATCCAATTTGATTTCATGAATTGTTAAGTATTATAAATACTAATTAAAAATAGTATTTTATAAAATCATGATACATTTGATCAAACAATGCTTTAAATAAAAGATATGGGGTAGGTGGCTCAGTGGTATCGAGTCGGCCTGAGGATCTTAAGAACCCTGGTTCGATCCCCACAGCCGACAAACAATTTTCACCAAATTAAATCTTTGAGGGCCGTGATTTGACGGCTGGTAACCGCACTTCACACTAAAAAATATATCACTTACCGAGATCTGCTTCGGCAGAGTGCCACACCCAGTAATGGGTAAAAGGCGTGATGATATATATGATATATGGATAACTATATTTTCTATTGAATTTTCCTAAATTTTACTTTATAAGATTTTGTATTTTCCAAAGCTATATCTTAAAAACCAAACGAGATATGAAAATGCGCTCAACGGCATTTAATTTCTCTGATAAACAAGTGTCGAAAAATGTTCTCTACATTTTTTCTGAAACAGTTTTTAAACAATATCTCAAAAAACGAGAAGACATATACTATGTTCAAAGATACTCCGTTATGGCCCTCTCAGCGGGTCTATTGTTAGGGATTTAAGCTTGATTTATAGGGGTGCAAGGACAGGTATGTATTCAGTATTTCCCAATTTAATTTAATTTTTATATATATTATAATAATGAAACAGAGAATTTTGTACAAATATTATTATTGATAATGAAGCAAAAAAAATGTTACATGAAAGTATCATTGTATAACAATTCGAACAAATCTGAAATACGTAAGCCTCACAGAGATTAGAGATTTCCGAATTTAAATATTTTGCAATCCTACCCTGAGCGCCAACAGGAAGAATCTCTTACTGTGTGCGGTTCAACACAGGCTTTGTAAGTTAAAGCCATAACGGAGTATCTTTGAACATACTATATATACTGCAGTTGGTTACATTCTCCATCCACAAACCTTAGTTTGCGAGCTCAAATATTGTAAATTTCTAAATTTTTTTTGGAGTAATTTAAATATGTTTTGACAATAAAAATATCTAAACAACTTTCTTGCGTTATCTTTGAAAACGTGGATGGCAACATACAAGTACAACATACACAAGAGACAAGACAAGAGCATGAACATATTGCATAAGATAGCACATGTAAACTGCATGCAAGATCTAAATACGATATGCTTGTTGCAAAGTAAAAGTGAATGCTTTTGTTCAGAGACCATAGCCAGATCTGGTTCCGTGTTAAATAGATTTTATTATGTTCAATATGTACCATTATGTTCGTGAAGAATTTCATTTGGATTCTTCCAAACTTTTGATTAGATGTTGCAATGTTTTGTGAGGCTTAAAATAAAATGAAGAGTGAAGATTAGCTCAACATGATGCTGAGATTATTTTTAAAATCTTATTTCATGTGTTAACGTCAATCAATGAGTGTTAAATTCTAATTTTGATTCATGACATTGACGAATATGTTTCATCCAAATTATTTTATTGTGTAATGGATTTCATAACTGACACTAACCGGTAGAAACAACAACTTATTAAAGGGTGACTATAGTTCTCGAGCTCAACGTTCATTCTTCAAGTACTTAGAATAAAGCAATTTACTACCATGAAAATGATTTTTGTCAACACTACTTGTGAAAATGACATTTACCTCACTCAATATATAGTTGTGATAGTAACCGTTTCCCTCACTTGTAATGAAAGTAAATAACTATCCTACTAGTAAGGGAAACGGATATTATTACAGCTAATTGAGTGAGGAAAATGTCATTTGACATAGTGACCAAGGAAACGTGATGTGCATTTGCAAATACAACTCCTTTGATTCATATAAAATAATTAATAAATTTCTTGTATCGCAAACAAACAACTGTTATTTTTATGTGGGAAAGAGCCATTGCTACTATACTATTTTTCAACATTATTTCTGAAAATAACATACACCTTACTTAATTTAGTTGTAATAGTAACCATTTCCCTTACTAGTGATGAAAGTAAATAATGTTCTTACTAAATTGAGTGAGGGAAATGCCATTTGACATGGTGACCAAGAAAACGTGATGTACATTTGTAAATACAACCACTTTAAAATTAGCTCTGTTATTCCCCGTCCACTAACAAGATTTGATGGCTGGTAACCTTACTTCAAGTACATAAATATATTAGTTACCGAGATCTGCTACAGCAGATTGCCACATACAGTAACAGGGTGGCGATTCAAGTAACATTAATAAATTCCCTGACTTTTCCTTGATTAAGTAAAAAAAATTCCCTGACTTCTAGAATATTGACTTATTTATGAATTTATGGTTACATTTCATATATTATATCATATATTGTAATATAATTGTTTTTTTTTTTATTAAATTTATAGTAAAAGCAAAATCAATTTGTGTTTCTAAACAGGCAAAGACACAACCTTAAATATTGCATTCAGAAAAAACATAGCGCGGTAGAAACGTTACACAAAACAAAACAGTTTTCAATTAGTAAACATCCTTCGGTTATATTTTCATAGATGGCGGTTCTCACTCTTAAGAAGCAAAAAAGGGTATTTGTTGCCAATAAAGGTATACTATCTATCTAATAAAGGATATTCTGCCAATTATATCTAAAAATAACTAAATACATTTTGAAATAAAAGTTTGTAGTTATATTTGTAAAATTAAATTAAAAAATTTAAAGAACAAAAAACTTTTTTCCCTTACATGGAATAAAATTCCCTGACTTTTCCCTGACTTTTCCAGAAATATAAAATTCCCTGACTTTTCCCGGTTTTCCAGGTTAGTCGCCACCCTGAGTAATGGGTAAAAGGCGTGATAATATATTTATTTAAATTTCCTCTCTGAAAGAATCAAAATTTGGTCACGGATTAAACAACAGATTACTACATTTTGTCAACTGTCAAATAAAAGTAGTAGATAATTTCGATCACTATTTTTTTTACTGGAAGCATTTAGAAACGTTTGATACAAAATCAAGCATTCTATTATTACATTGAAAACGGAACTTATAGTATAATCATTTAAAGTTTACTTTAAATTATTGTTAAAAAAAAAATGGTAATAGTCACCACCGAGATTCGAACATGAAACTACCTAAAGTGAAGTAAACAGTTTACAATTGTGGTAAATCTAGGTGGTGTTCAATCATTATTAGTTTATTACTTTTCTAGTTTCAATTCTGTTTCAATCACGTTTAATTATGACTGATAAAAACAACCAAATTATTTTGAGATAGTAGATATCCGTACGCGCACATTTCTATATTTTGGGCAAACGAAAAATATAGTGTGCTGATCTACCACTACCCAAAAATGGGTAAACACAAAACTAATCCTACATCTTACACTCTCTGTAGAAACAATAGATTTCAAACTTGACTTGTGTATATTATTTAATCAAACGTAAGTAAGTATAGTTTTTGTATAAACCTTGAAATAAAATATTGGAATTAATATTACCATAACACAAATTTACTAATTATCAGGATTAAATCTAACACAAAGTTTATTCATTTAAATAGTTGAAGACACAGATACAAAAAGAAAGTTGTGATACTAAATATCGGTTTTTAAAACATGCTTAGAAACAAGTTTCATTTTATGCAGGAACCCATTTGTTGTAGACAATTTGTCCTACTTGCAAAGATAAGAATTTATTGAGCGAATAATAATAAAATGATAGGTATTTCTTCATATCATTATTTAAAACTGTTCTACCAATTTTCAAACCTAAATTACTAGTATTATTTTAATTCTAGCTTTTATAAGTACGCACTATTACATGGCTTACTAATTTTATAGGTTATGTATTGAATAATCGTAGTCATATGTCATTATTTACAGTTGCAAACTAATAAAGTTATTTCGACCGTTTCTAAAATACTTCAAATAAAAGTGGCAGATATTTTACTTCTTCGTGTTCTTTACTTGAAGTTTTTTTCTCTAAAATAATATATGACCATTTGACAGCCTTTAATATACGTTGACCGATTTATGAAATGTACTAGCTCAGTGTATAAAAACTTATTTAACTCAAGTGCTATCAGAAAAACTGTCTTTCCATGTTTCGGATTCCACTATAAGCTACTGTAATTGGAATTAAGTTCCTGTTGTGTCGACTAACAAATAAATAAATAAATTACAGCTATAACGTGACAAAATGCTTCAAGTCAATATAGTTATTTCGTCAAGACCACATTTAACGTAAAAACAAAGAATGATGAGAACTATAGAAGGACGGTAGCTTATCTTGGAACAATGACTGGTAAATGTAGGTCAGTAGAGCCCAAACGCTTCTTAATTCGTAATTTAGGGAATTTCCATTGAGGGAACCACAATTTGTATTTAGAATTCAGTATTTATTTATTTAGTTACGCTATACAACAAAAACTTAATCCCAATTACAGTACAGGGTCCGCACTTATCGAGCTGCAGTGTAGTAAGTCGACATCTCCAAAAGTAGAATAGACATTTTGTTCTAATTTATTTTAATAATATTTTGTAATACTGATAAAGAACATTATGTCGTATCCCATTAAATAGGGTAGCACGAACCCTTGAAATATTTATTCATTAGAGTATGGAAGATAATTCATATTTAAATAATTAAAAAGCAGTTTATAATTTAAGTTCTGTTAAGTTAAATTAAACATGTACCTTAGCCACCAAGAAAATACAAATTATATTAATCATATATTATTAGGAAAATAAACAAATATATCATTACTGGGTGTGGCACTCTGTCGTAGCAGATCTCGGTAGATGATAAATTTTGTGCGTGAAATTCGGTTACCAGTTATCAAATTACGGCCCTCAAAGGTGTTAGTGGAGGGGTAGCCACAAGAGTGGTTTTAACAGAATGAAAATTGTTCGTCGGCTGTGGGTATCTAACCCATTTACCTCATAAAATATATATGTTGTACTGTTTCTTACTATGAGATAGATATCTTTTTAAGTTATTTGTATATTAAAAGAAGAATTAAAAGAATATATATGGAGTAGGTGGCTCAGTGGTATCGAGTCGTCCTGTGAATCTTAAGAACCCTGGTTCGATCCCCACAGCCGACAAAGGAATTTGTACTGTTTCTTACTATGAGATAGATATCTTTTTAAGTTATTTGTATATTAAAAGAAGAATTAAAAGAATATATATGGAGTAGGTGGCTCAGTGGTATCGAGTCGTCCTGTGAATCTTAAGAACCCTGGTTCGATCCCCACAGCCGACAAAGGAATTTCACCAATTTAAATCTACCCCTGTGGCTCCCCCTATACTAATATCTTTCGGGGCGTGATTTGACAGCTGGTAGCCGGTTTCTTCAATTCCAATTTGTCTCTCTATAATTCATTTTGATTTCATGAATTGTTAAGTATTATAAATACTAATTAAAAACAGTATTTTATAAAATCATGATACATTTTATCAAAAAATGCTTTAAATAAAAGATATGGGGTAGGTGGCTCAGTGGTATCGAGTCGGCCTGTGGATCTTAAGAACCCTGGTTCGATCCCCATAGCCGACAAATAATTTTCACCAAATTAAATCTACTCTTGTGGCCCCCTCCACTAACATCTTTGGGGGCCGTGATTTGACGGCTGGTAACCGCACTTCACGCTAAAAAATATATCACTTACCGAGATCTGCTTAGGCAGAATGCCACACCCAGTAAAGGTTTTCTCAGATTTGTTCATTTGCAAATAAAGTACGAACAAAAAGCACTCTCCAGTCGATCAAAGCACCCAAGGTTCTACTTCTAGTCGTAACGGAACAATAATCGAAAAACGTTTAGAAACCACTGACTTATATTTGAAGCAGAAGCTAAAATATCATTTAAATTTCAATATTTATATACTCGTACTTGTCCCAGTCTGCTCCGGTATGTCTTATAAAAATAAAATTTGCATATTACTTTCAAATATACCATTGCACAAACTATAAAGATCCGGTTTATCTATTCAGTTGTGCTTAAGAAGTGAACAATATTCTAATGCAAGGCAAGGCAAGGTAAGGCAAGGCTGCAAACAGTAGTTCGCTGCAAAAGCTGAGCTGGGCGCTGAACGATTGAATATAACCACGAGGCATAAAATGGCAACTGCCTGCATTGCAGCACTCCTTGTGAAAGTAGCCTTGCTAAGTAAATGCTAGAGTTTTTTCATCCATGCACAACGTGCAACTCAAGCGATATTTACATCCACAGTTTCTATATTCACGTTTACTGTCAGTTATGTTATCCACTCAAATTCGTCCCCTTGGCGTACCTACTGGTCAAATATTTAGGTCAGTGCCAGGGGATCGCCAGATACTACTTGAAAATTTACATACATACATAACATCACACTATATCCCATTCAATGGGGTAGCACGAACCCCTGAAACATTCTCATCCTGACACACGATACATTAACACTTCCTCCATACGAACTCTTTCTTTTCTCACAACCAAATCCATCATCACGCAACAAACATTCATCCATTCGCTCCTTTACACCTGTTTCGTAAATCTTCACTTACGCCCACTTCTCTAACAACTAATCTATAAGAAATAAAGGCAGCATCTCCTGCGCTTGTTTAAAAATACATTTAACACAATTGCAGTTACACACTGTATAGTAAAAACTGATAATGAAGTAAAAAAAGATGAGGAAGGAAGGGAGCATCTACCTGCGCTTGTTTTTGAAACTGAATTCCACACAATTACAGTTGGACAGAAAATGAATCAAAAGATAAGAAAGAAAGGGAGAATCTTTCTACGCTTGTTTTTGAAGGTGAACACAATTGCAGGTAAACACTCGAAAAATCTAACCAATGAATCTAAAATCAAGAATCATACGCTTGTTCTTATTCATACTTGAAAATTTAAAAACATGTATTCAAAGTTTTAAAGAATTTATACCAATATACCAAAAGTTCTTAATGAGAAGTTTTCCTTGAACAATTTCTAAAATTGTGGATCTATTTTTGAAATCAGCCTCTTATGGCCAATTGCACCGTTTGCAACTATGCTTTGTTAAAAGCAACTGCTGTGAATAAATCGATTTAAAATTATTCCGCTTACAATTTACTAACTCAATAATCACAATGTTCTGCTTATCCATAAAGCAAGTAGCAAGTAACCGAGTCACATACATTTACGTTTTTATTAAAGACAATCCACAACAATTTGCACAACGCATTCACATGCAAATCGAAGCCAATTCATAATAACGCATCACAATGCGGTCGAATAATTTGTCAGCAGGTATAGAATGTGATCATGCCGTTCATATTTTGCTGTAGTTATTTGCTTTGCAATGACGGAGATTCCAGGGTTCTATACCGGGTGTCTACATGTTTGTATAAATCTAAAAGATTTTTGTTCTTTGGATCTAATTTTGCAATTGTTAATTAGATTACAGGCTTTAGTGGAAAAATTTTCATTTTATATTTGGCGACGTTTCGGGACAATTTTTAAAATATATTTTAAAAGATAAATTATAAAAAAATGTATCCCATTAAACTCTCAATCTCATACATTCATTCGCTCCTGTACATCTGTTTCATAAACCTTTCACTTAGGCCAACTCCTCTAACAACGAATCTATAAAGAAATGAAGGAAGCATCGGCCTGCGCTTATTTTGGAAGGAAATATAATTTAAATGTTATCGTTATTTCATGTGTCTTCACAGATATAAGATTTTAACCAGGAATCCTATTATGTTTGTATATAACGACGTAAACATAACAATAACCTCAAAATTAATTATCAATTAAATGAAGACAGAAAACTTGAATAATAGAAATAATTCTGAATAGACTAGATGTGCGAGAGAGGTACTTAAAGAAAGGTTACAATACGTGAAAATATTTTCTACTGTGTCATGTATATGCAGTTGGGTAAAAGGAGCATACATTTATTTAATGTTGTAAGATTTCAGTGAAAATTTGGAATGAAAAAGAACCTATTAAAATGGTGAAAACCGTAAACCTATAATCAAAAAGAAAGTGAAAGTGAAAAGAAAAATCTGCAGTCAAAAATCGTGCAAACAAATTCACTTAACAGTAAAACGAAAAAACCAAAATATAATTATTTAACTACAGAAAATTAAGTGAAGATTCTTTTAATAATCACAATTTCCTAAGTTCCTCAAGTTTCCCAGTTACTTTGCGAGAACGTTCTTCAGCGTAACGCCAGCGGTGCTAGCGTAACCTAGAAGTGTCGGTTTGCGGACTCTGGTTTCAGGTCGATCGCGGCAAGGACGTTTGGCTAACGGACGAAGAGCTCCGGGCTATGTAATAACATTTCTTGTATAGCAACTCTATTTCTTGCGCACTTTTAACTGTACTTAGAGTAGGATTTGCAATTTATGTTTTTGTCATATGTAAACTGTTGTTTCGCGACACTTTTATGGTTTTTAGATTTGGGAAATAATTTGTGGGGCTAATTAAGATTGGATGTAATTAGTGAGAAAGTTTTCGGTAATTTTTTACTAATTTCTGCTCTAGTTGTTAGTAATTAAATTTACATATTCCGTTGAGTTTTGTTTTTCGTTTTATAATTTATTACTTGTAATTAAATTTAAAATATAGAAACAATTGATTTTAATGAATGTGAAAATAAACTAAGATATTAACTATTTTCAAATTTTTAGTTTCAATTATTTTTATTTTATAGAAATATCAAACTTTTGTACCTACATGATTATATAATTTATTATAATAAATAAAAATAAAATAAATACTATCATCATACCTTTTACCCAGTACTGGGTGTGGTACTCCACCGTAGCAGATCTCGATAAGTGATATATTTATGCTTGTGAACTGCTGTTACCAAATCCTCCAAAGATGATAATGGACTGGGAGTCATAGGGATAATTTAAACGTGATGAAAATTGTTTATCGGTTGTAAGAATCGAACCCGGGTTCTAAAATTCATAGGCAGACTCAATACCACTCAGCCACCTACCTCATAAATTATTATAATTATTATTTGTTATAGGAAAATAGTTATTTGTATATCAAGGGGAAAAATGACATTTTCTTCACGAGATATACATAAAAATATATTAGAAATTTAAATAGGATTTATTATTTTGTTGACAGGTGTCACTAATGTCAAATCATATCGTTGTTTTATACTTTCCTTCCCAAAAGAATAAAAATAACTTTTTTCCCTAGGGATGAAAAATATCACCTCAGTCACCATGTCAAATGACATTTCCCTAACTTAATTTAGTTATGTATACTACTAAACCGTTTCCCTCACTAGTGAGAAAAGTTAGTTACTTTCGTCACTAGTGAGGGAAATGTCATTTGCTGATGTCATATGGGGTAGGTTGCTCAGTGGTATCGAGTCGGCCTGTGGATCTTGAGAACCCTGGTTCGATCCCCACAGTCGACAAACAATTTTCATCAAATTAAATCTACCCCTGTGGCTCCCTCTAAACTAACACGTGATGAAATATATCACTTACCGAGATCTGCTTCGGCAGAGTGCCACACCCAGTGATGATATATTTATTTTATTTATTTATATAATTACATATTCTGGAATAAAAACTGCATGTTATTCAAATTTGCAAGATCTCATTTGATGAAATTCCCCATGTGCAGATTATCAAATAACTAAACAAAACATACAGTAAAACCAAGTGACTACGCCCCTGTTCGATGCAAAGTCACGAAGAACTACGCAAGGCGATCCAGTAACACTCCTTAACGCAAGTTAACGCTGCTTAACGTAAGGCAGAATAGAGCATAGACAACGTGACCCACTGGCGGTAAGCGTAATATATCTCACGTGCGCAATACTCAACATCAACATGAGTTCGCTTTGCTGGACGCTTTTTATACAAACAAGATTCTTGGCGCAATAAAGGTGTGATTATTCAGGTATTTATTATTGAAATGGATCTCTCTGTGTTCAGTACAAGGACAAGGAAAAGGAACTATCACAAAACATGGATAATAATAACAATAAGCAGGCAAGCATTTGATATTTCTCGCTGTAAACATTCTAAAATGTAAAACATATAAAATACACACTTGGCTAAGTTCACAAAATTCACTTCGTCACCAGCTTCTTTACGTGAACTTTGTTCTAGGTGTAGAAGTGAGTTATACCATACTGATGAGCTCTAATAAGAGCGAAACGCGTCTATGGTTACTAACTGTGTTGGCCAGCCTCTGACGATGCCCTCATAAGGTGACTTGGAGACTGAATTTTGCAAAACTTAGCCAAGAGTTTATTTTATATTTTTTATTAAACCTAGTTTCATCAAGTGTATGGATAACAATGAATATTATCTTTGTTAAAATTAAATTAAAAAACACTAGGTTAGTTTCAAATAATGTAAAGTTTATTTTACAATACGTATTTCGGTCGACTAGACCATCATCAGGTGAACAAGATATGAATGAATTTGTACATTAGAGTAAGACTTATAAATAGTATACACAAGAATTCTGACACAAGAAGTGGGAGATACATGATTGAAAACAGATGTCAGTACAATTAGTTTGGGAAAAATACATTTATGACCATAGTTGGAAGAAAATAAGATAAGATCAGACCGAAGAGGTAACTATAATTATTTGGATGGAAATTACATTTTAAACCTAGTTGTAAAGAGATTAAAGCGGACGTATTAAAGGCGAACGGTACAAATCTATTTGTTCATTCATAACCGTTAGCTGGTCCTTAAAGGCATCTTTGTTGTTATTCTAAAATGTATTTAGTATAAAATTCGTTCACTGTAATACGTGTATCAAATTTCACTAGCCTATCAGATAATAATCAACAATCGGTATTGCACTGATAAATTTTCAGTTCATTATTAAGGAAGTGAAATCGGTACGCGTTAAAAGAAAACACAAGCCAATGCTCCAATATGATCGGTAACAGTTTTCTTTCTTTCGAATAATGATTCATTTCCTGCCATTATAACAGCAACAAGCAATAGGTTTTTATTGTATTTTAATAAGCCCGACAATGAAATGATCATCTTCGTCTTCGATTATTTAATCTTGTTTATTTTCCTAGAAAGTCGGATGCAGAAGATTTTTAGTAAACACTCAACTGTACTGTCATTTTAAATTTTAAATGCCTGATTCTCAGATTTATTTTATAGGTACATAAATTTAATTTAATTATTAGAAAACTAGGATTACTAGCACTACGCTCTATTTATCTGCACACTAATACTAAAATAAATAATGTACGTCTTTGTATCAAATTGACTGTTTGGGAAAATTCAATTTTTCCAAATATTTCTTCTGTTGCATTTCATTCCCGCAGCCGACAAACTATTTTTCACCACATTACCCCAATGATCCTCTGCCCAACTTTCGTACTAGTTTTGCATTGAAACCCTTTCCTCACTTGTATTACAATATACTATTTCCTACGACCTTAAATAATTCATTCATTAAATGTGCGTCTTTTGATAGAAAATGTAGTTTATTCCTGACTACCATGTATAATAATTTATTACTGACGAGTCTTTAGCAATCTCATCAAATCGTGGGTAATAATTTATTATTGCCAATCACATCAAAATTAAAAAGTATACCTTCTAATTTTCGTCAAATTTATTTAAATCTAAAAATGTAATTTCTAGTTGAGTAGTCGTAGTCGCATGTAATAGTTATTACTCATCTTTATGAATAATAGCTATCATTACATGCTTCTTCTTCTTCGATAATATACTATTATAGGTTTAAATTGGTTTTTGCAAAACAATGTACAGATTATTTTCAGAATTTGTTACGGACGGAGAATATGGCTTTTAGTTAGGTTAACTCGCTGCTTGCACCCTAAACAGTGGTATTTTTAATATTAGACGAAGATATTTTATGTTCGAACATAAATTATAAGTTAGGACTACGAGGCGAAAAATAATTTTGTCGTTGTCAAACCTCCACAAATATCCATCCACGTAAACAATTATAGTGTGATTTATGCAAAACGGTCCTAAAAAATATACCCGTGCACCCAAGTCAAAACCTAACTCTAACAATTCATATGAATATTCGTAGCTATAAATAACAAAAAACCGAAAGAAGAGAAACTCGATGGTGTTCAAAACACGCATAAATAAAACTAAAAGTGTCGGAAATCTCCTAGTAAAAGTACGTGCCATTTCTCAAACTATTATAGCAATTTCGTGTGACCTTTATTGTTCGTATATGAGTTGACATTTCATCTTTGGCCGTAGAAAGCGAAAATCTTGTATTCGACACGATTATTAACGAAATTCTGTTGATTTTCAAGAAGAAACGTTTTATGATTCGTGACACCGACAGAAGAAACACTTTCTTCTTTCTTCTGCCGTTACTAACTTGCTTCCTTTTTCAAACTGTGAAATTCTATTTACTTACAATACACATTATTCTAATGCTTCAATTCATTCACTTTGATTTTAAACAGCATTCACTTAGTAAATAACAATTGCTTAAATGACAGTGCCATCGCAGATGACTCCAATGTCAAATCTTCAATTTATAAAGAGTTATAGGATTGAGACTCTTATTGGTATATAAAAAAAATGACAATTCGAGGCCAGCGCAGTGACAAAAGATGCTTTGCTTGAATCAAAAAGATCTGGGATCAAGTCTCGGATTCAGCCGGATTTTTCTCTCAAAAATAATAGTTGTATTAAGTCGGTCTGTGGATTTGAGAACTCGAGTTGCTCCCTATCCACTAACATCTTTGGCGGCCATAATTTGACGACTGATAACCGTATAAATATATCACTTACTAAGATATGTTGCGGCACAGTACTGCACCCAATAATAGGGAAAATGCGTGATGATCTTTTCAGTATAATAGTTATTTTTGTATGAACTTTAAATTCACTTAATAGGCGTGGTACATAATGATATACTTATTGTGCTGGTGGAAAAATATTTATCTCTTTCAAAAATTTGTTTTTAATTATTTTCGAGAAAATTATACCCATTACTAGGTATGGTACTCTGCCGAGGCAGATTACAGTAAGTGATATATTTATGAGCATAAAATGCGATTACCAGCCGTCAAATAACGGCCTCCAAAGAGGGTAGTTTTAATGTAGTGAAAAAATTAAGGACAGCCGAAATTATCTACAATAATTTTAAAATGATTGAATTAAAGTTAAATACTCACTTTCGCTAGTAATATCATCACGCCTTTTACCCATTATTGGGTGTGGTACTTTACCAAAGCAGTTCTACTAAACAAAGCACCAAAAGTTGTTAAATCATGTATTTATTTTTTTGTTAATAATAGAGCCTAATGGGAATATTTTAACAAATAAATAGTTCGTAGGATGAATATAATAAATAATCAGTTTTATACTCACAGTTAAGCAAAGTAAATACGATTGAAAAAGTTCTAAATACCCCATGTAAACATAGAGAAAGGCAACTTCGGTATATTTGTTATCCACGGACCTATAAAGAAGCTATTCTTGTGCGACACTGGTTTTATAGCTTGCCCACGTAAGTATAGATAATAAAACATTTCAAATAAACTCAAATAAAAAATCTGGATAGACATCTATGGAAAACGCAAATATAATCCATTATCTCCACTCACGAAATTTTTTCAATATATTGATTTATAACCAGGCTGATATTACAAAATATTTTTACCCTCCGAATAAGAGAGGGCATTTTTATGGTGATATTTCATTGCAGTATAGTTGTAGTTGTGTGGTAGAGCGGCGCTGCGCGGCGCTGCGCGGCGCGCTTGTGTGGTTATACCATACGCAAATGAAAGTTGTCTTGTTCTAACAACTGAGGCTTGGTTCAGTTCGACTCTGTCTCGTCATGGACACTGTAAATGTCAAGTACAAATCGGAGACAAACAACTTGCTTTTGCTATTTGCCGTTCGATTCGATCTCTGATCTAAGAATCATGCGGTGAATAGTTTCTGACTCTTTGTTTGTTTCACACATTTTTACTTTTAACTCACTTCAAAACTATTTATTTATTTATTACTTTGCACAACAGGAACTTCATATCTATTACAGTTGCTTATAGTACAATATTTCATATAAATTGAATTCCGCGTGATTTGAACTGTATCTGCACTATTCAAAATTGTACAGTTACAATTGTCAAAAATTAAATGTAAAATTAAACCACAAATTCTATTCTAATATTTGCAAGAATACGTAAGGTATTAGTTTTAATTTTATAATTTATAATATAATGTACTTAAGAAGCCTTTTATTTATTTAATATTAAATTCCTATTTTTTAAATGTACAGTTTTGAGCAGAGTGATATATTTCTTCGCGTGAAGTACGGTTATCAGCCGTCAAATCACGGCCCCCAAAGATGTTAGTGGACCACAGGGGTAGATTTTAATTTGGTGAAAATTGTTTGTCGACTGTGGGGATCGAACCAGGGATCCACAGGCCTACTCGAAACAACTGAGCCACTAACCCCATTTGAATTGTATCTATTTATATATTTGTTACTCTGCACAACAGGAACTTAATGACAATGGGGTCCTCCATTATTTTTTTATAAAACTTCATCTAAATTTAAAACAATCTACAATTTTAGAAAATCTTCAAACGTAATATATTTTATCAATATATAAATTAAGTTAAAATAACTTTAGTGGCAAATGCATTGCTATCAGTTTTTTTAGAAAAAAAATCAATTGTAAGATTATCTTAGTTGTCTTAGTTCTGATCTACACCATTCAGCTTGACTTTCCCTTCACTGATTTATGTAAACCTAACCAAAGTTTCGAACTAGGCAATATTCTCCATAAACCATTTTATTTTAATAACGTATTAATTAATTAAGAAGTACTATTTATTTTAAATATAGTTATCAATTCTGTATATAACGACGTAGACATAACAATGACCTCAAAATGAACTGTCAGAAGACATGAATAGTAGAAAGAATTATGAATAGACTAGATATGCGAAAGAGGTAGCTAAAAAAGATAGCAATGCTCTGACGTCAAACTCAATGGCATTAAATACTCGAATATCTTAAAAGCCAATAACATTTTTGAAACTTTGATGCTCTCTGGTACAAAGTTTTTGGGTCTAGTCTCAATAAATACATTTAAAGTTAAATTTATGACAGAAAAATTTGAGTGACGCCTAAATTTGAACTAGGGATCTTCTGTTTGCCAGGCAGAGATGCTAACCGCTACATCACGACATCCAGGTACAAAATAAGACATGAATATAATTCTTCTGTCAGTGTCTAACGCAGCATCGATCCCAAGACTACTATATAATAGGTATTGACAACGGGTTTCGTCTTACAATGACACATCTTCTAATTTAATCAAACGACGTAAATTTATAGTTAAATTAATTCCTTATTACAGTATACAGCCTAGTATAAGTTAGATTCGCCTAATTTAATTTTTCTGTGACATTAAAATAAATGATACTTTTAGCCATGACTAACTTCAAAATTAAAACATTTCAAATGAATAAACGTGCTGTATCCGTGTTCTTCATATTTATGACCAAGAGAGACAATAATATTATTTAAAATATTAGAAGTCTCATATTTTTTGTCAAAACATTCCTTTAACATTTCGTAATTTGCAGAATTTCTTCCAAAACTCAGTTTTTCAAATAAAACTGTCAAATACTACCTGATTTTAGTATCGATTTCTATGCTACTACTAATAGACTGGTCTATTTATAAAAATTCCTAAATAAAGGTCAAAATCAATAAAAAAATATGAAAGAATGTTTTTCTTAGTTGGTTACTAAGTTTTGACCTTCACGAAAGAAAATATCTAAAATTTCTATCAAAATATAAATTTTATGTTATGCATATTAAGTTTTTTATGTAAACATAAAGTTTTAACTATCATGTGACTTTTGAAACAGGTGTTTTAGCAGTATATTGCAAATTAGTTATGACAAATAAATTAGCCATTCGCAAATTATGAAGATGGTATTCACCTACGTTATTAGTAATTGGCACTTATTGATTGTTAATTTCATTCAACTGTTGTTCGTTTTTGTACACGGTGTCGTCACCTGAATTCAATTATATAAAAAATTAAAAACAGTTTGCTAATTTTACTTTCAACATTCATTTAAACCCACATGGAATTATGATTTAAAGCAAATTAAGGTTAGGTTTCAAAATGGCGGTTGGAACAACAGCACCGCACTATCTGCCACTTTGAAATACAAAATCTTAGATTAAGGTCAGAAAATAAGATTGTTTTCTAATTGTAGTAATTTTTGTGATGTAAATAACTAAGATAAGGAAATAAGTCTCTTTGCATCTACTGAAATACGAGAATATGTTTCATTTCCAAATAATAAATCGTTAACTAAAGACATATATTTTTCAAGTATACTTTCTAGTTCATTTTTGCTCTTTTGTATCACCTTGTCATATATGGTTCTTCCATATATAATTTCTTCTATAGCATCTCAATTTTATTCTTGAATTCTCAGTAATTATGAGACGTATTGCCCGGCGCCA
Source organism: Pterostichus niger (assembly GCA_947425015.1). Taxonomy (NCBI): domain Eukaryota; kingdom Metazoa; phylum Arthropoda; class Insecta; order Coleoptera; family Carabidae; genus Pterostichus; species Pterostichus niger. The sequence goes on from OX380347.1 coordinate 17,603,564, forward strand.
TACGTCGGCAGGTGTTTTTCGGCAACAACAATTTGTATAACGAGGGAGGAAATATATTATGTCTTCCCGCGAATGATGTGTGAGGGAAGAAATGGAACTTTACTCTAGAGGTACATAAAAATTTAAAATACTTATGATACATCAATAAAGAAATATTTGCTATGAAACAACCACAAATAAAAGAGGAAAACTATTATTTTCCTCTCTAGGGAGTAAATTTATATTTCCTCCCGCGGAAGAAAAGCCTACTTTTGGTTTAGATCGCAGAAAAATGTATTTTCTATTGTTTTCCATGCTTCAGTGATATACATATTGACTATTTCATAAATTGAACAAATTTTGCAACAATCATTTTAAATATGTTAGCACTTAATTACAATATACACAAATCAGTTATTGTGTTTTGGTAAATATAAAAATAATTATGTTATACTTGGTTTTTTGTGACAAAGGAAATAATCATTTTTGCTACATTTAAATTTTTAGAATTTGTCACTTAATAACTTTGGGAAGTTACTTAAAAATATAAATTTTAATGAAACTAAGATACTCTAAATCAGGAGTTTTCAAAATGTTGCGACCCTCCGAGAGGTCGCCGAATGTTACTTTGAAAATAAGTAAAAAACAAGTATTCATAGATTAAAAGAAATTATTACAAACTTGAAAGTAACTAATAGAAGTTTTTCCTTTACTAATTTTTGAAATCATGGTTTTATTTTTGTAACTATTAAATCAACCTATTACAAACTACAATTTTTATCATACAAAAGTAAAGAAGCCGCGAAAGAATTTATTTGTAATTTTTCTCTGCAGGGAGTTATAGCTCTGAAAAGTTAAGAAACTACTGCTCTAAATAATTTGGAAGACAATAACAGCCAAATTTCATTTGTCACGCGTAACTATATAATTTTAGATAAAATAGCTTTAAATAAAACATACGAAGAAGTAAATGTAAATTATCATTTGCAGCAATGCCAAGATATTTTGATAATCATGTTAGAGACTCCAACAATCGAGCAGAAGCGAAATGTTAGAAAGGCTAGACACATCTATTTCTATAAAACCGCAAAATGTTTGAAATCTCCTCGTTTCACATCACATCACACCAGGTCGGTACGTCAATCCGTCAGTTCGTATAGAGGTCAGGGCCTTAGAATCAAGCGAGGAGAAAGTGTCTTCACTTCTGAAGACCGACGGCAGCGGGCCAACTTGCTTTACACACGTATCCGTCAGTCTGCGAAGAGCGTAGAAGACATTTGCCACCTGACATTTGTGGTAGCGGTGTCAGTTGAACAGGTGCGCAGTGAAATTTTACTTTGACATGTGGTGTATGGAAATTTTCACACATTATTATTAGCTTTTTAACGATGTTTTACATTTAAATGTTAGTCCATTTTCCACGGTTAAACGACTTACAAAAGAGAGATAGATAGGCTCAGTGCAAGCTTTACTCCATATTAAAATTATCTCTGTGTCTCTCCAACAACTTACATCTTTGGGGCGATATTTCGTCTTGTAATCGCACTTTCCGCGCAAAATACATCACATACCGATAAAGCGTAAAAGGCGTAATGATATATTTCTTAATTCATTTATATTAAACCATCTAAAAGACTCAATTATCTTTTTAAACTATTATACTAACACATCAAATTAATTAATTGTGGGATGAATCTAATACACATGATTCTTGATTTTAGATTCAATGGTTAGATCTTTCAAGTGTTTACCTACAATTGTGTAAAATTTACTTTCAAAATAAGCGCTGGTTGACACTTCCTTCCCTTCTTATCTTTTGATTCGTTTACTGTTCTTACATAGAGTGTTTCACAGCAATTGTGAGCATTTTCTGTACTTACTGCATTATGTAGAATTTACTTTGAAAACAAGCGCAGGACGATGCTTCCTTCATTTCTTTATAGATTCGTTGTTAGAGGAGTGGGCGTAAATGAATGATTTATAAAACAGGTGTACAGGAGCAAATGGATGGATGCGATTGATGAATGAGCTTGTATGGAGAAAACGAGTATCGTGTGTCAGGATGAGAAAAAAGAACAGATGAATGATGAATATGTTAGTGGATGTTCTGTGAATGTTTCAGGGGTTCGTGCTACTCCATTTAATGGAATATAGGACGAAGTTATGTACATATGTATGTATGTATCCGGGTTCGATTCCCACAGCCGACAAACAAGTTTCTTCACAAACATCTTTGGGGACTGCGATTTGTCTGTTGGTAATCGTATTTCACTTGCATAAATATATCAATTACCGGTTGCTACGGTTGAATGTTACACCCAATAATGGGTAAAGACGTGATGATATTTGATTTATTTATTAATTTCTGAAATCGTGGTTCTATTTTTGTAATACACATGATTAAATCAGACTGAATCATTTCTCCGAAAAGTTTGAGTAAATTACATTAAAAGATGAGCTACAGTACACATTTATTTATAATGGCAAGTAGAATCGAACCCGAGATCTCTAAGGCTAGAAGCAATTAGAAATTTAATAATGCGTTTGTTGCTCAAATTTCTTATGCGTACTTCGCGCTTAAATGCTATTTAATAATGCTATTGTAATAATTCTTAGTTATATTCCACCAGAACTAATAATGTAATAATTGTTATAAATAATGAAAACTTTCACCATAATTACTCTAAAGAAAATAATAACATTATGTGGTTTTAGCACTGTTAAGTATCTTTTAAATCGTTCAGATTTTTTTATATTTACTTTAAGATTGAAATTTTTATATCTAGCATTGAGATTAAGAAAGCAATGTTTCCATTTCACCTTTACAAGACCACAATTGTTTTTCATTTTATTTTCTACAAAGTATAATATTTCCTCTAGCTAATAAATATCAGAAACAATTAAAAAACTGTAGTTTAAGTCACCCTGTATAGAAGTCACACCTACACTCGAAAAGTGAACAAAATAAAAAATCAAATAAAAACCCGTAAAAATAATCATCACAAGGCAAAATCGTGCTCTTATTTTAATTCATGAATGTTTAATTATCCAAGCGACCTTCAGTTTACATTCGAAAATCGAAACCAAAACCAGTTGGGACTGATCTGGTGACACTGCAAATTTTTCTGCAAGAAACAGTATCTTCAACCAGAGTTAATCGTATTGTTTGAAACCATTTCCTGTACAATACTTGTCTTTTCTGTTTAATTACTTTTCGTACTTGCTTGATTAAATTTATTGTTTTTTACTAAGATTTGGAGACGTTTTTGTTAGTGAAAGACCTTGAAATCAAGACATTTTAGTTTGAGAAACAGTCAACAAAAATTCTGGTCGGTCTAATTAAAATTCTGGTTGCCAATTGTATATTCACATTTGCTACTGTGAAAATAAAATGTATTGTAATATAGTTGGAACTTTATTTAGAAAGTTATATATCTCGTAATAAGTGATGAAATTTGGAATTATTTCAGAAAAATTTGGTGTAAAACTAAATTTCACATTATATAATTAGGAACATTTTTGATACAACAAAGGAGATATGTTTCCTTGTTATATATACATAACATCACGCTATGTTTCATCAAATCGGGTAACATGAACCCTTCAAACATTTAATCACTTCGCGTATCATTTACATTTATATCTATTTATTCCTAAGTCGTCCACTCTCAATTACACCACAATCATTCATTCAACAAACTTCTAACAACATTCTTCTCAATCGTACACCAACTTATGTCAAAATTAGCCATCTTTTAGATATTCGCGATTGACATATTGGTAGGGTTGTGCCGTGGTCAATTGACCAAAAATATTTGACAGCCAAATAATACGGTCAAATAATCTAAATGGAGCCGCCACGACATCTGTTGTTCAATAGAAATAGCTACATACTATTATTACATGAATATATATAGTTTAGTATTCTGGATTCTGGAGAATTTGCTTACTTTACTTTACAAATAAAATAAATACATATTATTTCATTTCATTACGTCTTTTACTTTATTTTCCCCTTTATTTTGAATTTGATGTGGTTTTGTTTATTTGTTGTTGGTTTTTCATTTTCAGTAATATTGGATGTAGTAAACAGTACTATATAAATAAATTACAATTTTAATTGTGATTTTTATTAAATGTTTCTTGGTCAATTGACTGGTCAATTGACCGGTCAAATAGTCGTCAATTGACCGAAAAATATTTGACTGGTCAAATGCACAAATGGAACATAATATGTAGTGATAAAATTTGGTATCAATTGTGGATTATTATATTTTGCATTTAATTCATTTATTGTTCTTAATATTTCATCATGTTTTGCTGATAAAACTGTGGCTCCGCCCACTTGTCAATCGCTAAATCGTGTTAATAGATACCAAGAAGCATTTATAAAAAAAATGAAGTTTATTGACACTTCATAGTCAATATTCCAATTATAAACACATATATAAACCTTTCATTCAAGCAACCGTGACAAAATGTTTATCTTATCCAAAAACAAGACACGCAGTGCGTACAATCGGATGTTACACACATACAGATATATATCTTTATCTTTATATGTTCGTAAGAACTGCGTATTGTTGCATATGTATAGATGTATGTGTTTACTATACAATGCCATTGCGTTACTGCAGGTATGATAGTATTTCCGGTGCGTACGACTTCAAACTTTAAAACTGTTTTCCTGAATAGGCAGTTAGCAAAAAGATCATTAGGATATAAATAAATGATTGGCAATAATATGAAGAATATTTATATCTTTCCTTCTGTCATATAAGTTTTTTAGTATGTGAAACTGGGTTGGCCTGATTTGAATCAGTGTGATTTTTTTAACAATATCATTTTGTTTGTATTTTGTAGTAATTGAATTAGTATTAAGTATTTGTATTTGTAAAATTAGAGTGGACTTTGATGGCGATTTGTAATTTTTCTGCTATTTTATGTGAAACTTTTAAATCTCCGTTGTATTTGGAAACAAGTGTTGAAAAGTTTAAATGATTTTCTTTTGCGTGAGCAGTCGTACTTTCTACTATACCCTTTAAAGATGATCTTAATGACAAAATGGCATCGCCATCTTACGTAAGACATGTAAAATTAATTACGATGTTTTCATGTGTGTATTGAGTTTGACTAGATTCACATATAGTTTTGAAATATGAGGACGTTTATATGTCAGCCAAGCAGTTTTTGTACAACCAACAACCTTCAAACTATTAATAATTAACTGTATTTCTAGTTTTTATGCCGCGCTTTTAATAACATGTTTACATTTAACTTGGAATTTTATAGTTGCCTGCGTATTAGTAAATTAAATATTAGTATCGTAGCATATCTATTGCCCTATTTACTAAACATCTTTGGGTGCTACATTTCTTTAGAAGACATCATTTTGTAGAAAATGTTTAGTTGGGAAAAAGAAAATATGAGATGTTGCAAAAGAATGCATTGGTTCATCACAAGACGATTTAGTAATACTTAAATTTTTGAGATTCTTTAACAGAAAATTCTATTTAAATGTTTTATGTTGAAAACCTGATGGTCTTTGTGATTTTTTTTTGTCTTAAATTTAAACAAGTTTTGAAAAAAGTTTGGTTTCGTCTATTTTTACTGCAGCAATTATTAATTATTAATTAATTTTTCGAGTGACATATTTACTATGTTTAAATAATTATTTTTAATTAATTTTGAAGGAATTTTGGTGATTTCATTTCGGTAACAGGTCCATTATTTTGTATACAAACCATAATAATTATAAAATTCAATACCGATTTAATTGGTAACAGCTAAAATTATACCCTATATACATTGGTAGGAAGGTTAATATCTAAAGTTCGTTTTAGCAATTGCTATCCTTGGCAATTTTTTTACAGATGAAAATGAGTATATTAAAGGGAAATCGGTCTTCATTTGCTATTGGTTCTTATAAATTTGTAGAAACTCTAAAGGGAGCTAATTAAGGATGACTAACAAACAATTGATTAATTATGTTAATCAACCGTCAAAGATTCCTAAATTATCTTTAAGGACAATGTTTCAAATAAAAGTGGAAGAATATTTATATTGTTATATCTCGAAACTTGAAACAATTTGTAAATGTTCGACTGCTCGGTATTCGTCCTTCTACTGCGATGTGTATTTGTGGAGGGTAATATTTTGTTAGTGTAGCTTACCTTGTAAAGTTTGTCCTTCTGATACCAAACGTCCTCTTCATCCTCAGGATGTTGAAATGTAGCGTCGAGATGAAGGTCGTCTCTGGAACGCGAAAGGATGCGACGTCTTGAAACCATTTCTTTTGAGGGTGTAGGCAGAGGTAGCTCAAGAGGTCCACGACTACAAGCAAAATCAAAAGGTATTACATTCCAATTCGTCCAATTATTATTCAGATTTTTGTCCAATAGCATAAGCTTTCCTCTATCTAATGCCTCATTTGCAAAACCATAGATTAGAGGTTCTGAACCCTTGGTCTATAGATCCTTGAGAGGTACGCAAAGTTTCTACAGAAGATACGTAAAACATTCGTTCTTCTAAAACTAGTACCTATAATTCATAATTCCCTTTATTACGTGAATGACGCTTCATAGTGAGGCCAAGGGGTAGATTGGTTTAAAAAGATTCAGAACCGCTGCATAAATGATTTAAGATGACTGTACAACCATCTTAACAATTGAAGGCGTAATAATATTCATCTGCTATTACTACCATAAAAAGAAACCAATTATTTGGCTATAATCAATAAAACAATGAACTGGTAAGACAATGCTGCCAATTTCAAGCTAATCTAAATACTCGTATTATCTGAAACCTAATTTAATTTTGCATTCTCATATTCTTATTACTATTAGTTTCACAGATATTTTCAATATATAATAGCTATATGCAATTATTTCTACATATAAAGAGAACCTGGTCGTTTGTGATAACAATTTAAATTTTATCTGAACCCTAATCGCCAACACTATAAGTTTGACAGTAAACCAAGGCAATTTTCAATATGTAATAGATATCTTCAATTACATCCATAAAAAGAAACTGATTATTAGTGAATAGACAATGTTGACAATAGGATGCGAATCTAAAGATCATCTGGAGCTAATTTTCTCGAACGTAAACGGAATATAATTGCATCAACATCAGCAGAAAGAGGGTTTGTTGGTCTGTCTTCTGTCTCATTTGGCGTGAAACTTTCATTCAATGATCAATCACCTTTGAAACATCTCTCGCGTCCTACGCTCACTAAATAAATGAAACACCTACAATATTGGATGGACAACGGATGGCGAGTTTCACTTCGGCCATTCTCGTCTCAACCACAAGTAGTATAAAACCATCAAATACTCATGCATCGACAAAAAACGAGGGAGTTAAAAGTTAGTTTATCCATTCCTGAGTGCTATAAAAGATTCCATTTTTAAACCTGTTAACGCAACAGTATACAAAATACATACATTGCAGTTTTTTTTTAACCATATTGCAATATAATGAGTAGGTAACGTATATCTTGTACCACATACAAATTTCATTTGACAACAGGAACTTAATTCCAATTACAGCACAGGATCTGGACTCACCGAGTCGCAATGTGGTAGTTCATATAATTTTTAGCTTGAATGGGATTCAAATTTCGTAACGCTATCCACACCACCGTACTGCCCAATTATCTGGTACCATTTCAGCATTCTGTGATCAAAATCATTTATTCTGTTATTATTGTTTTACTTTCCTGCATATGTAGTATAATAATAATGTTATTAAGGGGTAAGGCCACTCTAGAATTTTTTTAAAATGCATATTTTTTTTATTTGCTTAAATTATAGTTTAAACCCTTAGGAATATGGGACAATTAATTTAAATGCCGCGCGGAAGTATTTCAGAGGAAAAAAAGTATATATCTATTAGTACTAGTATTTATATATATACATGACTCGAAACTTTAGACGCGTTTTTCTCGAAATCATATTTTCAAAATCGGGCGAAAAGAAATCTGAAATACTAATTGATGGATCGTGCTGAATCTTTTTATTTCTTATTCTAGATATAAAATACTAAAAAACTACGGGAGCTTTTTTTTTAAAGTGCTTCATTCGTTTGTTATGGTCGTTTTTATACAGAAATTTAGTCCCGAATAAAGAACTTTTTTTTCAAACGTGCGCCATTTTGTTAAAAATCAAAATTTTCAAAATCCAGCCCGTAGTTTTTTAGAGTACACATCAGAGATTAAGAAAACATATCCCTTTTTGATCCCGGATTCCCGGAATGTTTTCGCCCAATTTGCCCTACGCGCCGAGAGGAGTCGTCATTTTGTTTAATTTCTGACGACAATTTTGAATATTTTCTTTCAAAAAATTTTTTAAATAAAGTTTAAAGAGCACTAAATAAAGATCCAAAAACAGTTCTTAAGCAGCACGTTTAGATTTTGTTAAAAAAAATCTTGAAAATTACCCTTTTTTTCCTTGTCTAGAGTGGCCTTACCCCTTAACAAAGCTGTCAGTGGCTATCATTTTTTGTGGCAAAATGCATTAAAACAATTGAATAATGTCAGGGTAAATTACTTTGGGGCGAGAATACCGAAATTCTGATAATTTGTAAGGCAATCATGAAATATATATAAAAGACAATGATCGAGTTATATAATAGGGGAAAGTTGGGAAAGGTCGAAATGGAAGACACCTCAGAAACGATTAGGCCTCTTGTTTATTGCAATATGGTGTCTGTTTTTTACGCCCTCCAGTGCATGTGCTGACAATGCAATGCTATCCGTCTTGACAGAATTTCAAGGTAAACATCTACTTAAAATCATTGCTTATTACTTAGTAATAATTTTTTACTTTGGACAGATTGGCAAATTTTATCTTCAATTATTCAACGCTTTAGGAATAATCATGATTTATGCACTATTGTTTTCTTTATACTTCAAATTACGAAACCGGCTGCAAAATATAATATGCATAATATTGTAACTGTCGTAAAAGAGTGATGACCAATTTGAAGACTCCAGACAATATTAAACTTTATCTTTTTAAACCATTTGCAATCGTTATATTTTAAATACGTCAATACTTTCATTTTCTTCTAACGTAGAACCTAAATTATTGAAAATTATTTTTTTAAGCAAGGTACAGTTTTATTTTCTTAATATACTAAATCTTAAAAATTCTAAATGACATATCATTACTTAGTTTCATAAAAGAATTAGATTTTAAGTCAACTAACTTCCGGATAAAATAATTAGCAATAGATATATTTAAAATAGATACATACAGGGTGTTTCAGGACTAGTGTAACAAACTTTAACAGCTTATTCCTGAGGTCATTTTGAGCCAAAAATGTCATATGAACGTAGGTCCTATTCCTTCTAGTTATCAAAATACAAGAGGTTGAAGTTCTATAAACAACACGAAATTTTCAAATTTTTGTAATCAAGATACTTTCGGAAGACAAGAGTTTTATTGAAAAGTCATACCTTATTTGTCTTAATTAATTTTATTTATTAATATTAACATGCATACGAGTTCAAGCCGCTCATTTTGAACACTTGCTGTAATTATTTAAAAATTTGTTATTTTATTTCATATTGTGTTAACCTATTCCATGTTTGGTTATGTTGTTCTGTGTCTATTTAATTGTGTCATTTTATGTTTTGTTCTCTAAATCGTATTCGTTAATATTAATAAATAAAATCAATTAAGACAAATAGGGTATGACTTTTCAATAAAACTCTTGTTTTCCGAAAGTATCTTGATTACAAAAATTTGAAAATTTCGTATTATTTACAGAACTTTAACCTCTTGTATTTGGGTAACTAGAAGGAATAGGACCTATGTTCATATGACATTTTTGGCTCAAAATGACCTCAGGAATAAGCTGTTAAAGTTTGTTCCACTAGTCCTGAAACACCCTGTATATAATATCACGCTATATGCCATCAAATGGGGTAACACGAACCCCTGAAACATTCATCCTAACACACCATCCTCGCTTCAACCACATTCACGTTCCTTCCATACAAGCTCATTTATTCCTCTCACTCGGAATCTTTCATCACGCAACAAACCTTCAATCACATCCATCCATTCGATCCTCTACTCTTGTTTTATTAGTCTTTCATTCGATATATGCTCCATATGCTCAAATCATCTCAACTCACTAAAACCCACTCCTCAAACACCGAATCTAAAAAGATAAGAAAGGAAGAGAGCGATAGATGCGTTTGTTATACACTCTAATTTTAAGAACAGAAAACAAATTATAAGATAAGAAAAGAAGGAAATGTCTTGTTTGAATGGCTTTTATAATAGTACATTAAAGATCGAGTTTTATAAGACGTTTTTCTTTTCGGAAGCGTTCAAGTTTGAAAAATGAACAGCAGGCGAGTTTTCTAATGAACAAATAAAATTCATTTTTCTATTCTGCGTCATTTATAAATTGAAATTAAAACAAAAATCTGTAATATTTTAAACCGAGTCTAATATAGGGCAATTTATATATGAAATGGTGTGGTTGGTAACTGTTATTGACATCCATGCAATTGTTCAGATTTTGAGGTTATATTATAATTTTGATGTTCTCAGCTTGATATTTCCCACTACTACCAACTGTCTAAAACAAAATGTTGCGTATCGTAATAAACGTAACTGGGTTTCATAATAACTTCCTTATGAATGCAAAATAAAAGAAATAAAATTATAACTATAGTTGGACAAGTTCATTAGATAAATAAATTAAATTGCTTAACAGAAATTAATACTTGTATTGTTACATTTTATTCAAAATAATAATAATAAAAATTATTTTCTTTCGTTGTTTTCCATAGTACCTCAATCCCGAATTTTTTTTATAAAAGCCATTTTTAGTTCGCTTGTTACTCTTGCACAAAATACAATTGGACAACAAGTAGATACTCTGTAGATGCAGTTTTTAATACTTAACAAAAATGTATTTCCTATGTTACATATTTCACCTGTACACCCAATATATTTAATAGATTAATGAAAATTTGCGAAATAAACATATTACATGATTTGTTATTAAGGAAGTGAGTCAGGTGCGAAGATTTTGAGGACTGCTTGCAATATCCACACCACCTTACAAGGAGCGGCGAATGTGGCGACGAGTAGCCTGCCGGTTAGGGATATTGACCCAAACTATCATTTTACCTACTCATCTTTTCTTTTACTTCACTCATACGAGTCATATACGTATACCTACATCTCATTCAACCGTAATTAACAATTATTTCTGGCGTTTATTACTTCACAAACCCACATACGGACTTCTGTAATCTTAATACACGCAAATTGAATTCATTTGTATTTAAATCGAAATCGTAAGGGAATTGACATCTTTTGTTCCTTCATTTTGCAGAATTGCTATTTGTTCAAATTAGCCATACTGATTCTTCTTCTTCTTCTGATGGCGCTACAGCCCAAATCGGGCCTGGGCATACCGGACACATCGAGCCGCAGTTTTTACACTGCCGTACTGCCGGTTTTCGTAGTCAAATGCTACATTATTTAAGGCGTATAAGTGACTAGCTTATAGCGTCCGAGTGTAATAAATACATGTAACTGTATTTTATATTTTACGACAAATCACACATTGTCAACAGGCAGATTCGAACTGACGAACCTTGGTTCGGGTGACGTCACAGTATGTTAAAAGATGTGCCTTAACACGCTCGGCCACCGCGCCATACTGATTATTATATCTAAAAACCAATACTGTGAACATGACATCAAATAATCCGTCAGTACGGTGGTGTGGATATCAATATGGAATTCGAATCCGGAGATCCCGAGTTCGAATCTCACTCAAGCTAAATATTATATAAACTACCACACTGCGGCTCGGTGAGTGCGGACCCTGTACTGTAATTGGGATTAAATTCCTGTTGTACAGCGTAACATAAATAAATAAATAAATAAATAAATAAATAGTTGGGCAGAGTGCCACACCCCAGTAATGGGTAAAAGGCGTTATTTATTTATGTTTTTAATTTATAAAATGCAGTGTGTTTAAATTGAATATGAAATAAGAGCTTAAAAAATAACAGTCCAGGGCCAAATACCATCAACAAGTTGCCAAGTCCGTGTAATTATCATTCAAGAGGTCACTCTACCTACATACACATTGACGTCAAATTCACGCCCGTTATTTTGAATTCATTTTCACGATCAAGTCAAGTAACCTGTGCCGTTGCAACCGGGAACTTAAACTCGTAATGCATATTTACTGCCTGTTCTTGCATTTCAATTAGCTAACGATGTTTGATGTTTGTTTTATCTTGCTTATGTTTGATAGTACTCTAATTGGGACACAACTTAGCAGTACAGCAAACTTAGTTCATTGGGACGTAGATGCGCAGAACTAATCTGCAATCTGTTTTGTGACAGAAGAGTATTTGTTATTAATTTAGTGAAATTACAAAGGTAAAATTGACATTTTCACAGTTCACAATTCCTATTATGACACACCACTTTCGCTTTATTCACAATCATAATCCTTTCATACACCCAGATCTCATCTTTCGTTCACGCAACAAACCTTCAATCATATTCATCCATTTATTCCTAGGGTTGATACTCAATCTGTCATCCTCAATTTCACCAACTTAACCTGTTTCTATATGTCGTGTCGTACGAAAAATTCTACAAATAGTATTTCAAACTTTGTTTGATTTTACAATAAGATTTATCGAACATCGAACAAATCAAGATGTAACATAAGATAATTTTTAAAATTAAATTTGCTTATAAACAAACAATTATGATAATAGTGTTTTAGTATGTGTATTAAAATGAATTCTTTTCTTTCCAGGCGACCGTGAAATCGTTTTCACCGGTATCCAACTGGTAAGTGATTTTGATCGATGTTTTTACGCCTTTTCATATCGTACTTTTGTAGTATATCATTTATCATCCCTTAATTTATTTGCATACATTAGTTTTATTAATGATACGCACATTAAAAATTCTTCCTTTTATTTGAACTCGTAAGAAGTATCAAAATAATACAAACATGCAAACAATATTTACTTTTGTATTTATTACGAAAATGTCATTCAAAATGTGTAATGATATATCAGGAAATTAGGACGAGTTAACAATTATAAAAAGTCATTAATTTTATTATGGAAAGAAAAATTAGGATATTACCAGAATTTGAAATTGGGACCTTTGAATTTTGATATATTGGAAATCAAAAAATGTATTTCTCTTTTTTAGTACTTCCCTGTATTTTTGGGTTTTTTTAGACCAATTGCAATGTAAGTTTTTTTAGTTTTTACCTGAGTTGTCGATAATAATGGACGTATAAATGAATTTCTGGCGCCGTTAAACAAGAAAAAAATTAGCACAATTTTGTGGTTTACAACGTTAGTCATATTTTTAAAATGCTTGATCATTGACTTCACGTTGTGGATAATTCGCGGTTTTTTTAAGATTCTTGGGTACAGACTCTATTTGATGCGTCATAACATTAGGTACCCCACAATATATGCGTCATTTATAACGTAGTCTTATGACATTTCTTACTGAAGTAATGTCTAAACTTTTGGGTTTATACATATTTTACCACAAAATTCTATTTATATAATCTAACTGTTTGACAACTATGAATAAGTGTTCAAATATATTTTTAAATTCATAAAAATTATCATACCGGGTGGTTTTTTATTGAAGAAAAATATTATTTTAGTTTACAATTCACATATGGTAAATGTTTTCAGTTTCACTTCGCACAATTTGGACAAATATTCTAAATTAAAAAAGTTTTTGATACATTTTCATTCGACTTGTAATTATGACAAATTGATTAAACAAAATTAAAATTTAATCAACATGGCTGAAGTTTTAACATGATTATAGTAATTATTATTTAGTAGTATCGAATCGACCTGTGGATTTGAGAACTTGGGTTCGATTCCCACAACTGACAAACAATTTTCACCACGCTAAAATTACCCTTCTACTATCATCTTTGGATGACGTGATTTGACGGCTGATAACCGCACTTCACGCAAAGACATATATAACTTGCCGAGATCTGCTACGACATAGTGCCACACCCAGTAATTGGTAAAAGGCAGGATGATATATTTTTATTAAAATTTGCAGATTAAGTATAACATAACTTAGGTTATGTTTATGTTTAACAGTCTTCACTCTAGTGAAAAAAATAATCATTTGACATAGCTCATCAAATTGTATGATGTGAGGATGTGACGTCATTACACATAATTTCACAAACATAAGAATGAAGTAAACATTGATCATGTAACATATGATGTCAAATATTCGATTCAATATTGTCAATTTAAGACGTAACTTATAATTTAAATTTTAGAAACTGGTTAGTAGATAGTTAAAGGTAATGAAGCGAGCTTTGCCATAAATTTGTACCATTTAAAATAATTTATTATAGAAAACATTCAATTATAAAAAGTAATTTAATTTTATTATAGAAAAAAAAATTAAGATATTACCAGGATTTGACCCTGGGACTTTTAAAATCTGATCAAATATTCTTGATCAATTGGTAAAAATATATGACTGGAGTTCAAAGGTCTCTAGTTAAAATCCTATAGTAAAATTAAGTTTCATCGATTATGAATTCTAATGAAATATAAAAGGTGAATTTGTCTATACCTGAAAAACTAAAAATATAGAATTTTCTGAGTCAGTCCCTGTGTTCGTAACCACACGTAACCACATCCCACGGTAGCGTCCAACCACCCAACCACATAGCCGCGCGAAACGAATCCTGATTTGGCGACCAAGTCACCTAACTCTGGTTCAAATACATGCACTGGTCAAATGGTCACACATACAATACGATACTATATGACAATTAATTCGTATTCACACAGTTAAGCACAGGAACGAATTCTACCTCGTACGGAGGTAACTGTGCTGTCGCTACGATGGACAACTTGCTGCACTCACCGGTTTAAAGCTCGTGACTGACATAACAACTATCGTTTCAGAGATATTTATTACGCGGACTGTAGCGGGGCTCCTAAATTTAATTTATTGGTGCTTATGTTACTTGTGCTCTGATTTTTCAATGAGATTCACTTATTTATTCAGTATAAATGGTCAGAATAAATAACAAAGTTCAGTATTACTTTTTATAAATTTCAAATTTATTATTTTATTTTTATTTATTTCTTTCTTTGCATAAAATAGTATGTTATGCAACAAGGGAGGGAAACAAGCGATTATTCCCGCGTGTGAAGTTGCCAAACCGAGACGTAAGCGAGGGCCGAAGGCTCGAGCGGAAGTCGAGGTTTGCCAACTTCACACAAGGGATAATCGCGCCTTCCCGTGAAGCATATTATACTTTTCGTAACAAGTGCACAAAAATTACTGTCTTATCGGGACAAATGTCAAATATGGGTTGCGTAACTAGTTACCTAGGAAACACCGCAAACAGCTAATCTCTCTAGGGAGAGAAACATGGTACCTATGGAAACATAATGTTTCTCTCCCTAGGGGAGAAAAGCAGTGTTTCTCTCTCTAAAATTAGGGAATAAGAACGTGTTTCTTGTGCATGTGTTACGAAAAAAACTTAATCCCAATTACAGTACAGCGTGTGTTATTAAATATTACAGCATTTTAACATCATTCACATTTGCCGGTCGATGGATTTGAACTCAAGACTTCACGGGTGTCTTACGTCACAATAAGCAGTAGTCTATGCTCGAGCATCACACCGACATTAAAGCATTTTTATCTAAGGGTTTGATTGAAATACGAATTTAAAGATAAAATAATAATGTTTCGCGTCTACGTGATCGTTGAAGTCTTCAATAATATTTTCAAAATATCTTGACACTGTTTTATTTTAGCGAAAAATGCTTCAAATAAAAGCGATAAAAATGTATTTATGCCATGTTTCTCAAACTTTATCCATTGAGTAAGATAATTATAATAAAATGTGACATATTTTTAATAGAAAAAATTATCTTTAAATAATTTATGATTTGTCCTAATGTTAACATTTTCCAATTTAATGTGGCTTCCCCAAAATTAGGGAAAAGTCGATAATGGCCGAAATGGCGTGATGTTTTAAAATAAAAAATAATATTATTTCGTCAGAAACGAAATTGTGACGTCATGATGTTGAAACGTGAGTGAATATAGGTGTACTTTCACTAAGGCTGAGAATTATACATGTAAGTAATTGTGTTTCCGACACAATGTGCGTTTTTCTCATACTTTAAATTTAGTAACGGTCTACTAAATTTGATTTTAATTTATTTAGATAGCATTAACATATATTATACAAATAAATACTTCCACATTTCACATTAAACATGTCACATTTCATATTTTATTTATTTATATAGTTATATGGTTAGAAGGAAACATCAATGGGGTAGGTGGCTCATTGTAAAATTTTACAGGTCTCTTCTATGAGCCTGTAAAATTTTACAGAGCTACGCGCTCTAATTATGTATTTACAATAAATACCTATGAAAATAAAAAATATATATGAAAGTATCATAAGATGGCTCAGTGGTATCGAGTCGGCCTATGGATTTGAGAATCCGGGTTCGATTCCTACAGCCGACAAACTGTTTTCACCAATTTAAATCTACCCCTGTGGCGCCCCCTCCACTAACATCTTTGGAGGTCGTGTTTTGACCGCACTTTACGCGACAAAATATATTACTTACCCAGATCTACTACAGCAGAGTGCCACACATAGTAATGGCTATAAGATTTAAACAAAATATTATTCATTCAAGTTGTAAAATGTGTAAAACAGGCACTAAATTATATTTCCGCACACTTGAATCATGTTTCAATTCCACAGGAGTGTTTAAATAAGAGAAATGATTATTTTCCTAGAAAATAAAAATGTAAAAACTAATATAGATTCAGTGTAACACGAATTTGCTTTCTGTAATCTTAGTTTACACCCAGCAAATAATGATTTAAAGGCAGTGACTTTAGCAGGAACTGCTTATCTCAGAATTCGTTTGTTAAGAAAACAAGAAATTTCTTCGTGTAAATAGAGCTCTACCGACAGTAAATGTAAAAAAAATATTTACAAAAACTTCTCCATTGTAATCTGAAAGTTAGTTCATCGGTAGCAATGTAAATACTGCCCACAAAAGCCATATTTACATGATATTTTGTATAGGCAGACACATTTAGAGCGGCAAATGCTGTTCTCTGCTTTATTTTTTTACTGATCTGGACTTCGGATGTGATTTACATAAATCTAAAGACTGTGCATAATACTGACATTTATTGAATAAGATGTAGCATGATACAACATAATTTGACGGTTTCATACAAGCGTATATCGAGCAGATATTTAAAAGGAAATAATTAGCATATCCACATCTTATTATAACTTATAATATAAGCATTTCTTATGCATATTTGTTTCTTTGTTCGGTTATACTTTCTGAAGAGAACAATATTTCACTTTATGATTTTTTTTACTAAAATACACTTTTGGTTTATTTTACCCATTACTGAGTGTAGCAGAGTACCACACCCTATAAGGGTTTTTTCTCATTAATTTATACAATGTATTATTTTGGAGCCCCTGAAATTTGGGGGCCTAAACCTACCGCTATTCTTAAAGTGTTATTACTGTTAATTAATTTTAAATAAAATATACAAATAAATAAAATAAAATAAATAAATATATCATCACGCCTTTTACCCATTACTGGATGAGGCACTCTGCCTAAGCAAATCTTGGTAAGTGATATATTATTGCGCATGAAGTGCGGTTACCGGCCGTCAAATCACGGTCCCCAAAGATGTTAGTGGAGGAGAAGCCACAGGGGAAGATTTAAATTGGTGATAATTGTTTGTCGGCTGTGGGGATCGAACCAGGGTTCTCAAGATCCACAGGCCGACTCGATACCACAAATATTGTATCTATTATGTTCGGAATGAATTTTTGACATGATAACAAACGGAGATCGAACTAGGACCTTATAACGCGCTCTCTATCTTTCGCTGACAAATTTTTCTAAATTACTTGAGTGAAAAATATTTCATAGAATATCCTATCTTTGTTATCTTAGCTTCGGAGTGCAAAAATATCAAAATATTTTCAGAATCAAACTCAGGATTCGTATTATTTAATTTTGTTCTATTTATTTGCAAATCTCAATCCAAGCAATAGAAACAGTTGTTTCCGCGATTTAGCTTATAATTTCTCGACAGGCGAGAGAGTTGGTGAAACTAACGACAGACAGACACACATACAGACAAACCGAACCTCAGCATACGATGTGAGTGAAACTCAGAAGCAACAGTGCACACTCCTCTGTAGCCTTGTTTCGTTAAATTACAGTCAGACACTTCACTTTTCGACTGCTTAATGTCTATTAAACGACGGAATAGTTTGTTGGATGAGTGAAATAATGTTTAGTAATCTGTATGGGTATTTCTTGAAACAGTCATTCTCACATACTAGATACTAGCTGGGTACTAATATGTATGTGTTCAAATGTACATGAAGAACTACCAAATATCTCGCATTTTTCTAAAAATATTATAAATAAAATAGAAACTTTTTCGTTAGCTATCAAACGTTTCATAAATTGTTTTTGAGAATAAATTCTTCGAGTAAAAGTAATGGAATATATGTTATAGCTGGAGGTCCATAATTTTCAAGGACTATAAGTTGCTGGAATAACACTGTTATTTTGATTTTTACTGTCAAACAGAAAAATGCTTCAAATAAAAGTATTAAAAAATTAGTCCATCATTTTTAGGGGCCCAATCTTATAACATTTATTAGTACACTGTTATCGTGAACATTTGAAATTATATATTTTTTGCTAACAAAGATTTAAAAATTATTTTAGAGAAAAAGTTTCATATAAAAATGGTAGAAAATTTAGTCATTTTCAAGGGCCCAATGTTGCAACTTTTATCTTGAACATTTGGCAAATATCAAATTATTTTAGAAAATAATACTCCTAGTACCAGGCCGGCAAAATAGATATTTTCCGGGGGTCCATCATTTTCAGGGGCCCAAAGTTGCTAATTTTATAAGTATACTGTTATATTGATTCTTTGCTTCAAACATTTAAAAATTATTCTCTAGTAATATGCTTCAAATAAAAGTATTAGAAAATATATTTCTGGGCCCACCATTTTTAGGGGTCTGAAGTTACAACATGAACATTTAAAATTATATATTTTTGCTGGAAAACATTTATAAGGTATTTTAGGGGAAAATGCTTCCAATAAAAATATAAGAAAATTTTTATTCTGGGCCCATCATTTTCAGGGGCCCGAACTTGCAGCATTTATTAGTACACTGTTATCGCGAACATTTGAAATTATATATTTTTAGCCGACAAATATTTAAAAATTATTTTAGAGAAAAATGCTTCAAATAAAAATGATATAAAATTTTGTATTTTTCTCTAAACATATTTAGAAATATTTGACAGCTGATATAATACAATGACAAATATTCAAAATAATTCTTATTTGTATAAAAAAATAGTTTTCTTTTTATATTGTTTTAAAAGGGAACCTGTCAATCTTTGTTTGTTTAGGACCCACGGGGGAGTCTTCAGACAGCCCTGATTTAGGAAATTTTGACAGCGGGTTATATACGACGAATTTTTAAAATACTATATACGTTATTAGTAGATGCAATTTTGGAGATAATCTTGTGATATAATGTCTGCATTACATGCTTATCATTCAAAGAAGGGTACAGCTTATGTTTTATTAAAATTTATTTGAAAATCATAAAAGAATGATCAGTATTCAACATTCGTTTCTGTGAATTTTAAACTTTACATCATCTGATATTATTAACGTTTCCATATTCGGACAGTCTCTCAATTGTTTTGTATAATTTAATAATATCTACATCTATAATAAATACTAATAATCGTGTGTAAGGTTTTGGATACTTTTAAATTACAAATGTCGATACTAATTGAACCATAATAACAGTGTAGTTTGGTATTAATGAGAAGAAGAATCGAAATAGTAAAAAATAGTTTTCTCTATTGGAAAGTAGACAATTGCGCAGTCTTTATAAATTAATTATATTTATGTTAAGAGATTTCGCACGTGTAAAATATTCCGAATTAAACAAATAATCGCGACAACAAAACGAGAAAGTGTTTAGTTTAAAAAAATGCTAAAAATCTGTGAAATCGAAAGTGTAGATTTAAATATTGTAAAAGCAGATAATCGCGCAATACAAGTACATAAATAATATTTATTATTAAATGAGTAAGTTATTAATTTATCTATTATTAATAGCTTCATCGTGAATCGTTTGACACTTAAAGAGCTAATCTACAATTTGAGCGCTACTATCAAATAAATTTATAAGCGTTATTACTTTTATTATTCATTCATTTGCAGCTTAGTATTAACGACAATTTTATTGCAAAATATTTAACTTTAACCGAGGTTTGAACCCGGAACTATATTGCCAATATTTGTCAATCGGGCTAAACAGATTTTTCCGATAAGACAAATACTTTCATATGACATACTTCTTAACCAAACCTATTTGGTTCAAAATTCGATCCTAATTTTGTTTTGTTTTGTTTTTTGTTGGGGAGTAAATTTGAGGGTGAAATTGTAACTTACCACGGTTGAAGTAATGTATAATCCGAAAAAGGCACTCACTGTAAATTTTATTCACTGGAAACCGATTGTCAACTATTGAAACATATCACAAGTGATTAGAAAGTAAGGTTACCGTAATGTCACACACAGTTCTGGTAATACCAGCACTTGAGTCTACCTCCGTCCAAAAGAGACTGAAGCACAACTTGCGCCTAAGTCAGCGCGCCTACTATTCGAAGGCGCGCGTGCGCACTATGCATCTCGTGACGTCACTAGTCATTATGACGTCGTCAAGTAAGTGGGCCAAATTACGCCTTTCGCGCGGAGTAGGTAACTGTTTTTTGTTCCTCAAGGTAAGATGCTAAGCTCTCGTGTTACTTTCTTTATTTACTGGTGATTGCTTAGTTGTACTCGAGTACTCGTATGCCATCTTGCGGTTTCATAGGTTAACTTTGATTGGCGATTAATTAACACCTTGTAAATTACTGATTTAAGGTGTAATTATGTTTTGTTCGAGTAATTGTTTCGCTAATTCGGTCACAAAGTAAATTACTTTGAATGTTTTGTTTAGAGAAGAAAGTTTTACCTCTAAACACACTAAATTTTTGTTTAAATACCGATATTACTTAAATTTTAAGTTATCCTTAAATAAACAACAATATCATATCGAAATAAATTATCAAATGAGACAACTTTTGATTCTATATTTTTTATTATTTTAAATTAATTTATACTATAAAATATTAACATTACACCCATACCTCACTTTACGGCCTAGATTCGTTCCACGAAACTTGGCCGCAAAGCGAAAAGCCGTATAAGGAATTCAATTATTCTAATACAAATTCATACAAATTCAATGGGAAAAAAAAGATTTTTGGCCGTTATAGCGAAACAATTTAGGCCGTAAATCGAAAACGTACCTTAATTGAAAAGGGCCGTTATAGCGAAATGCCGTATAAAGAGCGGCCGTATAGCGAGATATGGGTGTATTAGATTATATTATAAAAAGTATCTTTCAAATATTATGGAAATCAGTCCGGCAGCTTTTACAGTTGTTTGACGACATTTTGTTCCAAGATGGCGTCCTAGATTTATAGTCCATACTTCAAATTCGATAAATAATGATAGAATTCCTTTCTTGATAATCAACGAATTCATTTTGGAGATATCTTTTCTTCATTTTGTTATAAAATGGCGGCTTGCTAAAAGTTTATAGTTGAACTATACATGCAATCGTAATACAAATTTGTCTAATTGATTTAATTACTATAAGCTACTGTAATTGAAATTAAGTTTTCCTTTGTATTTATTAGTCAATGGTATATAAAATTGAAAAATAAAATATTTAGCGGCGAACGAATAAAATTATGGGGCAGGTAACTAAGAAGTACCCAGGTTCGATTCCCATAACCGACAAACAATTTTCACCATATTAAAACAATCCCTGTAGCTCATCCTCAACTAACATTTTTGGAGGGCGTGATTTGACGACTGGTAATCACACTTCACGCGAAGGAATATATCACTTAATGAGATCTGCTACGTCAGAGGGCCTCACCCAGTAATGGTTAAAAGGCGTGATTGTGTTCGAATTGCAATTGAAAACATTAACATTTTATGATTAAAAAATAATATTCCAACTATTTGATAATTTTTCTTACAATTATAGATAATATCTATATTATTTGGAACAATTAATAAAATACATTAATTATTTGAATTACAATTTTACAGAAAGTTCAGTTATCAATATAAAAGTCGAAAGCATTAAATTAATTTAATAATGGAGAAAATGTCTATATATGAATAATTTAATATAATAGCAAAATTTTAACTTTCTGCTAATATAATACAACGTATCATTTATTGTTTTCTAAATAAATGTTAAATTTAACATTTAACAAGATAAGTAATTCAGCTCGATTTGCTGTTGACTAGCAACACTTGTAACGACAAAGAAAGTTGAAAATACTGAATTGTACACTTTGTTCACATGTCAAGGAATCAAAAGATTCATACAAAATTATAATTTTTATTTAATAATAATATATCATCACGCCTTTAAATCCATTACTGGGTGTGGCATCCTACCGTAGTCTCGGTAAGTGATATATTTATTCACCGTTAAATTACGGCCTCTAAAAATGTTAGTGAAGGGAAAGCCACAAGGGTAGTTTTAATGTGGTGAAAATTGTTTGTCAGTTGTTGGAATCAAACCCGGGTTCTCAAATCCATCTACTTTTGAAACAAATTACCAAATTTCCGATAAAGAGACAAAATATTCTAACAAATTTATATTCGCGTAGATCATCTACATGTATATTCTTTTTAAAATGACGTCACCAAACATTACATATTATTCTATTATTTTTAAAAAACCCTAAAACCGTTAAAGTTACTTAACGCTCGTAGCACATACAAATTTGTTTCTACCAATAGCGTAAAATATACTAAATATCTTAAATATTTTGAAATATATTTGTTGAGTGATTGATTAATTGATTGTTACCGTAATAATAATAGTGCGATTTGAACGCACGATTTCATGTTTGAAATTATGTCATTAAATATTTATTATATACGACTAACTAATAATATTATCATATATGCGTTTTTTGCTATATAATGCTATATATTAATCCCGCCGGGAATAATGAGTCGGGAATAATGGTCATTATTCCCGCTCGTGAACCAATCAAAATGCTTAAAACATGGATCATTGTTTTATTGTGCCATCGGAACAGTGTTGCCATAGCGACTCATATTTAAATTAAATATGCTCGTTGCTAAGTTCACTGTTGTTTACGAATCGGAAACAAACAAAACGAAATCATCGTTGAGAAGTTGTCAAAAACGGTCTTGCAAATTGTGTTAAATTATTGTGTTTAACTGTAATTGAAAAAATGGACAGTATTACAGAAGACAGTATATCTTCTACACCACCAGAAATAACGAAAATCGCTGATACTACTACATATGGTTTATTACTACAAAAGTCTAAAAATTTCTATGACAAAGCATACCAATGTTTTATGGACTGGCGTATTTAATATGAAGACAAATTCGTATTCAGAAAATGTATTGTTGGCATATTTTACTGAATTAGGTGAAAAATACAAATCATCATCATTTTACTCCATTTACTCATTTCAATTAGATGTAAATTTATTAGGTAAATAGATGTAAAATTAATAGATAATAAATAATATAAAAATTGACTATTTTTTATTAAATTAGTCGTATATGTTAGACGTAAAAAAAGTATAGTATACAACTCGCTATAATGGCTATTATTACCTCGGATGATTACAACCCATGCTCGCTCCGCTCGCTCGGGTTGCAAACTTCATCCTCGGGAATAAGAGCATCCATTATAGCGTCGTTTATAATATACTATTATTTTGCTGAATAAAATAAATACTGAACAAATGGGATTTAAATACTGAACCGTTAATAATGTGGCTTTTAAATACTTTACCGTACGATTTTGAAATTCTGTGATGTGAAAAAGTATAAATACCTTATAAAAAAGTAAATCCCAATTTAATTTCACACTACAATATTTAGATACCCATGATTTTCGATTATCAAGTTATGAAATCGAAGCGATCAAGAATAAAAGAACTAATCACTCCAAGATTTTTTTTGTGATGTGCACTTCAAGGCACAATACACTGTGATATTCACAGCTATTAGTCAAGAAAGAGCCACAAAAAAGCAACACAAAAGAAATAGTCATTATACGTGTGCTCTTAATCAACGAATCCAATCAGAAAAAAATTAATAAACCAGATGATGCAATAAAATAATCTTAATTCAACACCTCGTCGAATGCTCATAAATATCTCTGCAGGGCTGAGAAATGCCCCGATTACCAGGAAGAGAGAATTAATTACATGATCCTTCAACCCGTCAGGCGTTTATAAATCTGTCGCATACGGATTCTATTTTTAAAAGCTGATACGCCGTATCGAACAGAATAAACGCCAGAAGAGAAAAAAATCATCGTAAGGGCATGGACCTTCCTAATCGAAAACTCGTTTTGCGGATGCAACTGGACAGAAAGACAAATAAAAGAATTAAAGTATGAAAGAGGAACAACTATATGAGATATCTTATGTAGTCCTTGCACACCATGTTTACATCCAGTGCCGTTCGTCACAAGGGCGTTCACTTCATTCACAATTAAAATCAATCTCAAACACTGCTCTTTGTAATATTTTCTATATAAAAAATACATAAATATGTCATCAAGCCTTTTACCCATTACTAGGTGTTGCACTCTGGCTAAGCAGATCTCGATAAGTGATATATTTCTTCGCGTGAAGTGCGGTTACCAGTCTTCAAATCACGGCCCCCAATGATGTTAGTGGAGGGAGAGCCACAGGGGTAGATTTAATTTGATGAAAATTGTTTTTCGACTGTGGGGATCGAACCAGGGTTTTCAAGATCCACAGGCCGACTCGATACCACTGAGCCACCTACCCCATTAAACATATTAATAATAATAATATTTAAATGGGTTAGATGGCTTAGTGGTATCGGGTCGCCCTGTAGATCTGAAAACTCAGGTTCAATTTCCACAGCCGACAAACAATTTTCACCAATTTAAATCTACCCCTGTGGCTCCCCCTCCACTAACATCTTTGGGAGCGATGACTTGACGACTGGTAACCGCACTTCTCGCGAAAAATATATCACTTATCGAGATCTGCTTAGGCAGAGTGCCACACCCAGTAATGGGTAAAAGGCGTGATGATATATTTATTTATTTATTTAAAATTACCCATGTGGGTACCCCTCCACTAACATCTTTGGGAGGCGTGATTTGATGGCTGGTTATCACATTTCACGCACATAAATATATCACTTACCGAGATCTGCTAAGGTATTAAATAATTGTAGTTAATGAGAATGATAAAATGAAAGTGCACGTATAACTGCATTCTCTAAACATGAATGTATACTGGGAGGCCTATAATACAGTGGTTCAAATTTTTATCTAATATATGCTTTCACAATTAAATAGGTATAGGTAATGTCAAATGTCAAGACAATTACGTCATTGAATTTATTTGTTGTACATGACATTCATGTCAGTCATTTACATTTTTAATATATGAGTATGTTAAAATTTAACTGAACAACAAGGTATTTCGTTTGTTGTACATTTTAATAGTTTCCAAAATGGCGTAATTGTCATTTTATTTGGTGTAGCATATACTGAAATTTTTAATACATAATAGTAAATTAAATATATCATCACACCGAGATCTGCTACGGCAAAGTGCCACACCCAGTAATGGGTAAAAGGCGTGATGATATATTTATTTATTTATTTTTACACACCATGTAATTTGCTATTGCAGATCTCAAATCATCTAAAAATATTAGTGGACGAAGACACAAAGGAATTATTTGAATATTTTGTAGTTTAGTTACCGGTAGTGGGACTCGAACTTGGATTATCATTTTTATTTGTTATTAATAATATAATAAGATGGTTTAAGCTTGTGGAATGATGAATTGATGTACTGAAATAACCCCTTTTTAATACGTGTTTCTGCAACTAAAATAGCCTTCTTCAAGTGGTTTCAGTGCCGGGATATAAAAAAAAATATATTACGAACGACCACGATTAATCGATCTCAAGGATAATTGAACCATAAGTAATCAGCGTTCTACTCATATTTGTGTTAAGTTTACAAATTGCCGCTAGATGGAACTCTGAAACATTTTCTTTGTAAGTGTGCGAGTGTTTGTGAAAGTACTTGCGCACGCCACTGGATGTACTGCATGAATATTTCACTTGCGCTTTTTAGGCAGAATAAAAACAAGACAATCGACATATTTATTATAGTCTTACCGGCAATGCAAGTTATATTGTCATTTTGTTTTATGCACTTCAACTATATTCGGCATGAGTTTTTTCAGAGCCCGTTGCGTATGCGTCCTGGCCATTACACAAACAGAAAAATGCCGTTTTGTATTTTTTATTTTGTCGGGTGCCGGTATCAAGTTTCGTTTTCATTTCCGAGTGAATTAATGATCGCTTTTCGAGAACTTGATGCCACTATTTATTAAATGATATCAATCAGGCTACGCAGAATTTTTCACTTATCACAAATAAAAGATTTTCTTACATTAACACGCACTTGCTCACTTGCAATGCTTAACCAGATAACAATGTAAAATATAGTATTTTCACAAGAACTTGACAATGACGTTATTAAAAATGACTCTATCTTTTCCACCGTTATACGTTCTTTAATCATATTATATACAACCCGTTAACCCGTAAATAATTTAGAAATGTTTAAAGTTCTAAAAATTCTAGATGCCATTTATGTACCTATTCAAAATATAGAAATTATGTATTTGAAAAACTCGAACAATTTTGCTTGTCATAATTATGTTGCTTATAAAATTGCAAAGTTGCAAATGCCTGAGGCATCTAATTTAAAATTATATAATTACAAATTTGTATAACAGTAATTTTTAGTCACAGCAATTATAAATCTTGATTTCAATACATAAAATAGAAAGTAGATCATTTACAAGGAAATATAAAATTCGAAACGGTATATAAAAAGTAATGTCATTACCGAAAAAGCATTCAAATGATTTTTCTATTAAATAATGAAACTAACTGTTGTCGCTATAAATATACCAGCGAAATTTATGATGCACACTCGAAATGGATTTAATCCTAAGCTGAGTTTTTACCATTTATCGAGGGCTTAATGCATTTACAAGTGTCGTATCAGCTATTATTTATTCATAAAGAGATTAATACAACTCTGGAAAAAGACAAAAATTATATTTTATGAGGCCGTGTACCTTCGTAAGGGCCATCTTCAATGCGTATCAAAAATAATCCACTATAAAAATATGTTAATCCGTTTTCTCGGTATCTCGATTTGTTGTACAGGGGTGTACCAAGGGGGTTCTTGAAATTTATTGAGAAAGTCAAAACAAGAAAGGGATCAACTATAATCTTCAAATAACTGTATTTTCTCTACAAAAAACTTGTTCCGTTATATTACATGCAATAGATTTCCTTGTATAATAGAAGCAATGGAAGATGCACTGCCCAGGACCGGACTTCATTGAATTCAATCATATCTTACATCATTTATTATTTGTCCATCCAGACGCTGCTATTGGTAACTGTGGTTATAGAATCATATATAAAACAATTTTGAAATTACAATTTGTAATACATTTTGTACTTTTAATATAGATAGTGCAGTTTTGCATAATAGTCTAATGTTAGCTATTACTTATGAGGATAAAACTTGTGAGACGAGGCGTAGGCGAGTATTCTAATTTATTCGAATAAATAATAGGCATTATACGCGAGTTTAATACTACTTACTACTTTTTCTACAAATATTCACCGAGTGATTACACTTTTACATCTAGATAAGTTTAATGAAAGTAATCATTATTAGAGGTTATATGTTGTGCATGTTCAACTTTATTACTCACGGTCATTGCTTGGATGAGATAACAACAATGATGTGATTATTTCTTGAATGTTATAACAACGTTGATGTGATTATTCACAACCTACGAGTAATACATTATTACTCACGGCCATTGCTTGGGTGTCAGAACAACATCGAAGTGCTTCTCCACAATCAATGAGTAATGAATCAATACTCACAGCCAGGGATGTGCGTGTAGTCTACTGCAAGTAATCTACGCTATTCTCTACGTGTAAACAATCATGTAGTCTACGTCTTCATTTTTCATGTAAACAATGTAGACTATGTAGACAATGAAAACACCTGTGTCCACTTAAGTCATATTAAAATTTTATCCCTAGAACTAGGGAATTTTAAAAGTTGGTAGAGATTTTTATAATTATTCTAGGGATTACATGAAAAAAAAAATAGTTGTGCAGAGCGAAACGTTCAAAATTTGTCAACTGGTTACTGTTAAAAATAGCGCCAGAAAAAACTCTGTCTGGTGAGATGGCGCGTTGATCGATTTTAAAAATATGACAGTTCGCCCAAGACCCAAGACAGACATTCGTCTAGTAATGTACGAGCACTTGCGTTATTAGTTTTATTATATAAAGACCGATAATGACCCGAGCTCACGAATACGAATACATGTAATAGTTCCAAAGGAATAAATTTAGGTTATGTTGAATTTTACAACTGTCAGATGCATTATCTACATTCTTTACATTGTCTACGTCGCTAGAATAGTCGACGTATTGTCTACGTGTAGAAGTAGACAATTAAAGATTACACGTAGATGCACATCTCTGCTCACAGCCGAACCTAATTTTATTACTCACGACAATTGCTTGGATGTCATAACTATGTCAACGTGATTGTTCACAACCTGTGAATAATGCATTATTACTCATAGCCGTGAGTAATTAACTGCTTTATTACTCACGACCATTGTTTGGGTGTCATAACAACGTCGATATGCTTGTCCACAATCTATGACTAATTAATTATTACTCCTAGCCTAGTGAGTAATTAACTGCATTATTTGCCAAGAAACGCACGTATAATGAATGTATTACTTGATGGTCATTATGTATTGTCAACACTGGTTTTTACAGTTTCGACAAAACAGTGTATTAGAATCGAACCTGGATCCTGTAGACTCTTAAGGCATCGATATAATGGAGTTGATTTATTATAAAACAAATATATTATAATAATTTATTTATTATTTATGTATTTAGTTCATATTTTGACTCCATACACTGGTAATATGAAGGTAGGAAAAAATAAAACAAAACATTTCCGGCTATAAACTGAACCGTTTATTTTTGCCGTCATAATTTATTTGATTTATGTAGTAATTATAAAAATTAATTATTTTAATCTTCGGTTACTGCTGCAATGTTCAGAGCCATAAAGCCATTTGTGTATGATCTATAATGTTGCAAAAATATTGCCAAAACTCACGGATTCCCTACACGCCAAAAAACAACAACACTCTCAAAACCTTTCTCAACTGTAATATATCAAACAATAAGTTTCAATTTAAATGTTGATGATTTATGTCGCCTACTGTGTGATGAAATAATTAATACTGCAATAAAAATAAGAATATAAAATAAATATGGCGCCGTTTTTCACCATAAAACAATATGAGTTGAACTTATAATTTATTTGTCACGGTGAAACACGAATATGGTCAGGCCTATGGGAGGCCTGATCCCATATCCATATAACACGCTGCGAATTGCTACACAGGACTGCACTCGCCCAAATGGAATCATACCTGAATTATCAAATAAATTAACCCGCTTTAATATAATTTTCAATATAAATAGACAATAACATCATAAAAAAGTTCTTTAATGTTTATTTTAATTTATTTGTTGCAATTAACAGAAACTTAATCCCATTTCCCCTTATAGTAGAATTTAAACCAATCAGATTTAATCGTATTTTATATATAAGTTGACGTCAGCGAGATTTGAACCTCTTACTTGAAACTTTATGTACACGGGCTACGGTTGCCTATAATAAATATTAGTACATTATTTAATGAGCGCATAATGATAGCTATTACTCCAGAGGACGAAATATGTGACACAAGCTGTAGGCGAATGGCGAAATTATACGCGATTTCAATATTTCATGAACAAAATTTTAGTTTAACAACTGGCGCTGTGTTATCATAACAACCTCTATGTGAGTGGTCACAACCCGTGAGTAATAAAATATGACTTATTTCGAATGTGTGCAATAATCGAGCTTGTATGAAAGAAATTATAAATGTGATTGAAGTGAAAATGGTAAGTCAGGATAGGAATATCTGGCGAAGATTGATTGCGTGATGAATAAATGTTCAGTGATTGTTTCAAGGGTTTATTCTGCCTTATTTTCATGTTATGAATAACAGGAATTTAATCTCAATTTCATATATTTTCTATTTTAACTTCGAATACTGTTACGGTAACCTCACCACTATACCGTCCGTCAGTACGGTGGTGTGTATAGCGATACGGAATTCGAATCCGGAGATCCCGAGTTCGAATCTCACTCAAGCTAAACATTATATAAACTACTACACTGCGGCTCGGTGAGTGCGGACCCTGTACTGTAATTGGGATTAAATTCCTGTTGTCCAGCGTAACATAAATAAATAAATAAATAAATAAATACTATGTTAAATCGGGTGAAGAATTAAAATATGTAAATGGAAATACAATGGTATTTTTAACATGATGATTGTTGCTTTCCTAATAAAATTAGACCAAAAATATAAAAAAGTACATTTAATGAGTATCAAATATATCGGGTGTACAGATGAAATATGTAACATAGGAAATACATTTTTTTTTAATTTGATGATTGTTGCTCCCCTAATTAAATTAGTCTAAAAGTGTAAATATAAAAAATGTTAAGTATTAAAAACTGCATCTAATGAGTACCTACTTGTTGCCCAATTGTTTTTTATGCAAGCAAACTAATAATGACTTTTATAAAGAAAATTATAGCTTTAATTTGACAAGTTCATTAAATAAATAAATTAAATTGCTTAACCGAAATTAATAATAAATTATACTTGAATATGTCTAGTCTTATTTTATTCAAAATATCAATCTCAAATTTTCGTTTGTTTGTTACTCTTGCATAAAAAACAATTGAGCAACAAGTAGATACTCCTTATATGCAGATTAGGGAAGCAACAATCATGATATTAAATAATACTAATATGTTTCCTATGCTACATATTTCAATTCTACATCCGGTATATGTATGTATGAATGTAAGTATATACGTAACTACATCTATAATAAATGTATTACTTAGTAAAAAAACAGACTTTTTTGGAATTCAGTCAATTTTATCTTTTTATTATTCAGTCTATGTTTTTTCACATTTTATAAACAGTCGAATTAAAGATGTATATCCTTGTATTACTTAATGGTCGTAGAAAAAGTAGTAAAATGCAGGTGGGCATTTGGGCAAAATCCGTCTCTGTTCGCAGTCTTAAGACCACGACTATTCAAAACAAACTCAACAAGCGCCGCTATAAAAACTATTTCTGTTTCTGTGCTCCATATCCATATCTTTGTCTCACATACTGCAATGCACTCTGCACATTTATGTTTATTCTGAAGCCGACGTAACGCAATGCCATAACGGCGTATCATGCAAATAATAAGATGAAGAAAGGTTGCTCGATGCCCGTTGTAACACTTTAATTGTATTACCTTCCTACGTATACGTACCACATTATTTTGCAGCCTCTCTTCGGCACTGTATAGACGATACTCGAAAACTTTAAATGTTTATTTCTTTTTGCAGTTAACAACTTGACAAATATGGTTATTAATATGCTTTTATATGCAAGGAGAGATGTAGAAACTTTTTTCAAAATTCATATATACATAACATCACGCTATATCCCATTTATAAGATAGCACAAACCCCTGAAACATTCACAGATCATCCACTAATCAGTATATTCTAATAAAATTGATAATAAATTATTTCAAGTGGGCGAAATAAACATAATTATTATGAATGTAGATGAAACGAAAGTAGTGTAACATTATTCATTTATTTATATTTATGCTACTCTGTACAACAGGAACTGAATCCCAATTACCGAGCCGAAATGTAGTAGTTTATATAAATCTTATTTTGAGTGGAATTCGAACCTGGGATCTCCGGATTCGAATTCGGTAACGCTACCCACATTAGCGTACTGCCCGATATATATATATACAGGCTGTCTTTAAACAGTTTAAACTTAAAAATGTAGCGAATTAAATTCTGCATTTTAATCAATTAATATATTTGATTTTCGCAAAAATTAGTTGTCAAAAACTGATATTATTTATCTAGTCATGAACCTATACAAATGCAAACAAATGTATAACGTTTAACTGTCTCATACATTTTTTAAACTTATTTTATTAGTAATTAAATAAAACAAATGATAATCTTGTCTAAGTAAGATGCAGAATTGAACTCTTTATAATATTTATTTAAAACGTTTTCCAAAGAAGTAATAATAGTGAAACTATACAACATTACTTATGAAAATGATATTTCCCTCACTCAATTTAATTGTGACAGTAACCGATTTCCTCACTAGAGATGAAAGCAAATAACTTTCCTCACTAGTGAGGGAAACAGTTACTATCACAACTACTTTGAGTAAGGGAAATGTCATTTGACATGGTGACCATGGTGCATATTCCTTTGAGTTATATAAAATAATTAATAAATTTCTTGTATCGCAAACGTAAAATAGTTATTTGTGTATTAAGAGCGTAAAGTGATTATTTGTTACTCGAACGCAGTAATTGCAGCGCGAGCCGAAGGTGAGAGCTGCAATAGTGTAAGAGGAACAAAGACACTTTACGCTCGTGATACACACATAATTTTTTCTACGATTGCATCTTTCAATTATTAAAAAAAACGTATGCGTACTGAAAATAAATTCGTTCTGTCAAATGTCAATATGACAAGATTCTGTTTTGTTTGTATCCCTGGTAACTATTGAAATAAGCACGCATTTAACGTCTTTTTCGCGCGTTGCCATTGGAGACGCGTAAAAAAGATATTTTTCGATTGTTCTACAGAAAACGTCAACTTTACGATGACAAATGAGAGCGTAATTGACAACTTTTCATAGCAATCGTAGAAAAATGTAATTAATATGTAATACACGTGGAAAATGGTCGTTTGTTCTTCAACTTTCGTACTTATTTTGTAATTAAACCCTTTCCTCACTAGTATTACAAAATACTATTTCCATGTTATTCAACTATGACGCAGTTTTTATGGTACATCCTGTACATGTATCTCAAGTATAATTCTATAAAACAGTTACTGAAACTATAACTTATTTATACTTTTTTTAGCTTATTTTGCAGAATCTGCAATTGCAAACAATAATTTCGACAGTAGTTATAAGCTGGAACAGATCCTTAAAACATTCATTCAACTTTTTCTTCTTTAAATACATCCTGTAATTAATTTTTACCAAAAATTCCTATCCTGACAAACCACTTTCACTTGAAGCTTCAACCACAAATATTGAAAATAAAAGAATTGAGTAAAGCAGGCATTTTGATGTAAGTATTTAATGTTTACATGTAAGAAAGAAGAAACTAGGTTCACAGCTTTCAAACAAATTCTTCAACATCATTAAACTAAATCTCTTAAACGTCTTAAAGTACAAGTCGTTTATATAATTATTCTATGTTGTGTTTCCTACGAAGAAAACTAACCTTTACGATATTGGGGCGTTGGTAGTAACAATCTGTTGTTGAGTTATATTTATCCATATTTGAAAACGAAAGTTATCCGAATGGCTCGTGAAGTGAACCATAACGAACTGAGCTAAGAAGTTAGCCACCCTCCGGCTAAATCTGTCCAGGATGTTTTTTTTTTTCTGTTTTGAAACACGATTGGTTTGTATTGATGTAGTAGCGTGAATTATTGGTGCGCGATTTTTTCTTTTAGTCTGCTTTTAAATGTGCAAAAATTGGACTCTTTGATGACACAAGTATAAGAATGGTCTCAATCTATTCGTTTAACCTTAACGAATTATAACTTTCATGGTGGAAAATAAAATGGTCGTTGAACTTACGAGCTTCGGAAAAGAATATTTTTAATTAATTGGTGAAAAATGCTTCATAGAAGATTTTGTTGTTGCTATTTAAATAGTCATTATTTGGATAGTGACAAATATACTGGGTGTTGTCAATACAGGGCCATCTTTTCGCCTAGGCAAACTAGGCAAGTGCTGGTGGCCCGTGACTCTGGGGGGCCCGAATCGTTAGATTAAAATGAAAAAAATAGAAAACAAATATACACATTTTAAGTTTGAAGTCATTTTCTGACCAAAATATTTTTAATAATCACTACATTTGATATGAATTCTATTGAGGGATGGCAGCTGGTAACACAAATGCAAAATAATACAATAATTATAATGTGACACTGACACTCCGATACAATGGCTGGTAGCACAAGCTCTGTTTTTGCCTGTTTTAAGAGCAGTGTTTTTGGGTGTTTTAGCTATCTCTAACATGTTAAAACCGTTCTCTTAGAACACCCAAAAACAGAGCTTGTGCTACCAGCCAATGTATTTATATATATATATATATATATATATATATATATATATATATATATATATATATATATATATATATATATATATATATTTATATGTTTTGTGGCCCTACATATTATATTGCCTAGGGCCCAGGAGATGCTTAAGACGGCCCTGTGTCAATATAGAATAGAATAGAATAGAATTTATTAGTTCAATGATCATAGTACAAATGATATAGAACAAGTCAAGTAATTACAAATTAGTATACATAATTCCAATATTCTTGTACATTATAAAAGCAATTCTGCAACAAATATAATTTTAGTTCTCTTTTAAACTTATTTAAATTCATAATTTTTTTCAATTTTTCATTTAATTTGTTGTACAGAATTGTGCCTATATATTTTGGACTTTTCTCAAAGAGTCCAAGTTTATGACTTGGAATTAACAAAGTATTTATATTTCTTGGACTTAAATTTAGCATATGAAACTGATCGATATTATTCTTCACAAAAATTAGTATATCTAGCTGTCAAATGTCCCTAAATTATTTTAAAGAAGTTTATGTATATCAAGGAAAGAAAATAAATAATTAATAAGATTGGCTAAAGATAATGTATGTAATTTATAACTGTTTCAATTTACAGTTTTGTTACTGATAACATCATTAACTGTAATAATAATTCAAATACATCTTCAAGCATTTTTCTGAACAAGATGCCATAAGTTTCAACCTACATAGTGTGTATTATACAGAGATAATGCATACAATTAACGATGCAATCTTCTTAATTAGATTTAATTCTTTGTATGTAATGTCACTCAGAAATCTTTTACATTCCAAGCACAATAATCACATAATTTTTTTTTCATTTAAGAAACAAGATTCATAAATGTCGTTTGGTATATGCACTTAGATATTTAAAACGGGTGTGTCAATTCCAATGTTGTTATTTGTGTTGCAATACGTTTAAATCATTTATACAGTTGTCTCAAAAGTTGTTTCCAACCCGATTCTTAAATAGTTTAAATAATCCTGCCACCATTTGCATTTTAGAATGAGGTTGGCATTAATTTTTTAACATCGATTTAAAATACGAGTAAGATTAGTTAATTCAAAATTCAGGATTAACTAAGGCTATTTTGAGAATCGCGTGATTTGAGATTTAAAATTGCAATAACTTTTATGTATTGAGAAAAGAAAGTTATCTTTTCATCCCTAGGGAAGAAAAGAAATTTGTCTTTTCTAGAAAAATACAACAATTTGATTTGACATACAGGTTTCAGGGATCAAGAAAATAATAATTTTCGAATTTTTTACTAAAAAATTTATTTATAAAGAGTCATTTTTCCGCATGCATCTTTGGAAAGAATTGTCTCATTTTATTCCCTTGATATACAAATAACAATTGTTTATGTCACTGCTCAGCAGGAAAGTAATATCTGTATTATTCTATAGTAAGACAAATTAAAAATGTTATCATTAAGGGTCTGCCTAAAGCATCAATTACAGAAAATAACTAAATCATTCTAGTTTGAAATTTGAATAAGACACGAGCACATTTCTTGTACGATCCTATTAACATTAATCGATGTAGTGAAAGTCCTGCATATAGAAATCGGCTGAAATCGGTTGAATTCGTGAGTGATCGGAAATATCTCGAACCGAGTTATGTAATAGTGTGTAATGTCAGTTCACTTATGCCAGAATTTTAATTGCTATTATTGCAAATGTTTACGTACATTTTATATTTTTTTGTTGAATTTTAATCCTTGGAGTTGAAACAATTAAATACAGTGTGTAACAGCCTAACAAGCCTGCTAATATAACTTCTATGTTATCTCAAAAACTAGGCAAGCTATTGAGATGCGCTCAACGGCATTGAATTTCTCGTATTTCAATGAACTTATAAACAAGTTTTCAGCGATTTTTAAAATTTCACTTGTTTTTCCTAAAACAGCTTTTAAACATTTTCTCAAAAACTATAAGACTTATGGTCTTGACGATTAAACTATTGGATTCAGCAGGTCAAAATACATATGTATGTAAATTTTCGTTACAATATTCGAACGAGAAATAGTTTTAGAGCAAATTGATTGAAAATCGTTAAAATTTTAAAAACTTTCAAAAAAATCGCTTACAAGTCAATTCGGGCACGGGGAATTCAATGAGGTTGGGCGCATCTTCAAATCTTTTTTAGTTTTTGAGATACAACCTCCGGAAGGGTTGAACTTGCCAAAAAAATTTCGGCTTTTCCGATGTTAAATCGCAAAATCAAATTATAAGTGCATTGTAAGTTATAGGTTCCCTGGAATTAAGTTCTTATTGTGCAGAGTAACAAATAAATTTTAGATTTTAGTAAATATTGTTCAAAAACTTGTTTAACATTTAAGGAAAATAATTCTTAACAAAAAGTAATCTTTCAAGTCGTTAGTTAAGTCGTGCATATATAGAAGTCACTTCAACAAGAAAAAATCAACATCTCATCAAAATAATAAAATCTGCAGTGGTAACAATTCCACGAACACTTTTGAAGAATTCTTAGAAGTCTTGGCCTCCCACATAACAGAACAGAGAACTGAGAACTGACTGAGAACATAATGTACAGTTCTCAATTCCCATGAAGTGCAGACAGATGCAGACAGGCTGCGCTAGTAGCACACATTGCATGTCTAACGAGCTGCGCATGCGTGAAATGTTCACATAACCTATAATAATTGGGCCTGAAGAGCAACGTTGTAAATAATCCACGAATAATTGCTGGATTATATGCAGCGGATTTATGATGTGATGAAACAGAAGCATGGATACAAAAACATATAAATACAATAAATATATAATCACGCCTTGTACCCATCACTGGGTGTGGCACTCTGCCTAAGCAGATCTCGGTAAGTGATATATTTTTTCGCGTGAAGTGCGGTTACCAGCCGTCAAATCACGGCCTCCAAGAATATTAGTGGAGGAGGAGCCACAGGGGTAGATTTTTTAAATTGGTGAAAATTGTTTGTCGGCTGTGGGAATCGAACCAGGGTTCTCAAGATCCACAGGCCGACTTGATACAAATACAATAAATATATAATCACGCCTTTTACCCATTACTGGGTGTGACACTCTGCCGTAGCAGATCTCGATAAGTGATATATTTCATCATGTGAAGTGCAGTTACCAGTCGTCAAATCACGACCCCTAAAGATGTTAGTGGAGCCACAAGGGTAGATTTAATTTGGTTAAAATTGTTTGTCGGCCGTGGGGATCGAACCAGGGTTCTCAAAATCAACAGGCCGACTCGATACCACTGAAAAGAATTTATTATTTTAAGGCCGTAGGAAACTAGTACATTATTCAACGAGCGGCTTACATGTTTGATAATTGGTGTGAGTAATCGATAAATGGCCAGTTACTATTATTTATCATTTATCGACTATAAAATTTATTGTTTTTTTTTATGTTTAAATAAAAATCAGCGTTTTTAGTAAAATGAAAAAATTGAACCACCCTGTATGACTCCATAAGAAACATAAATAATGAAGGCAATATCTGTTATCGTGAAAAGACTTATTTGGCACCTGGAAAATTTTTGTGGTTTTCTATTTAAATGTCAGTAATTTCGCACGGTTACATATTTGTTCATAATTCAAATTGTATGAATTTACATTTAATTTCACGAGAGAAACGCATGTATAGCATTAACCGCATTCCGTACAAGGACGGAACACCACAAAGTACTAACAAAATATATACAGTAGAGATGAGCATTTTCAAACAAATTGTAACCAAACCCGACCCAAACCCGGGCCCAATTATGTGTATCCATTTATCCGATATGTTCCAAACTGATTTGAAATATTATCTCGGGAAAGTTGAAAATCTTCCGTAGGATATATCTCAAAAACTAAAAAAGCATTGAAATCCCCATGCCCGAATTGATTTATAAGAACATTTTTAGCTCATTTAAAGTATTTCTCGTTCAAATATTGTAACATGCGTATGTATTTTGACCCGCTGAATCCAATGGTGTAATCACCAAGTCCATAAGTCTTATAGTTTTTGAGATAATATTAAAAAACTGTTTAGGGCAAAATTTAATTTAATTAGGGAAGCAACAATCATCATATTAAAACATACCATTGTGTTTTCTAGGTTACATATTTCAATTCTACACCTGGTATATATGAAAGTGTCATTCTTCCCTCATATGCTTATTATTACGAAATGCTTGAAATAAAGAATGCGTGCCCGATATTTTTCAATCAAGTTCGCGTGCTATAAAAATGTATGAATTGTTCAGTGATCGACAATTGTTGCTTCCTGTTCGTCGCTTACACTTTAATGTACCGTTCCTATTGCGTTCTTGCCGTTCGACTTACTATAACTACTGTGCGGCACGATCTGCGGTTGCGCAACACATCTATTATACAAACTCTCACACATGTAACAAATAGGTTAGTTAGGCCAAACAAGGCATCGCAATTATGTGCGGAATGCGTGCGTTAGTCTTACGCTACACGCTAAGCTATCGTACTGTTACTGTATTCGTCGTGTTGTCTAATCGAATATATTATTACATATTTGTTATACATATATTATATATTTGTTTATATATAGGTGGCTCAGTGGTATCTTGAGAACCCTGGTTCGATCCCCACAGCCGACAAACAATTTTCACCAATTTAAATCTACCCCTGTGGCTCCTCCTCCACTAACATCTTTGGAGGCTGTGATTTGACAACTGGTAACCGCACTTCTCTCGAATAAATATATCACTATCCGAGATCTGCTTACGGCAGAGTGCCATACCCAGTAATGGGTAAAAGGCGTGATGATATATATTTATATTATATATTTTTGTTCATTGAAAAGTTTCTGTATGTTTAGTCAAAACAAATCAGTAATAGTGGACAGATTATTAAACAATTCTGTTAATATTTTAAAACGCAAGAAAAAAAAATGAAATCCGTGATGGTATTATGGTAACAAAGGGCTATAAATACCTAGTGACATACAAAGCAAACGTTTGCATATAAACCAATGCACATTGCTGTATGTAGACAAAGCCTGCTTTACAAATGACCGACACCGACCAGCGACCAAACGACCGACTAGTTCAGTAGCACTTTGTCGGCATTCGACTCTGAGATGTGGACAACCAATACGTCCAATTTATCAATCTAACGCATGTGGGACAATCCACAATCGCACAGAACGAAGATCGTTACACGCAAACAGATTGCAAGACATAACACAATACAAGAAAAGAAATTAAATGACCAGACATGGGACCTACAGCTTATAGTTATCATTTGGTATATTGGACTTTCGGTTTTAACAGTTCTACATACATACATACATAACATCACGATATATCCCATTAAATGGGGCAGCACGAACCCATCAACATTCTCATCCTGACACACGATACTCGTTTCGACAACATTAACACTTCCTCCATACGAACTCTGTCTTTTCTCACAACCAAAATCCATCATCCATCTATTCGCTCCTGTACACCTGTTTCCTAAATCTTCACTTACGCCCACTTCTCTAACAACGAATCTATAAGAAATGAAGGCAGCATCTTCTGCGCTTGTTTAAAAATACATTTAACACAATTGCAGTTACACACTGTATAGTAAACAGTTCTACTATATTGTAATATGTACAAGTGAAGTTCCCAGGCAAATGTGTGCTCTAAAAAATATATCTAGGAAAGATGAAAATTGCTTGAAAACTATTCAAATACAGATAGAGTTTATGGGGCCTAGCGTAACCGTAGTTACTCGTGATGCTATTTTTGGTTTTCAAGTAATTTTCATCTTTCCTAAATATAGTTTTCTATCTACTTAGAGCATAAATTTGCTTGAAAACACGATTTTTTAACAGTAGCATCGATTAGTGCGAATGAAGAGATTTAATTTTGTCAAATGATAACTGGACGTACTATAACAGTAGTGTTATGAAATTACGCTGTAAAATTACGTTCAATCAAGAGTTATCTGTCGGATATTACATGCATTTATAAGAGTGTTGTAATTAACTCAGAAAATCAACAATTAAGTGTATGTTATATGCAAATTGTTGTTGAAGTATTGAAGTGAAAAAATTCTACCGAGTAAATTAGTTAGAACTGGGTCAGTTTAACATCGTAATTAAAAAACGAGGTTTCGATAACATTATTTTCGACTAGCATTCTTTCAAAAATACACAAATACATTTTTATATTTTTCACTTTAAACATTTTTGTAATTTGTGTAAAAAACATAATATTTATTTGCGATTTTGCATCATGCATTCTTATGAAAAAATGTCACTCTTATTAATCTTTCTATTATTCATTAGTTGTTTTACAGTTATTATATATAAACAAAAATACTAATTTTCCTGCCTTTTCAACACCTAACTTATTTCTTATTTTGGCCACCTAAGTTGTAATAACATATAGTCAAGCATATAGTTTAAGAAATTTGTGTTCAAACTTGTAATGTACAATAGTAATCGAAACTACATATTTTTTAAAGGAATTTTTCCTATAAATAGTTAAATACTAATAACTTTTACTCCATTTAGTGATTAAATTAAAAAAATTATTAAAATGTTTAAAAAATCGTAAAACACATTTTTATAAAGGCTAATCAAAATTATGTATTTAATTTGTTTCGTTTTTAGGTTAGTAATTCTATATAATTTGACGAAGATGTGCTGAAAATCAAGTCATGCAGTTAAAGTACTTGTAATTAACAGAAAAATTAATATTTATAAAAAAATGGAAAAGTTACCAAGTAGAGCATAATGTATAGATGTTTATATTTCTTCAACACGTACGCCGTTATGTATTCTGCTTGTTAAAGTCAGGACACAGGACCGTAATCCGTCTTTTATCTTCACTAAATACTTTCGCAAAATTATAAATACTAATTAACATTTATAATGTTGAATATATGTGCCTGTAATGATGATGTTTTTGTAACTCACCCTCCAGTAACGTCTGCGGGTAATGCAGACTGATCGTAATCTGCAACAGCAGATCTGCAAAATATATAATTGGATATAATGGATCATGATGTCTTTCTCTTCTAATTGACAGATTATATTGATCAATCACAACGTTTATCGATAGTGAAGGGAACAGGATCGAGTAAAATCTTTGAAGAACAGAATAAAAAAGTTCCATGCATTAGATAATGCAGTTTTTATTCTGTAAATCGTGACCAAATGAGCTAAACGTGAAACTGTGCAGGTTCGAAGAACGTTCACAATAATTTCAATTGATCTTTAAAGTTCATGATACAATTTCGCAACTTTCGTTCTGACTGTACTGCATTTGCGAACAGCAATAATAAACATTTTACATATTTTATACTTCATATAAAACATTACTAATGTTCAATTTATTTTTTTAAAAACTTATTATTTTAGAGGTGATTTCGTATAAAATTCCAATAAGTAGTAAATATACTTGTGTGAGCACATAGTTAAATATACGATTGTTAAATTTTGTGTCACGATTTTTACCAATTCTCGTTATCTATAAACAATAAAACATTGGGGACTTTTAGGAAATGGATCTTAGAATTTCAATGCACGTTGTACCGGTGATGTATAAAAATAATGCGTGCATACAATAGAACACAGCCAAACCTTTTAAACCGAAACAATACAAAAATTACACAAATGATTTTGATTCGTTACATAACCAATAAATACATTGGTACCATTTTGTAAATCTACAATTTAAAAAATATATATATTAAAGTATTGTTATAAAAGTTGTAATTAAATAATGGACGAGAAATTAACTAAAGAAAATCGAATTTCAAAATATTATAGTTTTAGAGTTCTGTAACTCGATTAATATCGATAAATTAATATAAATATATTCTCACGCCTATTACTCATTACTGGGCGCGGCACTTTGTCGTAACAGATCTCAATAAGTGTTATATTTCTTCGCATGAAGTGCGGTTACCAACTATCAAATAATGGTCCCCAAAGATGCTAGTGGAAGCTGAGTCACAGGGGTAGTTTTAATGTGGTGAAAATTGTTTGTTATAAATTATTATTAACCCTTATTTTTCATTACTTTGTAGATTACCACCATTTCAATATTTTAGGTCTAAAATCATTTTTTCTATTTTACTTTTATGCATATTACTTCCATTCGAAACTGTCCGTTTAAAAATATTGCTTTTAACCTCAATTTTTACAAAGTTTTTTTATAATAACATAAAAATGCCATGGTTAATTGGTTAGCGTTACGGAATCCAAAGATCCCGAGTTCAAATCTCACTCAAGCTAAAATACTATATAGAAAAACTAGTATTACAATACATGTCTTTTATACTATATTTAACAGATAATAAAATAGTTACAGAATAGAGGAAAACTTTCAATAAATTTCAATAATAGTTGTACCAAAAATGATTAAACGAAAATATTAATTTTAGTATATGCAGGTGTTGATAGTAATGGGCGATTTTCAAGGCCGGATATTTAAATAACTATACTCAAATTCGATTGAATTGTGTGAAAATGAGATGCTTACAAAATCTAACAAATAAAAGCGTAATTATAGTGTAGATTCTGCAGTTTAAAAGGTCTAAGATCAATTTAAGATGCTTATTCTTAGCAGAGGCCAAGGAAATAATTGTATCATCACGATATATTCAATAGCTTCTATTATTATTTGTTTCCTTCAGTAGGAAATTATTATTGTAT
Organism: Pterostichus niger; assembly: GCA_947425015.1. Taxonomy (NCBI): domain Eukaryota; kingdom Metazoa; phylum Arthropoda; class Insecta; order Coleoptera; family Carabidae; genus Pterostichus; species Pterostichus niger. Next base: position 17,646,911 of record OX380347.1, read on the forward strand.
TTATATTTGATTGTCGAGATATCAATGAGCTAATAAAGCAAATAAAATTTAAATAACAATAATTATTTCTCGATTAATTAAAAGTATATTTCATCTCTCAAAATAGCAATATTTAAACGTAGGATGTCCTATGAAAATTGCGACATAGGCAATTCACATGAGAAATGAGTTTCTTACTATCTATGCTCTCTTGATAACTTGTCATTAATGCAAAAATTTATAAAAAATAAAAAGTAAACACTTGGCTATGTTTCACAAAATTCAGCCTCCAAGTCACCTTATGAGGACATCGTCAGAGGCTGGCCAGCACAGTTCAGTTAGTAACCATAGACGCGTTTTTATGGTTCTAACTGAACTGTGTTGGCCAGCCTCTGACGATGCCCTCATAAGGTGACTTGGAGGCTGAATTTTGTGAAACATAGCCAAGTGTTTACTTTTTATTTTTATTAAACCTTGTTTCACCAAGTGTTGGATGACAATTAATTTTGTCTTTGTTGTTACAAAAATTTATTTTTAAATTTGTCAAAAACTGAACAAATGTATGTTCATTAAAAAAAAACAGGTCTTATAAAAGTCGTTCTTTAATATACTATTAAAATATAAAAAATAAATAAATAAAGTAAGTATCAAAAATTATTGTATACCTAGTAACAAAATTATATACCGAATTCAAATACGAATACAAAAACAAAATATTGATTTTTTCTTTGTGCTTTCGTTTGTATGCAGAAATCAAACTTATTTTCTTTTTATTTTATCAAAACCTTCTCAATCATGATCACCCGTTCCTTTGATTGTTTTGCAGTCACCCGAATGTTATTTCTTGCCAGTCACCATCCGCGATCAAAAACATTCTTAAGCTTAAGAAGCAAACAAAATATCCATCCAAAATGTTTGCCATGGACAAGTATTGTATAAATTGCAGTAAAATATTCTTATTATAGATGCATTTTTACATGCAGTTTGCATTGCATTCGGTTCCTGAAAGTAAAACAAAAAGTATCTGGTACTGGGTGCGCATATGTAAATGATTCAATAACATTTTTCTTCGGAATCGTATCTCACGCACGCTCATAAAAAATTCTGTCGTCTGTATATTGACCCTGTGACGTAATAACTGGATATTCTTCCTTCTTCATTTACAATTATAATTTTTTTTAAATAACTTTAAAATTGATAAAATTGCTCATTTCCAGATGCCTATAACTTTTAAATTGAACATCACAATTAAATTATGTTCTCATTACTTTATTCAGCATATAATCATTAATAAATATATACAATTGCAGAATAATACATTTTTGATTTCCAATTATAATTTATTTTATAAAATAAAAGTAACTGAAGTATAGATATTTATAACTATACTGATTGTTTTATGTTTTCGAGAAATTTAATTGAAATTTTAAAATAATTTAAAGTGATTCATTTTCTACTATTATCTACTTATAATATAATATTTTCGAATTTATTACAATTCTTTAATTTAAAACGTACAGGATGTTTCTAAATTTGATGCTCATTCTTTATGGATATGTTTTACATTAAAATAAAAATAAAAATATAAAATTTGAGTACCACTGGTTTGATAGTTATTCTTAATATATGCATAAATAAATTATAATGTAAACACTACAATAGTCAATTTATTCATTATACAACATCAGATAAATGACTATTTGTAGTGTTTACAATTATAGTTCAATTAATTAATAGTAGAAATAATTATCAAACCAGTGATACAAGAAATGTTTACTTAAGATAAACTGCACTTAATTGATACCTTATACAGCATCAGATAAATAACTATTTGTAGTGTTTACAATTATAGCTCAATTAATTAATATTAGAAATAACTATCAAACCAGTAGCACAAGAAATATTTACTTTAAATAAAATGCTCTTAATTTTGCGAATTAAAAAATCTTTTTGTTCCGTTATCAGTATATCATGTAATATATACGTTTAGAAACAGCCTGTATGCATAATATAAAATTTGTTTCATTTATAGTAACAATAATATTTTATTTCCAGAAGATTAATGTTCACGGGTCAACTTCAGACCCAGTTAGGCCAATGTTTCACCTTAACAGAACAAAGAGGACGGTAATTCGGTAAGTTTGCAAACCACTGATTTAGTAGTTAGGCTCACCCTACATAAGATTTAGATCTTACACCTTAGGGGTGCACTGACTTGATAGTTAACCTTACTTGAAGCTAAAAATATAAAATCTATCTAAATCTGTAATTTAAAAATTGCTTCATTTTTATTTGTATTTGATTTTAAAACAAAAATTTCTAATAAGGATATTATTTGAAAGTTTTAACATGTGCAATCAAGAGCATGTTAAATAATAATTACAATTATTTATGAAATTTTACGGCACTTTTATATTTTCTGTAGAATATGAAAGGCATATTTGCAAGTTATAATACAGAAGAACATTTTTTTAATAGTTTTCCACTAAAATCATTTACATTACATTCATTTCTAATGACGTCATTGTCAAGTTATTCCGAAAATGCTATGAGAATGATTTATGAATGTAAATGGGTACAAAAAGGTGCATACAATTTGTATGCGAATTCAGGGTTCATTTTTAATCCTGAAATATAACACAAGAAGGTATAATGATCCCTGTAAAATTAATACCCGCCATTATTCAAAATATAAAATAAAAACAAAGTTTAAATGGCTATAACTACACCGTTTTATTTCTCGTGTAGGTTTCACTATCTTTCAAAATTGCTAGCTCATTTAGCATAAAGGCAAAATTAGATGTTTTCAAATTTGGTCAACGCCTACGTTAGAGCCTTCAACAGCCAAAACGGCTTGGAGATTTCGAAAATCATTGCAGTAATTAAAAAGTTAAATTAGTAATTAACATCTGTAGGTATTAGCAGTCTATTCAAGTCAATAACATTGCTTTAATTACCTATCACAGGAAAGAACTTCAAAAAGTAAATACAAATCATTACAACTTTTAAAACGATTTTTATTTATTATCTTCTGTTTTTAGTAAAGAAACTAATTTTTGTAAAAGTTTTAATTTAATTTTTGTTTCTGAACGTTCTTTAATAATTTTAGACAAAAATATTATAAATACACAGAGCTGATAGTAAATTTTATATATTTTACAACAAATATTTTTTTTGACGGCTGGCAACCGCACTTCACGCGAAAAAAAAAAACCTACCGAGATCTGTCACAGCAGAGTGCCACATCCAGTAATGGGTAAAAGGCGTGATGATTTATTTTATATTTTTCCAAAATTCACAAAAATAATTATATATTATTTTCGTGATAGGTAACAAAATCTCGGTAAGTGATATATTTTTACACGCGAAGTGCGGTTACCAGCTGTCAAATCACGGCTCCCAAAGATGTTAGTAGAGGGGGGTCACAGGAGTAATTTTTTTTGCAATAATTTTAAAATACCCTGTATATTAGTTTTCGCAAATAATAATATTTTGACAGTTGAAATATTTTATTTTATGTTTAGCTATTGGTAGAGACATTTTTGTGTCACGAGCGTTAAGTGAATTTAATGGCCTTCGACCTTACTCTTGGTATATAAATGAACTATTAAAAAAATGTATTTCAAACATATTTTTCTATAAACATTTAGGAGCATTTTTGATGTTCAAAGAGTCAAGATCTTTTGAAACATGTATATCTTTCAATAAATTACAGTGTAATATTGTTTTTGAAAGTTCACTAAAATCATAATCATTTTTTTTTATTTGCCCCAGGATACAAATTTTCTAATACGGTCCTGAAATGACTGTATGATGAAACCCTGTTAATTTAGTTTCCTACTTGAATTTTTTCTAAACATTTCGCTGTGGTTCCAACCCAATATGTCCATCTATTTTCAATTCTACAAAGCTATTATATGTGTATATGATATGCCACAGGTATAATATGAGCTCGGTAATATGCCTGCGGATATAGATTTCTCTACAGTAATTTTTATGAGAATAGTTATGTAATTAAAGTATTCGTTATTTGACGACACGAAGCGAATCTTGTTTGCTTGTAGAAGAAGTCACAAAAGTTATATTTAATTACTACTTTTGTTATTGTAATAATTCTATTTTCAGAATATTTTGTTAAGATTCATTTCAAGATATTTCAAATATGTACATTTGTAGTTAATTTACTTTTAATATTTACCTTACGGACAATTTTATATTTCAATAACAACTTTCTGCCTACAGTACATATATTTTTATTATACAGGCTGTCTATTGTACGAGTTTTTCCACTTCGGTTAAATAGGACAAGAGTTAACAATGTTTTTGTTTTTCTAAAAATATTTCATAGGTCGCAAGATGTAAGTAAAAATGTGAACACAGAATTTTTTTTTCAAATAAGTTTCATTTAATAATGATAGATGAAGAGAGAATTACAATAATTTTTGTATCTGCCCGTATCACATAAAGTTACATTTTTTTAAAGGAATTAATTTTAAAAATCAAAAAGACAAAGCAAGCTTAACATTGGTAATAAAGGGTAAAAAATATTCTACTTAAATTTTTAATTTGATTTAAATAAATAAAAGCAAATCAATTGTTTAACAGCAATGTCAATTATTCTTGCTTTTATTTACTTAAACCAAGTTTAAAAATTAAGTTTTGTTAGTGCAACTCGTCATGAAATATGTACTTTTAAACAATCCGTTCCATTTAAACAAATATAACTTTATATTATATCTCAAAACTGAGCAGCTAAAAAGTTATTTTAATGCTACAGAATAAAAAGTCATACAATTTATATTTGAAGCTTTTCTATCTATTTATTGTTATTTCAGATTTGAAACTATTTGAAAAATCTCGTCATTACCTCATTTTTATTCATATCTAGTGATTTATGCAGTTTTTAGACAAAAAAAAAACAATAATTGTAATTGTATAGTTCTACAGACACCCTGTATTAAATATATACAACTGTGCTAAATTATTTGACAAATCATTTATTTGAAATCTTTTCGTCCACAATAATTTAAACAGAAAATAAACCATGACCAATTTTTTTTTTATTTTGAATGTCAAACTTTTAAAAATTAGTTTTAGGGAAAAATTATTCATATAAAAGTTCTCCATATTATTTATTTGAAGCATATTTTTTTTCAAACAGTATACATTTTTGACACATTATACAATGCATTTTTAAAAAGCGGTTCCCGATAATTAGTACCTAAAGTCAATACATTTCACATGTCTACATAATAATTTTATTATGTAATACTAGTAGATTGTTTTTCTTAAATAAACAAATAAAATAAATATCTTATACAATTTTAACTTTCTCTAAATTAAATTGACATTTATTTAGGTTCGCACGACGCGAAATTATATATTTATTAGACAATAAAAATATATTTATGCACGAGTAAATTATACTCATTACATAATTTTCCATTTACATAAAAAAATATTTCAAATTAAGGCTCGTGTTTTTCAAAATTCGTTGCTTCAAAAGACGATAAATATTAAAACTTTGACAGAAGTGGGTTTTTAAAATGATTCTTACCTTTGTTCAATTCTTCGTTTATTGGACTTATGTGTTCCACCTCCTTTAATCGTTCTGTATAAAGACATCATTTTGACAACTCAAAATTTGATAATTCAACAAAAAACCAAAAATATATTTAGCACTTTACACCAATCACAAACAAAACCACTAACACAGCACTAATAAATTATCAATAGTCACAAAAACTGACTGTTTGTAGTCCAGCGCGAACTTAAGTTTGATGCAGCTTATGCCGCAAGTGTTAAATATTAACTGAGTTCTTTCTCCAAAGCGCGTGCATGATGCGTCCATCGACGCGTGCCTCAAACGAACAGGCCCGGAATGGATTTAATTATGTGTTTCGAAAGGAATTCTGTCTAGTCTCACCTGTCAAACTACTTTCTGATTGAGCGTTACGGTATTGCTTCCAGTATCAATTCTTGCAAGAACTTAGAACGTTATTTGTTTGTTTCTACTGAGATTGTAATTATTGCTGTATGTGTGAATTTGTATTTGTTTATTAAGGGAACTATGATTCTTGATTTTAAATTCATCGCTTAGATTTTTTGAATGAAATTCACTTTCAAACAAGCACTGGGCAACACTCCTTTCCTTTCTTACGAGTATCTTTCTGACTCATGTTCAGTTGTTACTATAAAGTGTCTAACTGCCAATTTACTTTTAAAACAAGCGCAAGCAGATGCTTCCTTCATTTCTTTATAGATTCGTTGTTAGAGAAGTAGGCGTAAGTAAAAGATTTATGAAACAGGTATACATGAGCGAATGGATGGATGTGATTTCGGGTGTGAGGAATGAATGAGCAGTCTGATATTTTGATGAATCTGTTAGTGAATGTTTCAGGGGTTCGTGCCACCCCATTTATAGGATATAGTGTGATGTTATGTATGTATGTGTAAATTATGTGATACTGTTCCTGGCAATGATTGAAATTACAATTAAATATAAAATTATAAAATAGAAAAAAAACAAGCAAGAAAATCTTGAATAATCACGTAATAATATAAGCAAAATTATAATTATTGTTAGTACGGTGGTGTGGATAGCGACACGGAATTCGAATCCGGAGATCCCAAGTTCGAATCTCACTCAAGCTAAAAATTATATTAAAAAAACTATCACACTGCGGCTCGGTGAGTGCGGACCCTGTACTGTAATTGGGATTAAATTCCTGTTGTACAGCGTAACATAAATAAATAAATAATGAAATTTCCTTCATCGGGTACTGTGAATTTATGAACCCGAATTCGATTCACCACATTAAAATTACCCTTATGGTTCGCTCTCAATTATCATCTTTGAGGGCCGTAATTTGACTGCTGGTAACCGAATAAATATATCACTTACAGATATCTGCTACGGTTGTATGCCACACCCTGTAATGGGTAAAAGTCATGATGATATATTTATATTTATTTTAAATTTTCTTTAGTTTTTGTTAAAAATAACGAGATAAAATTAAAATTATTAAAATATTCAAAGAAGGAAGTTGAAAATGTTAAAAATATACTATTTGAGAAAGGTTGAAAGTTTAAAATAGTACAGTCACTCAAAACAGTAAAAGGATTTTTATTGATTGAAAGTTTACTGAGAGAATGTAAGGTCAGTACTGAATAGAACAAATGAAACAGATATGCAAGGATAAAAACCCTAAATTCAATAAATTCTTTAAATTTGTGTTGTCATTTTTGCTCTCACTAAACAAAAAAAAAAACTTTGTTATACAACCGGTAAATAATGTTAACTTTATTCTTATCAAAATTGTTATTTAATGTGCTTTATTATTTACCGAAGGAGATAAAAATTACTAGGGAAATAAAATGATTCAAGATCATTTATATATAAAATATCGTAAAGTGATTCATCCTCTACAATAAACTATTTAACTGTTTTGATGTAAAATAATTAGGGGCACTATTAATTGAATATTTCAAAAATAACATTGAAAACGCTATAGTGCCTGTATAATATAGTATTATTTTCATTATTGGAATATTTTTAATAAAGATTTTATTTGAATTAGAATATTTCCTTGCATCTAATCACTGTGAAATTTTTTTCGCCGGCTCTGTAAAATTAAAAGGACAGGTTTTCGAAACGTCAAGTGATGGAATTCCGATGACATTTTTTTTCTAGTGTTGCAACTACTTTCGCTGGATTCATCCTTCAGCTTCTTCATCTTCTGGTGTTGGGTACTAAATACAAGTCAAATACCACGTACCTCTCGATCTCAAGTGTCAGATGAATCATGAACTTGTTTCAAAACGATTATGAAATTTGTGTAAACGTGATATATATTTATGTCCGGAATTTTTGTGACCTACATTGGCGATTGACCTGAATTTTGGTAACATTGATCTTATTTGGATGACTAATATTTTTTTACTTCGCTTCGCAGTAATGCATCAAACTGCGAAAATTATTTCAATTAGTCATTTTTTCCTTTCCACATTGTCAAACGTGCTTTGTATTTTTTTCTAATTCATCAGTAAATATGTGTTACAGTGGATCAACAAATTATGATAAAAATAACTAAACATCCTTATTGTTTATATCATATATCATATGATGTGATAATAACTTATTTACTTAAATAAAAATAAATAAATATATCATCACGCCTTTTACCCATCACTGGGTGTGGCACTCTGCCTAAACAGATCTCGGTAAGTGATATATTTTTTCGCGTGAAGTGCGGTTACCAGTCGTCAAATCACGGCCTCCAAAGATATTAGTGGTGGAGGAGCCACAGGGGTAGATGTTTTTAAATTGGTGAAAATTGTTTGTCGGCAGTGGGGATCGAACCAGGGTTCTCAAGATCCACAGGCCGACTCGATACCACTGAGCCACCTACCCCATCAACTTATTTACTTGCCTTAGAAAAATCAAATTCTTAAACTACTTAAATATCGTTTTATAATAAATAATTACAGACATAATATCACGCTATATCCCATTAAATGGGGTAGCACGAACCCCTGGCACATTCAGAGAACATCCTCTAACAGATGCATCAAAATACCAGACCGCGTTCAAAATTCTCATTTTCGATACTCGCCTTTAACCACTTTCACATTTCCTCCATACAAGCTAATTTTTCCTCATCCGAAATCTTTCTTCGCGCAACAAACATTCAATCACATCCATTCATTCTTTCCTATAGACTAGTTTCATAAATCTTTCATTCGATATACGCTCCATATGCACACACGATACTCGCTTCAACCACACTCCATACAAGCTCATTCATTCCTCACACCCCAAATCCTCCATCACGCAACAAACCCTCAATTCTTAATTCTTCAATGTATCTACAATTTTTATTTGAAACTTTTCTACGATTTTTTAAATACAATTATTTTAAAATTAAAACGCTATTTCCATATTTTTACTCATATTTAGTGATCTATGTTTTGTTTTTAAAAAAAATGGTTAAATTGGTCTATTAATGTGATAATTTTTGTCTAAGCTCTTATAGTTTTCGAGATCGACGTACAAGAAACAGCCTGTATTTGTATATTGCTCTTAATATATTATATTTAACACAGTATTTAATTTCTTTCGGTATACATTACGTATTCATAGACTATAATCTATATAATTTGCAAAAATTTGCCTCTTTTATTTTTTTAGATTAATTTGGGACATGTTGTTTTCTCCTAAATTAGTTTTTTTAGTGATTAATTTGATACCTTTTCAAAATTTATTATGCATTGTTTATCTAATAATATGTTTTATTTTTAATTATTTTTCTTCTCAGACCTCATCAAAATTGATTGACCATATTAAATTTAAGTTTTCTGGCGTTGCAATTTGAACCATTTTATCAAACTGTTATATTTATTTTCTAAACTGTTTTATTATTAATAATGAAACAGTGAAGTGAAAAATTAAATCATTTCAATGGTTTAATTAGTATTTTAATGACAAATTAGTATGTAAAATACATACCGCTATAGTTATGAATTGTAAAGTATTTCGTAAAATAAAGTGATTTGAAATTTATAGCATCGCGAGGCACGTACTATGCAGAAATACACAAATACAACGAATGTAGACAACGGTCACCGCGTGTATAACTTTCTACACTAGTTGCGTTAATATTCATTAAGAATGTAATAAATTTCTTTATAATTTTTGGTAGAATGCCTTCGCTGTAACCGTGGACAACGAACAATTCAATTAACAAAAATAAAACGAGTTCACCGAATTCTAAAAAATAATCAACCAAGCAAGAAATGAAAATAATATTTATTACACATATCTATTAGTGTTGTGATTTGACGACTGGTAACCATATTTACTATAATTAAATATAGAATTTATCAAGATTCGCAATGATATATTTATTTTTTTCAACGACCATTAAGTAATACATTAATTATATGTGTGTTTCTGCACAGATAATGCATTTCATTACTCACGGCCTTGAGTAATAACTTATTACTCATGGATTGTGATTAATCACATCGAGGTCACACATCATACTTTTAATAATTATTAGTTTTGTTAAATGTATCTAGATTTGAAAGTATAATTTTCAGTTGAGTAGTTGTATAAAAAGTATGAAGATTTCAGCGATCGATTAAACGCAAAACTTTAGAAAGAATTTAGAAACGTTTTACAACGAAAAATATGCATTTAAATTTCGAAAATATTTTTCAAAATATAATAAATTTATGATATATGATTAATTCGTGTGAAACTTCAATAAAACTTGAACAGGTAAACAAATAAATGAAACGGTCTTGTGTCTGAATATAGAATGAGGTTCGAATCTTCGAAGTTTCTAAAACCATTAGGTATTAATCTCAAGACATGCTTCACGATTTTCTGTCCCACAAATTAAATGGAACGTTTATAAAACAATACCGATACTACACAAAATATTGTAAAACTATACTTCATCTTAAACAATTGTTCTTTGTAATTAAACCATTCAATATTTAACACTTTTCTGTGTACTGCAGACACCCTGTTTATATTACTATTTTACGTTTTTGTATACTTTGTAACTCTACAATAATGGATCTCATTATTTCTTTATACAATTGTTTATGAATTTCATTATTTCATTCTGTATTGAACAATTTTTTTATTTTTAATCCCAATTACATACAGCTATTCAAAACTGTTGCCATTTCGTGGCACAATACGTGTTTCACTCCGTAACGGCATCGTTCTTTGTTACTTTTACTGTCTCAATCCGTACTTTTGTCACAAAAAATGTTATTTTACTGAGTACTTTTCAGCAAAATACGAATCTAATTTTTTTAGATTAACCGATAAATAAATTGAAAAAATCGTTAAAACTCTTTTTGTTTTTAATTTCATAAATATTTCCAATATCATTTTAGGATGCAGATCATTTTAAAAATAAATCAAATATTTTAGTTTTGAATCACCAGAAAGTATGTATAAAACATAAATCTTTTGATCGAGGTGTATATTGCAGACGTAAAATCCAAGTGCCATTTACATTTTTTAGTAGGAGGTGCTAACAAACTTAGTCTTTAGTTTTAGGATGGTCAAAATAAAAATCAAAACATTATTTTATTTGTTTAGGTTCGAATTCATATACTTTTTAATTCTTATTGCAACTGTGATATGCAATTTTGAAACGCCCAGTTTTTTCTAACAATATTTTTGTCTTTTTGCTCAAGATGTCGCGCCCACATTTTTTGCTTGCCTGGTTATTAACAATGGATGATTTTGTTTATTTTTAGATCATTAGATTATAACGACCTCCTTTAGAAATCGAAATAAATTATGACTATTTTGCCCGCCCTAATACCGTAAACATTTCAAAATTATAGTAATAATTATTCACGTTAAATTTATTTGCATACGGCAACGGGTTGAAAATTTGCTTAGCTTTGACTTATTTCTGCACATTTAAACTTAAAATTTGTTTAGTTCTTTTTACAATTAAACCCGTTCCTCACTAATATTATAATATACTATTACGTAATAGAAAGTGATTTCAAAATTTGTATTTCTAATAAACTGATATCATCGTATATTATTGATGGTCCTACGTTTCTGAATTATTTTAGAGAAAGAAACTTTAAATAAAAATAAAATTAGTTGATACAAATTACGTTTTACTGGGAATTCTGTACATTTACTAATATGCTAATGAGTCAATAACATCGACGTCAAAATTCATTCATAAACTTCTACAATTTTCCAATAATTAATGAAAACGAATCGAATTTGTAAATTTATTAATGACTCACAAGACATAAATCATTTAAAAATAATTAATTAATTGCTATTCATCATATGAAACATTTCAGCTTTTATTAAGTAATTTTTATTTTTACATTTTATTTGTCATTGCATTTTTAACAATAATTTTGCACAAAATTTATAAAATAAAATAAAATAAATATATCATCACGCCTTTTATCCATTACTGAATGGACAATCTGCCGTAGCAGAAAAATGATATATTTTTTCGCGTGAAGTGCGGTTACCAGCCATCAAATCACGGCCCCAAAGATGTTAGAGGAGCGGGAGCCACAGGGGTAAAATTGTTTATTGGTTTTTGAAATCGAACCTAGGTTCTCAATAATAATAACTTATATTTATTTTTCATGGCTCTATCAAAAACTAAAATTTTGTTTCCTCATTTAGAGATATTTTCAACATTTCTTCCCTAAGGAAGGAAAGTAAAGTCATACTGTACGATTTGACAGATGACATCTGTCACGAGAATAACAAATGTTATCTAAATTTCTAATTTTATTTTTTGACCGGGTAGTGAAAAAATATACAACGACGTTAGAGAAGAGGGAAATTTATTTATTTCAAATTTGGACAAATTAACAGTGAATCTGTTAGTGTTGATTGTTTTATGAAATTGGTTTTGAAAATTTCAACAATCATTTAAGCCAATTTAGTTTGTATTGTGATACGGGTCTGTAAAAATTCTTTAAAAATATTTTATGTTGAATTGAAGTGAAGCGAATACTCGCCAAGGTCGTTTATGGCGCTCCAAAGTTATTAACTGTGCAATACAATTACTTCGTGAAATGGCACAACAGCTATTAGAACCTTTATGAGCCGCGTTTGCTATTCGTAATATACCGTTACTTGCGGATTTCTTGTATTATTTTTATATTCTATACAAATAAAAAACTAAATATCACGTGTAATTAAAAAGAAATAAATTTTGCAGGTACTGACTTTTGTTTTATAATTGCAAATTTGACAGTTACTTCATGCATTTTATAATGCACTAAATAGATTGAAAACTATTTTTAATATGTTTTAACAATTCCGACATTAAGAAAGTTTATTCTTATTATTTTCAAAAGATCTTGACATATTCAACATATAAATAATATTAATACAGAAAAATAAATAAATAAACATATGTCCGTCAGTACGGTGGTGTGGATTGCAATATAGAATTCGAATCCGGAGATCCCGAGTTCGAATCTCACTCAAGCTAAAAATTATATAAACTACCACACAGCGGCTCGGTGAGTGCGGACCCAGTACTGTAATTGGGATTAAATTCCTGTTGCACAGCGTAACATAAATAAATAAATAAATAAATATCATCGCGCCTTTTACCCATTACTAGGTGTGGCACTCTGCCGTAGCAGACCTCAGTAAGTGATATATTTATTCACTTGATCAGCCGTCAAATCACAACTCCCAAAGGTGTTCGAGGAGAGAGAGCCGCAGAGGTAATTTTCTAAATATGGTAAAATGGGAATCGAACCTGGGTTCTCAAATCCACATGCCGACTCGATACCACTGAGCCACCTACCCCATATAAAAATAAATTTAACATAATAATATGTGTACATTGCAAATTTATTGTTAATAATAATAATTATTGTTAGTAAAAGTTCATTTAAAGGTTAATTAAATCATTCAGAAGGCAATTAAAAAAAGTTGTTACATCGATAAAGATGTTCACTGTCAAATTATTTTGATATTTATTCGATTTTGTTTGAAATCAATGATGCTTCGTGCTTTATCGTACCAACATAGCAACATATAATTTGATTTGACAGCCTTGTCTTTTATAATAAGAAAGTTTTGCCTTAGGAGTATTTCTGTGTGAAAAGGTCGGTATTTTACACTGAAAGACTAATTGCAGTATATAGCATGTACAAGAAATATTACATAGCATAGTATTAAGATTTTTTTAATGCCCCATCAAATGGGGAACAGTCTAGCAGCTCCGGGATTTACGTTTAAAACCCGGGATGAAATTAATAAGCACGATAAGAATTATTATAAAATAAATATATGATCACGCCTTTTACCTATTACTGGGTGTAGCACTCTATCAAAACAGATCTCGGTAAGTGATATATTTCTTCGCGTGAAATGCGGTTACCAGCCATCAAATCATGGCCCCCAAAGATGTTAGTGGAGGGGAAACCATAGGTGCAGTTTTAATTCAGTGAAAAACATATTTTTCACTGAAAATCAACCTTCAATAAATCCTGTATATTAAATTCAACCTGTAGTTAATATACACTAAAAATTTCACGCGCGTTTCATCTACATTCATAATTCCTATACCATTCAAGCTCGTCTCATCTTCATTCACGCATCAAATCTTCAATCAAATTCATCCACTTTATTTCTAAGTCGACCACGCAATCTTTCACCATTAATAAAATTATAAAATATCAAAATAAACACTTGTCTAAGTCTCACAAAATTCAGCCTCCAAGTCACCTTATGAGGGCATCATCAGAGGCTGGCCAGCACAGTTGGTAACCATAGACGCGTTTCGCTCTTATTAGAGCTCATCAGTATGGTATAACCTACTTCTTCACCTAGAACAAAGTTCACGTGAAGAAGCTGGTGACGAAGGACTGTGCCAGCAGAGAATAAGATCTCTAAAGAACGGTAAGATGACATGAGAAGTTCTATCGAACCCGAAACGCGTCTATGGTTACCAACTGTGCTGGCCAGCCTCTGATGATGCCCTCATAAGGTGACTTGGAGGCTGAATTTTGTGAGACTTAGACAAGTGTTTATTTTGATATTTTATTATTAAACCTAGTTTCACCAAGTGAGCATTTAAAGACAATTAATTTTGTCTTTGTTGTTTTTTATTAATAAAATTATTTATATGTATATATATTTGTTATACATCAATTCAAATGAATTGACAGTTACGCAAATACTTTGTTGTTTTCTTGACAAATATAGAAAATGTAAATGACATACAAAATGAGAACGTATGTCTTATACAGCTAACAAATCTAATGACGTAATACAAGGCGTATATTTAAAAAGAAGAAGAGTAGAAAAGTGACACCCCCAGCTGTGATGGGTTCAATCCACCAATTAAAGCCTCGCCAATTACAAAAGGAGGCGAATATACTGTACCGTCTCTCCCACACGCATCGAACAAAAATATTTGACATTACGAAACTTGCACCCACATTGTACCGTTTTACAAACATCCAATTCGGAATATATAATAATAAACAGGTAACTCTATTCTATGCCAATTTTAAAGCACAAACAAACTACTATAAAGTACAAAGGAACGCAGTAACACAGGTTCGAATCTGGGCCAAGAAGCGAGTATTCGCTTCCTTCACCTGACACCGTAACACTATCAAAACAAACAAAAGAATCATCCAAATTTGATGCTGATCTACACATATTTTTTGCAATTCATTGTTCTAGTTGTATTCAATTTAAACTAGATGAATTGTAAATGTCATAATATCAATAATGATAGTTGAAAAAGTTTTCGATTTCCATATTCATATGAGTTCTATTCCTATAACCAACAAACTTTACTCCATATTAAAATTACCTTCGTGGCTCTCTCTTCACTAATATCTTTGGAAGTCGAGATTTGTAAAATAAATAAATATATCATCACGCCTTTTACCCATTACTGGGTGTGGCACTCTGCCTAAGCAGATCTCGGTAAGTGATATATCTTTTCGCGTTAAGTGCGGTTACCAGCCGTCAAATCACGGCCCCCAAAGATATTAGTGAAGGGGGAGCCATTTAAATTGGTGAAAATTGTTTGTCGGCTGTGGAGATCGAACCAGGGTTCTCTAGATCCACAGGCCGACTCGGTACCACTGAGCCACCTACCCCATGTCGGAATTTGTGATACAAGAAATTTAATAATTATTGTATTTGCAAATGCACATCACGTTTCCTTGGTCACTATGTCAAATTACATTTCCCTCACTCAATTTAATTGTGAAACTAATTGTTTCCCTCATTACTAAGGAAAGTTATTTACTTCCATCACTAGTGAGGGAAACGGTTACTATCACAACTTAATTGAGTGAGGGAAATGTCGTTTTCACAAGTAATATTTATAATAAATTTAGTCATATAATCTTGCAGAAGTTGAAAACTCCAAATGATTTCGGTAAAACCAGACATTTTTCATCTCTGACTGTTAATTGCAATGTCTGCGTAAATATTTCTCGAATGAAATCGAAATGTACCGTTTGAGAGATAAGATTCACTTTCTCAGAACAGAGATGATTCTCCTGTTAATTATTTGATCCAAGGTCATTTTAGCACCAGCACACCGGTATTTTACACTGTCATTCATAATATACTATTTGCTAAATATTTTATATATTACCTCTGATCTGTGTTTCCACTATGTTGTGGTCTTTCAAGGTTGCTGACGACGAATTTTTTTCTTATGATTGAATTTGAATCCGGTTTTAAAAATTTTATTGTGCGTAGGTTGAACATTGAATTTTTTCAATGATGTTGGTCTATAATTTATTATTTATTGCACACAAAATTGCTGTATAAAATTCTACTTATTTGCAAAAGTGAGAAAACTGTCTATTGGATTCATGTTATTAACTTTTTTCCTCCTTTTTTCTAAACAAATATAGAAAGAGTGGGTGGAATAACAGATTATAAATAATGAGGAAACCAAAAATAAAACTACATCTCATCTTGAATTTATCAACTTTTTAAATAATTTGTGATGAAAATAGTAGTGCATAAATTTGGGTATTTTTGAATTTTTTCCCCCAAATATTAGCAATATGTAAAAAAATCGAACTGGACCTGTAATAATAATTTGTTTAAAATCTGTTGAAAACTTCAGAAAGAATTTGAGGGGCAAAAAAGCGAGTGAAAGAAAAGCATCTAACTAAAATTTCTATAGAAAAATTGTAATGATGAATTCCTCCACTAATACATTTAGGGGCTGTAATTGGACGGTTGGTAATCACAAATTATATCTTACTAAGATCTGTTGTTGCCACACAGAAATAGATTAAAGAGTAAATTATTTTTGTGTCAGCGAATCTTTTGTGAGTTTTCTTAATGACAAGAATGAATTTCATGCATTTATCGAATGAAAAAATGAAGTCTTGCAAATAAACTGCTTTATTCAAAAAGAAGAAAAAAGAAAAGAATTTAAAATGGAATGAATGCAACTTGGAAATAAATAAAAGATCTTATTGACCATGTCAGATCCCTGACAGTAATTGAGTGCCGATTTTTTTCTTATTTTACCATACCTGAAATTCAAAGTATAGAAGCAATATAAAATGTAAATATGGAGAACATAACACTCAAATGTTTTATATATATATGGCTATAAACAAAGAATTAAATGTCAATTTAATGGAATTTCATTTTTTTTAAGTTACGAAGCATATGTTACCCGATGAACATTTCTGAATTGAATTGAATTTGGTTGCATACTAACCAACCATCACAAAAACCATCAAATACACCTATTGGTGGATTCAGTATCTCCGATAAATCATTTTGCGTATTCTACCTGTGCCCGATCCGCAATACAACCATGCAATTATGGTTCCATTCGTTGCGCCATTTCCTCAAACGAGCTCAAAATTTCACAAATAAAATATAAACTAAACACTTGTCTAAGTCTCACAAAATTCAGCCTCCAAGTCACATTATGAGGGCATCGTCAGAGGCTGGCCAGCACAGTTAGTAACCATAGACGTGTTTCGCTCTTATTAGAGCTCATCAGTATGGTTTAGGTGAAGAAGTGAGTTACACCGTACTGATGAGCTCTAATAAGAGCGAAACGCGTTTATGGTTACTAACTGTGCTGGCCAGCCTCTGACGATGCCCTCATAAGGTGACTTGGAGGCTGAATTTTGTGAGACTTAGACAAGTGTTTAGTTTATATTTTATTAAACCTAGTTTCACCAAGTGTATGGATGACAATTAATTTTGTCTTTGTTGTTATCAAAATTTCACTATAAGCATTAAGTCCTCTATACTGTAATTTTCGGTTGTGTAAAGTGGCAATACAATAAATAAACAAATATAAGTTCATTTGTGTTTATTTTTTCTTATAATATACATTAAAATAATTTGTACAAATATGCAAAAGTATATGAACACATAAGCAATGAGAACAAAGAGAAAAATAATATTTCCAATTGTAACGCAACTGAAATAAGACTAAATATAAAAGATATCAAAATATATACAACACGAAGTATATTATAAAATCAGTACAATATAGTAATGCGTTAGTTTATAATTTCCATCACATGGTGTTTATAAGTAGCAATAGCAATAGTCACCCAAGTATGAAATATGAAAAACTTACAGTTAAAATATTAAAATGGACGGATGAAGGCTATTAACAACAGTTTAGTAAATATAACAACTTATAACAACAAAATAGATGTTTTCAAAAATAAAATCTACATCTACGGTTTAAATTTCCCCTAAATTGTGACATCATAATTAACAATGTTGTGTATTAAATGCAATGAAAACATATTTTCGTTACGGTAACTTATCTATTATGTATATTATCTTGTTCTGTTATATATATAAAAAGATTATTATGTACAAACGCTTTATAAGTGAAATAAATTTCATGGCCATATTGAAGTGATGTGTGAATAAGTGTGGCACATAATTAATTATTAAATTTTCCAGAAAACTAGTTTATCATGATATAAAAGGTAGAGAGAAGTAAAACCCTGTGTGTTTGATATTTAAGGCACAAGTTATAAATGATTGGTGAAAAAAAATATGATTTTTTGGCAAGTCTTACAATATTTTCTACTCTAAATATAATGAAGAATTTTATTTATGGCATGCCATACTCGTTTTTATTTAATAATTTTGTACATGCCTGTCGAATTAAAGACGTTTTTAATTAAATGTAATGTAATTCAATTTAAGACCTGTGTAATTCAATTTGTAATATCAAAAATTTAAAACATTTTAAGACGTCTGTAATTCAATTTTTGATATCGAAAATTGAATTTAAGAAGTCTTAAAATGTTCTAATTTAACGTCTTAAATTTAATTAAAGACGTCGTAAATTTAATTAGAGACGTTTTTAATTCAACTTAAGATGTCTTTAATTCATTTAAAGACGTCTTTAATTCAATTTCAGACATCTTTAAATAATTAAGGATATCAAAAATTGTATTTTGTGTATCCTTAATAAATTAAAGACGTCTTTAATTCGACCAATTATTAAATTGAAATCAATATAGCATGTCATATTGATTTGTGTGTTATTTACAAATATGATTAGGTAATAATAATGATAAAAAGTCGTGTTTTAAGTAAAAATGACCCAAATGCATGTGGCTCAAAAGTAACTTTAAATTTTAATGTTAATAATAGTATATTATTCAACGAGCCTCTAATGATAGCTATTACTCATAAGAGTATTGTAATTTATCCTAATGAGTAATAGCCATTATACTCAAGTTCAATACTATACTACTCAACTGGAAATTGCACTTTAGGTAATGATAGTTATTACTCATAAAAGTGTTGTAAAATAATAATTATTGTTTCCTTTAATTTAATTCACGTAAGAGATACTTTTGAATCACCATGTATTATGATTTAAATTGTGTACCACCACCTAGCAAATTTTATGGCAGTTTCTAGCGTTTTACAAGAGATCAAGTATATCAACAATAACAAAGGATAAATTTGTTTTCTGGAATATTCAATATATACTAATAATAATAAATACATGTTTGTTAATGAATGAGTTAGTATAAACAAACTTAAGTCTAAATATACTGATAAAACGGTTAACTTTAAATTAATAGAGCTTCAAATTTTAGATATAATAATACTTATTTAAACTTTAAAATTTTCAACCAGTACGTATTGTCAATAAATTCAGCTCTTACAATTAACACTACCCAAGTGTCACTTACCGATTGGACCAAATTTTGCAAAAATATTGAACCTGTGCTTTTTATTTTGGCAGAATACGCTTTGTAGGGGTAGAAAACGCCCCCAATGAGGATACAAAGTTTAGTTTCAATCGGTGAGTGATACTTGGGTAGTATTAGTCAACAAATAACTTTTCTAGTAAAGTAACATTTTTAAACAATATATACATTTTGTATATAATATTGCAACATATGTTCACTGTTTTCTTTATTTATTTTTTTCGGTTTTAAAGGCACTATGACAAATATAAACATTCATCAGTTTTTCATTAACTTTTTTTATAATAGATTTGTAAGAAAAACATTACCCGTATATTTATTTTAATAGTAAACAGAAACAATTGATACAGCCAATTTTTCATAAGTTAAAATCTCGAAAGACTGATAAAGCAGTTTGAGTTAAATATTTATTTCTCAAATAATTTAGAGAAAAACGCTTCAAATAAAATAATTCGGGGAAGTTTGACAGCGTAAATATAACATTTAATTCAGAATTGTTAAGCAGAAAAATATTTTTGTAATATTGATAAAATCAACAAATAATCAATAGTTGATTATTTATTAATTAATCAATTACATAAATACATAACATCACGCTATATTCTATGAAATGGGGTTGCATGAACCTTTAACTGAACATTTATTCATCAGATTCATCACGCAATCAATCTTCACCATGTTTGCTTCAAATACATTCATAATTCCTTTCATACAAGCTCGTTTATTCCTCGCACCTTTATATTCATCCATTTATTCCTAAGTCGTCACCGATCATACACCAATGTCTTCTTGTATACCTCGCAAGTACCTCATATTCTCAACATTTATGGTGTTTTATTTGTTATTCTGCACAACAGGAACTTAATTCTAATAACTGTAACTTATAGTGCAAGCTAATTCACTCAAACATAATTATATTTATTAGTTACAAGTTGAAGTGAAGGTGAATTGAACGCGTGAACTTTTGCTAGACATATGTAAGTTATATTCACTCGACTGACTGTGAATAATAACATAATAAATACAGAGATTTTAACTTAGAAATAATTGTCGTAAAAGTAATATAAATCCAGAAAATAACCTTGTGAAAAACAGTGAAAAATCAGCACATTCATAGCACTCAAACATCTGTCTGTGGAACCCCTTGCACCAAATGCGTCTTACTAACACTTGTCTTCTTCCCCGCGAGGGGCGTAGGCCTCCTAGGCTCGCCATTAGTTGAGCTAGGCGCCAAAGACTGCATTTCTTTGAGGGACAGATTGCTGTTAGTCCTCAAGGAAGTCGTACTGCCTCCTTTATAGGATCTCGCAGGTTTTGAACTTGGAGCATCGCGATATTGGTTCTCTATACCGACGTCTGCGTCACCGTCGTTAAGGAAGATGTCGCCACTGTAGAAACGGTCGGATTGTCTGAAAGCAACGGTCTTATTTCAATGGAGATTATGGTTGTTCGAAGGGAGGTACTTACTGAAGAATTTGTTTCCGATATTTTGATTGTCTGCTTGTGAATAGGAAAAGCAATTAGATTTGTTATGGTTGAAAGCGAAGGACATTTTATAAACTATCAATGTTTTTTAGTAAAGCTCACAATTTTAATTGTTTTAAACAAAAAAATGCTTAAATTTCAACATTTTAGTTTATAAAGTAGCAAGTAATTGATTCAATCGTAATATATTTACATTTATACCGAACGTAATTTTTTTATGGATGGGAAAAATAAAACAGATAAAATTTGCAAATAGTAATACTGTCACCTATATGTTATAAATTTGTTGTTGCCCCATAAATTTTTATGCACATACAGGGAGTTTTTTTTTTATAAGTATACATGGAGTATGTGTCACCATAGTTAGAGTGATTGACAGCAATGTATTAAAAGCGTTTTTTTATTAGTAAACTTTGCTGCCAATCACTTTAATTGTAACTATGATAATGACACATGCTCTATGTATACTAATAAAAAAAAACTCCCGGTATAAATTAATGTAGAAGCATTTTTTTTTTTAATTTTCAAATTATAATCTTGTGTAGACTTTAAGTTCTTCTATTTAAATTGTAAAGCTTCGATAATAACAACAATAAAAAATGATATTTGCCGCTCCTTAAATGATGTCGCCCTAGTCTGTGGCCTACATGGTCTGCATGTAAATCTGACACTGGTGTTTTGAACCAA
The DNA here is from genome assembly GCA_947425015.1 of Pterostichus niger. NCBI lineage: Eukaryota > Metazoa > Arthropoda > Insecta > Coleoptera > Carabidae > Pterostichus > Pterostichus niger. Next base: position 17,668,808 of record OX380347.1, read on the forward strand.
TCAAGTCTTTTTTGTACTCTATTTTATTTTTCCAATCCTTCAAGAAGTAATCCTCGTAAATATGATTTGACTTCATTACAATTATTATCCAGCATGTGTTAAAGCACCACTAACCCCCGAAATTCATTCCAAAAATCGTGGGTTATGAATTACCTTTTCTTACCTCTTTGCGTTCCTCCATAACATACAGCAGACGACCACCAATACTATGAGGAACAAACATGTCGCAGACATACTCCAAAATGCTATTTGAAGCGGCTCTTTTGGTTCCCACCAATACTAAAAACAATAAATAGTTAGTAAATTGTTCAGAGATGTCGCAGCAGGTATTGATCTTTACCTCCGTAACTGGGCGATAGGTTGCAACAAGATGCCCGACAACTGTTGGAAGGTATTGACTCCAAAATGCTGATTCCGTTTGACGATAATTCCAAAAATTTGAAGAATTATATGTTGTATTTATATTCAAATATTTCAAGTGGCCTAATTTCGCAGGCTCAAAACGCAATCCCAAAATTTGGGTGTGCGAAGGTGTTCTACAAATATAATTTTAATTCTACCATCTATCATACTAATCACAAACTTGTATTTCTTACCCATATCTGGCGAAATCTGTAAAAGCCTTCATGAAAAAATGGCTCATATTTCGGTCATTATCGGTCCACATCAGTCGATCGAATCGATATTTTGATGGGAAAAATTCGATGTCCATAAATGGTGCACCACTTAAGAAATAATATTCTGTGTCGTGGGGTACTTTCCTCCATTCTGGAAGGTTTAAAGCTTCTACTGTCGTATTTAGAACGTATAAGTAAACAGGGACATTTTGTTCTACTAACAATTTGGCCATTTTGTCACTTGGAGCAACGTACAGGAAATCTGACAGCATCTGAAATAATAATCTAATTTTATTGTTCGAAATATTAATGTATCCAAAGATGTGATTATAATGGTGTGTTAGTGCTTACGTTGATATTTGGTAGTGAATGTTGGGATGGAAATGAGGTATTTGAGGAATACATTGGTGAATGATGAATATGGAATTGGGAAGAATGTTGTTAGAAAAATGGGAATAAGTCAGTTGAGATGATTTAGTCATGTGGAACGTATGTTGAATGAAAAATTGGTGAAACAAGTGTATATTGGTGGAAGGAATAAATGGAAAAATATAATTGAAAGATTGTTGCGTGAACGAATGATATTGAGTGTGAAGAACAAACGAGCTTGTATGAAAGGAATTATGAATGTGGTTGATGCGAAAGTGGTGTGTCAGGATAGGAATGTTTGGTAAAAATTAATTGCGGAATGAATCTGATGAATAACGACAAGCGAATTAATTTTTTATTTTAGATTCATTGGTTAGATTTTTTGATTGTTTACCTACAATTGTGTAGAATTTACTTTCAAGAACAAGAGGAGAGCAACACTTCCTTCCTTTCTAATCTTTTTGACTCATTTTCATTTCTTACTATAAAGCGTTTAACTGTAATTGTGTAGAATGCTTCCTTCATTTCTTTATAAATTCGTTGTTAAAGAAATGAGGGGAAGTAAACGATTTATAAAACAGGAGCGAATAAATGGATGTGATTGAAGGTTTGTTGCGTGCTGGAGGATTTCGGGTGTGAGGAATGAATGAACTTGTATGGAGTGTAATATGTTTGGTAAATCTGTTTGTGGATAGTCTGTGAATGTTTCATTTAATGGGATATAGCGAAATGTTGTTTTATTTTAAGATGATGAATTTTGACTTACATGTATGTACTGTTCTCTAATATGAGTTTTATTATGTGGATCTGGCCAGAAAGTGTACATATACCGAATAGCTTCATATATTCCTTCTGGATTCAAAGTATAATTGTACCTCAAAACCATTTCTTTAATTTTTTGTTGGAAGAATTCTTCAGTTATTTCAAAATGTGGTTTCAAACTGGCATTATTATCTACAACAGAACTACTAAATTTTCTGGCATCACGAACGAAGAAACCTTTACTCACAAATGAAGAAAGCAGCTTCTTGAGTAGTAACTCCACTCATATATCTCAATCCCGTATTGAACATTCTCTTCTTGATCAACTGTTCAGGAGTTTCATGCAAAAAGTGCCAATCTCTCTCATGCCACCCTTCATAATAAGGCATGGTAACATTCATGTCTATGACTGGTCCCCAAGGAAATAGGCCTACATCTGGGGGGAACTCCGCGTTTCCTAATTCGGTAAAACTTCTTCCTTGCTTCAAGCAGTTGACTAAAGTCCAAGAAGATTCGATACTGCAACCGATTAATTGGCCGAAGACGCGACTTGTATTTTGAGCGCGGTATTTGTCTACTATGAAGGCCCAATCAGCTACTCCTGATCCACTCTGAAACAGAAGAACAATAAGGATCATTTTCATTTTAAGATGTTCGTCTAAATTAGCGCTTCTCAAACTGGAGAAGCACTCTCGAGATCACCGCGAAATAATGAAAATAATAAGTATCTTAAAACAAATCATTATTTATTCATTTCGAAACCCTGATAATGCAACAACAAACAAAAAACATAGAGCTTATTTTTTATGTAATTATGTTTTCGAATCAAGAAAAGACAAGTACATATATCTTCTGCCTATTCGTTTAAATCAGTATTGATATGATAAATTGAAAATGAAGATAACAAACAAAATGAGTAACATGGGTAACATCACAAACAAATTTCAATCTCATTACCTGTGCAATAACTCCAGTAACCATTTCCTTGGTATCAGGAGCAACCATTAAAAGTCCTGCTGAAGCAGCTCCTGCTCCAGGTCCAAAAATGGTAATCAACTTCCTGTTTCCATTGAAAGCTTCAATATTCTCATAAACCCATCTCAAAGCCATGGCTTGATCCAGGATACCGTAGTTTCCTGGAGAATTTACATCTCCTGTGCTTAAGAACCCTGGAAATCTCAAGATAATTTACTTCTTGAAATAGTGGTAGTAGGAAATTTGTTTTACCTAAGGCTCCAAGTCGGTAATTGAAAGTGACGACTACTACTTTGTAAAAAGTTGCCATGATGTGTCCTGGAAACGTATTGGAAGCACCTCTGGAGAATTCTCCTCCATGGATGTAAAACATTACTGGATATTGTTCTGCTACTCGCTGAGTCTACGTATCACACATTATATTGCGCTATTAAATTGTCATTCAGATAAAATAGTTATTTGTACAACTAGAAATATGATTTCGCGAATTTTAAGTGAGAGAAAAAAGATGCTATTTTGCATATTGCACAATTGATATTACGGAGATGACCCCAAGTAATAAATAATAGTAAAATTAAACCTATTAAATTGTAGTATTTATAATTTTTTCCTGTTTTTGCAATTTTTTTTCATTATTTTTAAAATAGTTGAAAAATATATTAATTTCTAAACAATTTTTCATGATCAATACGCAAAAAAAGACATTTATTTTCCTACACTCTACTTGTAAAACGAGTTGTATATATCACAGGCAGAGTATAAAATTCAGGCATTGTTTATTAAACACATTCTTGGCGAGGTTTGCTTCTCTCCAATTTTTAACAAACAAAACCTAATGCATATTCGATTTTAGCTCAATTTATGCTGAATTTCATAAATTTATTTAAATATTGAACGTATTCTTAGAAAGGCTCGATTCGCTGGCTTAAAAAAAATCCCTAAGCCCGTCGAACGTTTGCTCCCCATTCGCTAGCTTTTATATTTGTTTTTGACAAAATTTATATGATTTATTACAGGGTGTTTTTAAACTTGATAATCAAATTTTAAAGGTATATATTACATGATGTTCTGATAACGGAACAAAATTACTTTTGAAAAGTTTGTAATTTTAAAGGTGGTTAAATTAAAGTATAATATTTTAGTACCACTAGTTTCATGGTTATATTAATAATTAAATTATAATTGTAAACATGGCAAATAGTCATTTATCTGATGTTGTATAATGATTAAATTGACTATTCGTTTTGTTTACTATTATAATTGAATCATTAATATACTAGACATAACTATCAAATCAGTGGTACTAAAATGTAAATGACAGAAATATAAAAATCAAACTGACTGACGTAATCATCGTGTGTAAAAAAAGAAAGAAAATAATTTTCCACAAATTGAAACTTACCGTAGGTGCATAAATATTAAGGTACAAGCAATCCTCATGCATATTTCGAATTCCTTTCGTAAATCCAATATAATCAATTGGTTGTGGACAAGCTGGACCAAAATCGACAGCTTGCATCAACTGCCATCCTTTATGAGGCCTAGGAGGCTGCAAAATACTCAGAATTTTCCACAACTTCTCATAATTTTCATTTTATTTCCCACCTTAAATCTGCCGTGGTCTACAGGTGGCAATGCGTAAGGAATGCCCAAAAAGACAGACGTCTTGGCTGTGATTTGTTCTACTGGCGTGTTCCAAGGACGATATAAGGACTCAGGATCAGGATTATCGTAAAGATTGACGAGAAACCCTTGCACTTGTCCTAAATTTGTTTGGACGAAAATGTCCCGATCGAGGTTAATACTGTCAGAACGTAGTTTTCCTTGGAGGTCTTCTCGCCAAAGGCCTAGCACTCCAGGCAGAATTGGTCTGTCGTTGTTTTCCTACATAAATACATTTTGTTATACAGGGTGTTTCTATACTTGATAATCAAACTTTAAGTGTTTATTATGAAATAATAGACTTTTTTGGAATTCAGTCATTTTTTTTATTTTTTATTATTAAGTCGACGTTTCGGCCAACTCTTTAGCCTTCTTCAGGACTCTATTATAAATTAATTAACAATAATTAATAATTGGCCGAAACGTCGACTTAATAATAAAAAATAAAAAATTGACTGAAATCCAAAAAAGTCTATCATTTCATAATTTAAAAACAGTCGAAATAAAAAAATGTATATCCTTTTAAGTGTTTATATTATATGATGTACTGGGGGCCGTGATTTGACGGCTGATAACCGCACTTCACACGAAGAAATATATCAATTACCGAGATCTGCTTCGGCAGTGTGCCACACCCAGTAATGGGTAAAAAGCGTGATGATATATTTATTTATTTATTTATAAGAGAACAAATATATATTTTTTTAAATTCGTAAAATTAAGTGTTGAAGTAAACCAGTTTAATATCACTAGTTTGGAATTTATTTCTAGTATAGTAATAATTAAATTACAATAGTAAATTTTACAATAAAAATATTTATACACAATTTGTAATATTTACAATTATAATTTAATTATTAGTATAGTAGAAATAACTATTAAACCAGTAGTACTAAAATGTTTACTTCAGGTATACTACATTTAATTTTCCAAATTTTAAAAACCTTAATTTTACTTTGTTATGTAATATATGCACTTAAAGTTTGTTCAAGTATAGAAACACCTTGTATACAAAGTTTTGCAATTTTTTTTTGTATTTAATTACAAATACAGTTTTCAAAAGTAATAGTGTCAGCTATTATTTTCATAACGTTACTAGCAGAAAAAAAAGCTAAAAATAATAGAAAATCGCCTAAAATTGTCAGCTCGCAGTTAGGCTCCTTTAATTGGTAGATTATACCAACAGGATCTGCACTGATGTATTGTGGGTTGCAACAGAGCATGCAAGGGACAAGATACCAACAAGTTATTATTTTTAATATAGCGTTATTAATTATTATATATTACAAATTTAAATACTTCGTTATATAACAGCTTTTCAAATCTTACAAATTCTTATATAGGAGTATATTATTTTTGCATTTTAAATTTTTATATAGCAATGCTCCGTTTTATAGGTATTATGATACATATTTCGGACATACATAGAAAAATGAAACAACTAAATAAATGAAAAAAACTAAATGTGGGGATAACAGCTTTGGAAACAACTGAGAAAATAGTTTTAAATATATCACTTTTCCATTTGATTTATATATATATATATATATATATATATATATATATATATATACAGGCTGTTTCTATACCCCTGCACGAAACTTTAATGACATAAATAATTTGATTATAGAACAAACATATTTTTTTTGAAATTCGCAAAAATTAGGGTATTTCATTCCTAGCGAACATTTTTAGTACATTTAATAATTTGTTACTAATGAAATAAAGGTATAAACACCACCTATAAATAATCATTTACTAATTAATTAATACCTGGTGTAATACCTTATTTTTATTTTTTTTAATAAACAGTTTACGACAATTAATTAGTAAACTAAAGCGGTCAGTTTTATTTTTCAAGGATTTGATGCTGATATTTCAGTAACTGTCAAAGTTTATAACAAAAATTATTTTGTTTCATTGTTTTGCACAATTTTTTATATAAACGCCATTTCTCGTTTGCTTGTTACTCTTGCATAAAAAACAATAGAGCAACAAGTAGATACTCATTAGATGCAGTTTTTAATACTTAAAATTCATCATATTAAAAAATACCATTGAATTTCCTATTTAACATATTTCAATTCTACACCCGGTATATTATATGACGTACTGATAACGGGGAAAAAGAATTTTTTGAAAATTCCATAGTTAAGTATAGCTGAAGTAAACATTTATAATACCACTGCTTTAATAGTTATTTCTAATATATTTATAATTAAATTGTAAACACGGCAAATAATCATTTATCTAATGTATAATAAATAAATTAACTGTTACAATATTTACAAATAACTTAATTATTAAAATATTAGAAATTACTGTTAAACCAGTGGTACTACAAAATTATACTACCCTTAACTTTGCAAATTTAAAAAAATCTTTTTGTTCCGTTACCCTTAATAATTGATTTTCAAATTTAGAAACACAATATATAAACAGTTAAAAGTCGTTTATTGAGAAATACTTTTCAGTTTTTTTTGCCTTCTGCTGAAATTTTATTTATCTAATATCCGGTATACGCAGAACTTTATTAAAGTAAATATTTGTTATAGACATTAATCGAAGATTTGATAGAAATGATTTTTATTTACTTTTTTTTATTCTTCACAAACAATTCTGCGTACAGCGTTATTAAGATTTCAAGTTCATGTGAAAATTATTATTCCAACTTTAATCTGATGCTGATATTTAACCTTTAAAAATGCATTAGGAACTAATTAGGAAGATACTATCTTATTTATAATTACATGCAAATTTTCATTACGTAATTTGCTGAGGATATGTGGTATGTTACAGAAATGATATTGCAGAAACAAGTAGGACAAAATGTGAATGCAGAAAATCGCAAAAGCGTGTTAAATATGGATTGTTTTCGTGAAAATATGCAACTTATTAAGTAAACCCATGTGTCACTTTTCCATGGACACGTGAAGCGGTGAAGCACAATTCTTTCTGCACGTGCGTAAATATAAATGTAACAAAGTTTCAAATATGTGAATCATGTTTCTGATTCACAATCATTCTTAGTATAATCTATTGAGTTTCTGATTAATTGTAAACTTATAATTTTTGCTCATCCATAGTTTTGTTTGTTTGTTACTTTTATCAAATTTGATAGGTTTAAATAAATATATTTCAAATCTATTATCTATTTAGACACATAAAAATCGATATAATATCAATTTCGTTATTGTCCGTAAAGTTTGCAATTCAATATTGACTTTAGATATTTTATCAGCATCTGTCAGATGATTAGCGATTAAAATGAACTCTTGTCAAAGCTATCACTTTGTTTAACTTATAAATGTCGTATTTTACTTTTTTCATTAGGTAAGTATTGTATTTTCAAATCAGTTTGAACGTTTAATATTGCATATTTTGAAATACCATCAGGAGTTGAACCTGGGACTTATAAATTCTGGTTATATGGTACGAGTAATTCAAATCTAATTTTATACCAGTTTTTGTCTCCATTTTTATTATATGGCTGCTTTCATTAATTATTTACTTAAATACTAATTAAAAGGACTCCAAATTATTTTCGTAATATGGAGAACTGTATTTACTATCACTTATATTTAATTAAAAACAATATTAAACAATTAAATTTTGATTAACTGGAGTATTCAACGTGTTGTTTTATGAAATTTTGAATAAATTTGGCGCCCATTTAAAAAAAATTCCGTTATCGCAACAATGGTTTATTATGCTAATAAATGTTTGGGCGTAAACTTTTCCTGGTATATTAGAACCAGGTAGAAATGTACCATAAACACGCCCAATTTATTTATAACTAAATTGTTGTAAAAATCAACAAGTTGTTAGGTAAACAACATTCACTTTTAGTTGCACCGACACTGTAACTTGTAAGTACTTACGGGATCGTATTTATTACTAGGGTCGTATCTGTTACTGGGAAACCCGCCAACATGTCTTGGATCGTAGGGTTCACCAGCTCGCCCGTAGTAAGCATCAGGCTGGTATACCCCATACCGCCTATTGTTGAGCATATAAGTCCTAAAATCTCGGTCATTTGGATTTGGTTGTCCATAGACATTATCCCTGTTGTAGGGCCTTCCATAAGGTCCATACTGGTCACTTTGTCCACTCACACAAAACACACAACACAGAATAAAACAAGAGAAATTTGTAAAGAGCGTTTGTTGTTTTGATCCCGACGCCATTTTGAACTATGTGGCTGGCACACGGGGCAAGAGGTGTTGTATGACGTCACACAGGTAGCAAGCAGTTGTTTTCTCAACGATCACTACGCTAGATTTACACTGAACTCAACATAGCTAAACCACATTCACAAAACTAAATTGTGGAATTTATATCGTATCAGTTTATCGCAATTTTGTGTTTCTTATCACGAGTATTGATAACGATATGCACCTGTTTGCAGTACTATGACAGCATGCTATCCTGTCGGGCTAGGCAGTGCTGACTAAATGACTTTAAATGCTTGAGTCATTCGGTCATTGGTCAGCACTGCTGGTGGCTACTGCTTATTATTTAATTAAGGCGGCGTTCTGTTAACTTGAATGGAGTTATTGTATGTGGGTGAGCTATGCGTGCATTAATGCGTACAATGTGGAATGATGAATGAAGGGTTTTATATCTTATATATACATGTGCTTTCATAGATTTATGGAATATTTACTTTCAAATCAAATTGTACCTGACCTTCATAAAAATATAATAAAATAAAATAAATATATCATCACGTCTTTTACCCATTTCTGGATGTGACACTTTACCGTAGCAGATGTAAGTAAATGATATATTTCTTCGCATGAAGTGTGTTTACCAGCCAGCAAATAACGGCATCCAAAGATGTTAGTGCCAGAGGGATCATTTTCACTTGGTGAAAATTGTTTGTCGACTGTGGAAATCGAAATTAGATGTATATATAAACAGAAAAATATGAAATATACTTTTAATTAATTTAATAATTAATTTTGATTCATTCATTGATACACCAAACATTAATTACACGTCCTATGTAAACAAATAGCTGAAATCGAATAAAACACATACTTTTCATGTACACTTTACCTTTATTGATTTTGAAAACTCTTTTCCAATACTATATCCCCCATTTATAGATGTTACTGATACGTTCAATTTTCTCCTGATGCCACTGATTCCGTCTTCAATATGTTTATTTTTCTCATAGCAAAAAAAAATCGCCCATAAATGACTGGATTTATTTTGTGAGATATGCGAAGTTTATTTATTCTATTCGCAACGCCTTGTATATTGTGTTTTACACTGCGAACTGTACTATATTATCGTATGTATACAGACTCTGACATTCATGACATTGCTTTATAAACAAACGAGGTTCTTGCGTGAGAATTTACATCTTTTGTTATTGTTTGTTTCTAACTTGATAATATAAAACATCCTAAATTCTTACATGAATATAGTAAATTTCAAATTGTTACACAGTACTTTGATATTTATTATTTCATTCCCTGCCCGAATGAAGAAATGACATACGTATATAGACAAGTTATTTAAAGTATTGTATGTCTAACGATCATTTGGAAAAATGACTTTTAAATCCCTTTACACTAATCGATGCTACTGTTAAAAATTATTGTTTTCAGACAAATATATGCTCTACTTAGATTACAAAATATATCTGGGAAAGATGTAAATTGCTTGAAAACTTTTCAAGTACAGATAGAGTTTATGGGACCTGGCGCGACTATAATTACTCAGTAAAATACTTATCCTGCGGCTTAGTAACTTTTGCACAATACTAAACTGTGCAACTAGTAATAATTTGTACTGAATGTAAGCGAAAGTTACAGGTTGATATTCAATTTACTTAGAATTATTAAATAAAAAACAACAAAGACAAAATTAATTGTCTTTGAATGCTCACTTGGTGAAACTAGCTTTATTTTGTGAGACTTAGACAAGTGTTTAGTTTTATATTTTATTATTAGAATTATTAACATAAAAATGTATATTAGTTTCCAATAAAATAAATTTTAATCTTGTTAAGCCTAACTGGATATAAATTATCTGTAAAATGCAATTAGTATTGATTAAGAGGGATCCCCTCCCCCTCTGTGTCAGTACAAGACAACACTAATTCAAAGTAGAGATAACTAAACGAATGATCTAATTTTCACCTCAAAATTTAATGAAAAAATTTAACATTTTTTTTCGAAAGTAAATATTTTTAATACCACTGGTTTGATAGGTATTTTTAATATATTATTAATTAAATTATAAATATTACAAATAGTCATTTAATGAATAAATTACTATTGTAGAGTATACAATTATAATTTAATTACATGTTAGAAATAACTATGAAACCAGTAAACAATCCTTAATTTTGCGAATTAAAAAAAAATAGAGTAGGTGGATTAGTGGTATCGAGTCGGCCTGTGGATCTTGAGAACCCTGGTTCGATCCCCACAGACGACAAACAATTTTCACCAATTTAAATCTACCTCTGTGGCTCACCCACCACTAATATCTTTGGGGGCCGTGATTTGACGGCTGGTAACTGCACTTCACGCGAAAAAATATATCACTTACCGAGATCTGCTTAGGCAGAGTGCCACCCCAGTAATGGGTAAAAGGCGTGATGATATATTTATTTATTTTATTTTTTTTTAAATATCTTTTTGTTCCGTTATTAGTACAAAATTTGAGTTTATATTATATTTTCTCGCGTGTAAATATATCACTTACCGAGATCTGCTACGGTAGAGTATCACACCCAGTAATGGGTGAAATACGTGATTATTTTATTTTCACCAAAAATAATTCTTTCAGTTTATGTCCGCAACTTACAGTACACTTCCGCACGGCAAATTGCACGCATCTTTCCTTTAGCATTTTCATCGCTCTCATCGCTCATTGGTCCTCCAGCTTCATGGAGGGGGTAACACATGTTGGCGCTCCAAACTCGAACACATGTTGACACTTCTTCATTACTAGCCCGTCGTCCATCGGGCTTAAGTCTTCGTTAGCTAGTATCAGTTTATCAATCTATCTTGTCGCGCGTGAGTGCAACATCTTCACGATGGCAGAGGAAAGTTTAAACATACCGAGTGATACACAAAACATCGAATATCACATAGTGACTCTTTTTGAAAAGTTGGATGCATTGAGACGTGACAGTGCTTGTGTTCCTCTTAACAGCGTCCAAAATCAAAAGACGCCGATGCAAGTTGAGATAAGAACACTCGAATTTTGGCGGAGTATTATATCGGAATGTTTGGCGTCGTTTTTCTATGTTTTTATCGTTTGTGGAGCTGTCGTTGGTGCTAACATTTCTTCGTCGTCGCCCGTGTTGGCTTCAGCCCTTGCTGCTGGTTTTGCGATGGCTACGCTAACACAATGTTTTGGACACATTTCAGGTAAGAATTTATTCTCTTTGGTACCTGGACGAGATATCGTTTGCTACCTGAATTTACTGGGAAATTAAGAACAATATTTTCAATATATTAAATATAAAAGACAGTCATTTGTTGTTTTCATTATTCACAAAACCAATATTTATTTATTTTTATATTTAAAAACGTTTAAAAAAGACAAAATAAAACTCTTAAGTAATGTTAAGATGAGCTAAGTCTTATTTATAAGGTTGATTGAAATTTATCCACACCTTGTATTTGAGTTATATTTCGACTGATAAGATTTTCATGTTTGGAGTATTTATTTTTATTTTTTTATTTATTGAGGACGTTTATTTATGATAATTAAAGTTATTTACTTTAATATTTATTTACTACTTACATATCTACTTCGACGAATTACATTTTTTAAAGTAACAATTGAGACAACAAAGTAGAAACTTAAATTCGAATGACATCGGATTAGAATTAATGTCCGAATTCAAAAGGTGTCCGATATATATTTAAATAAATTATATAAAATATTAATTAAAGAGAATCATCTGATGATCTGTTTTTATCTTGTTGAATATACAGGGTGTTTTTGTATTTCGGGAAAAAATTAAAGGTCTATTTTGTAAGACATACTGATCATAGAACAAAAATATTTTTTTATATATTCGCAAAATTACGGGTGGTTTACCTTAAGGAAATATTTTAGTACCACTGATTTGAAATAATTAAATTATAAACTCTACAATAGTCAATTTATTCACTATACAACATGAGATAAATGACTGTTTATTGAGTCGGCCAGTGGCACTAAAAATGTACATGCTCTTAATTCTTTAAATTTTGAAAGAACAAATGTTGTTCCATAATTAGTACCTTATATACCTTCAAATTTCTTTCATAACCTATTAAAACATCCTGTATATTTGTTATTATAAATTTAACCTATTTGTATTCTATGCACATGCCATTGAAATTAAAAACTATTTTATTATTATTATAATAAACTTGATAACATAAACTAAATATAAAAATAATTTTTAAAAGCTTAAAAATTATCATAATTTTCTAAAAGAAAAGAAAATAAATAAATATATCATCACGCCTTTTACCCATTACTGGGTGTGGCACTCTGCCTAAGCAAATCTCTGTAAGTGATATATTTTTCGTATGAAGTGCGGTTACCAGCCGTCTAATCACGGCCCCAAAGATCTTAGTGAAAAGAAAAGTATAATTTTAAATATAAAATTGACTGTTAGTTAAAAATAGTTTCATCTATTATTATCCAATATTAGAAAATAGACTATTTCGCGTATTTTCAAAAGATTGGCTATAAATTTTAACTGTGCAGTAAGAACATATTAAAGTATGCCTCATTTAAATGTCACTCATTTTCCTTGCACGCAATTCGAGATGAAAAACATTAAAAATTATGGAAAAAGCAGCACCCACATAAAATGTAAAAAAATGTTATCACTGACAATTACTAAACAAGTTCCTCAATTATTTCATAAACAGCTTCCCTAAATAAGTCCCACATATTCCCACAACCTTGAGAAATCTAATCTCCGCTAACAAAATATCACATTATCAGTAACCTCACCCCAACAAGAGATGAAAGTAGCCGAGCAGTCTGATATGTTACTTACTGCAATGCGTTACATTTCCTTAGCCTACATACACGTACTTACATCTTATCGTGGTATATGCAGCTGAATCAAATTCAATGAATTTTATGCTGATATTTTATCAAACTTAGCATTTCAAAAAAGTCGATTATTAAATAAACTCGAATTTACTGTTACAAGTTTTTATTGATGTGTCAAAAACAAAAGAAATTGACAGGAGTAATTGACAACTTGAAGACTTGATATTTGACATTTTTCAAATATGCAGAACGTAGGATACATTTCAAATTCAAAATGATTTCTTCCATTTTTTACGACGATCACAATATACTTCACATTTATATTTTTAATACCTGCATTTAAATAAACTATTTCAAATTATTTTTTTCAACATTACTTGTGAAAATGATATTTCCCTCAATTTAGTTGTGATAGTAACCGTTTCCCTCACTAGTGTACTTAATTTTGCGAATTTCTCAAAAACAATTTAGGGTTGTTTTTTTAAAGTATACAGTTTTAGTACCACTGGATGATAGTTATATCTAATATATTAATAATTAAATAAATTATAAACATTACAATAGACAATGTCCGTCAGTACGGTGGTGTGGATAGCGATAAGGAGATCCTGAGTTCGAACCGCACTCAAGTTAAAAATTATATGAACTATCACACTGCGGCTCGGTGAGTGCGGACCCTGTACTGTAATTGGGATTAAATATACCATATGAGATACATGACTATTTGTATAATGTTTACAATTATAATTTAATTAGATATAAGTGTCAAACCAATGGTACTAAAACTATTTACTGTCCTTAATTTGCGAATGAAAAAAAAAACCTGTTTGTTCTATTATCAGTACATCAAGATGTTTCAATACTTTAGGAACAGACATATATACCTTTAAAGCTAAATCATCAAATTTAGAAACAACCCTGTACAACAGTGAGAAACATATGCATTTTTGATGACGTCATTGTCAGCTTAATACTAAATTATCTATCGTTATCACTTATTTCTCACACTTACTTATCACTTGAAGCTCAGTACGAGTAACACGACGTGATGATGTATGTTGTTTACACTATAACTCTCTGTTTTTTGCAGGTGCTCATGTGAATCCAGCTGTCACGGTAGCCATGGCCGTCACCAGAAACATTTCTCCACTTCGTGCCGCGATGTTTATCACTGCTCAATGCGGGGGAGGCATTGCTGGAGCCGCTTTACTTTATGGGTAAGTCAGAAATTAATTTTATTATTGATTCAGATGGTTATATAGTCATATCAGAATTAACTCTCGTATTAGCAGAATTGCAAAACAAGTATAAAGATCTGCTTCGGCAGAGTGCCACACCCAGTAATGGGTAAAAGGCGTGATGCTTTATTTATTTATTTATTTATAGTATGTCGAGATCTTTTGAAAGTTAATGTGTGTGTGTTCTGCAAAAGGATGTGGAATAGTATATAGTAAACTTTCGGAGAAGTTGAAAACAATTGACATACAGCAGCTTCCGAAACAATTGAATGCTTATGCTCGACTACAAACGGAAGATCCTTGTTGGAGGGTTGACAATGCCATTGTTTGCGTTTACAACTTACAAGTGATTGTTTTTTGTTTTGTTGAATCGTGGTTAATTTCATAATTGCCTCTAATATTTTTTATCTTTCTCTTTGTGGTGTAAATGACTAAATTTTATTTTAATACGATACAAATTTTGTACTAAATATTGTTTGGCATTTTATTTCTGTGGCTGAGCCACATCTTTAGAAGTCATGATTTGATAAATATATCACTTAACCAGATCTGCTACAGCAGAATGCCACGCCCATTAATGAATAAAAAGCACGATGATATATTTATTTTTTTATATTTATAAAGCATATTTATTTTTTGCCACTAGTTCTGCAATTTAATAGGTAGTTAATAAAAAAATGAAACATGAAACCTTATCACTCCGCTAAATAATAAAAAAATATACCCACTCAAGACAAAATTAAACTCTGTATAGAATCAAATCACAATAACTTTACATTTCGCTACGAACCGGCAGCAATTCATGCAGCATATAGTCCTGCATTGAGAACTGATAGTGTACATCCCACATCCGGCGTTCTTCGAGTGGTCTTCTTTTACATATCTAGTGTCTTTATGTCTTCTGCTTGCTTCTGCCACCATGCTTTACTCCCCTTCGTTTCTACTTCTCTATCCATGTAAGAATTCACCGTAACGGGGGCAGTGACCAACAAAATGTTTCATGTTTAAGCAATAAACATCATACTTTCAAGGAGAACTGGAAAATTTTACTTGAATTGTTATTTTATACAGGGTGTTTTAATGTTACCGAATTTCACAGAAATATGTGCACTATGTAACTGATATGTTACAGAATAAAACTTTAGAACAAAAATTCAATCAATTTTCATTTTTATTCGTTACTGTCGTAACGTGTTACAAGTATTGTGAAATTATTTTTGCGTTAAATCAAATAATATATACCCTTATTTTTTGCAATAATTTTGAAACATTCTGTATATTGCACTGAATTAGAAAATACTTCCTCATTTTTGTTTTGTTAAAAAATGCTCTATAGTGCTGTAATAAATTAATAATGTTATTACTGTTACTTGGGGATTATGTTGTGACGTACTACACCCAAGTAGAATCTGTAATGAGAAAAGACATACGTTTATATTGTAGTATAACACAGTTAAACACATGCAATTTTCATTGTAAAATTACTAATTTTTGCTTTACCATAACTTTCTTATGACTAAACTGAGTTTTTTGTGTCGTAGAATGAGAAACCCTTATTAAATGTTGAGCAATTAAATGCTTCCTAAAATGTCTAATTAGTAACTAACTATTATGTTAGTCCTGTAGATCATTAAATGTTGATTGAATGAGATCTGCTCTCCGTAGTACGATGAGTTAACCGCGATGTGTTGTTAGTTGAGAACTACGAGTACAAGTAGAGCTCTGCTGTGCTTTGCTATTGCTATTGGTCTGGTATCAGATTTCAGGCGGTTGAACAATGTGCACGTTGTTCAGTTCACCAAGTGTGTGGAGTAAGGCCTTTTTGGTCTACTCAACATCCGTTGTCACTTGCATCCTGTTTGCCAAACGAAATTTGACACGGAAGAAAACTGGAGATTTCACTACTTTACGCAGTTTTATACAAAGAAAGAGTGAAATCCACGCAATATCAATTAAATAAAGACACGAGTAATCTAATGCCTTTGGAGGTAGCTTCGCATTTTGTTTAGTTTTTTGGATATATTTTTTGTATAAATAAATAAAAATAAATATATCATCACCATTACTGGGTGTGGCACTCTGCCTAAGCAGATCTCGGTAAGTGATTTTTTTTCGGCGTGAAATGCGGTTACCAGCCGTCAAATCACGGCCCCCAAAGATATTAGTGGAGGAGGAGCCACAGGGGTAGATTTTAAATCGATGCAAATTGTTTATCGGCTGTGGGGATCGAACCAGATTTCTCAAGATCCACAGGCCGACTCGATACCAGTGAGCCACCTACCCCATTTTATTTTTGTCCAAAAACGAATTTTAAGATATAAGAAAGGAAGGGAATCTGGCCTGCGCTTGCTTTGCAAATGAATTCCTCACAATTGCAATTAGACACTCTATAGTGAATCAAAAGATAAGAAAGGAAGGGAATGTGGTACTACGATTGTTTTTAAAAGTGAATTCCATACATTTGCAGTTAATCACTCTATTATAATAACGAATATTACAAGGTTAGAAATGAAGGGAGTGTGGCCTGCGTTTGTTTTTGAAAGTTAATTAGACACATTGTAAAAAAGGAAAACGAATTGATTCGTCGCAAAAAATGCAATTATTTTATTTCATTCCTCAAACAACGAAACTAACAAGATATGAAAAAAGGGAGTGGTGCCGCCTGTGCTTGTATTTAAAAGAAAATTCCACACAATTACAGTTATGCACGTTATTGTAAGAACTGAAAACGAATCAGAACGGTAAGGAATATCGTCCTGTATTAGTTTTTGAAAGAGAATTCTATACAAGAAAACTATGAAAAATTCAATGGTAAAGTTGCAAGATCAGAGTCTAATATAATTTTATGATACAGGGAAGTAAAATTGATATACACCCATACCTCGCTTTACGGCCTAGATACGTTCCACGAAACTTGGCCGCAAAGCGAAAAGACGTATAAGGAATTCAATTATTCTAATACAAATTCATACAAATTCAATGGGAAAACAAGTTTTATTTTGCCGTAAATCGAAAACGTGCCTTAATTGAAAAGGGCCGTTATAGCGAAATGCCGTATAAATAGTGGCCGTATAGCGAGGTATGGGTATATTTTGTGAAAATTTAACAGTGAAAAATGTTTGTACAAAAGGAGAAAACAGTATTTATCTGATTAGTTGATATTTTATTTTGATGGAAGTTCCTGAATCTGATATTGTAAGATTTTATCGAAAATTGTCAGGTTTGTATACTGTAGTCAAGGTGTTAGTTGACACCTGCAATTTGCTTCTGAATTTTAAATACTGGATTTATTTACTCGCACCTGCTGATTTTATTTGCAATCTAGTCTTTTGTATCTTACGAAGATATCTCTTTCATTTCGAAATCAAAATTCTCGTGCTGCAATTATTCATATATAGTATGTCTACAATACCGTGGACACTATAATATCTATGACTTAAGTTAGCAAAAGTTTCCGTTTTAGATATTTTCAACATACAGGATGGTGACCGGGACACCGGAATTTAGGACTTTAACATGTAAAATCATATTTTTATAATTTTCTGCTTCCCTTATTATTTTAGAGCAAAAAGCTTCTACTTTAAAATCAATAATCATAATTAATTTTGCATGCTTAATAACGGTAGAAATTAATTTAAAAATAGAGATAGCCTTAAAATGAAACAAATAATTCACGTTTTTATCTGTCAGCAGAAATATATTCCTTGTTTCATGAATCTGTTGCTAGTAGTTATTTATTGGATTTTAATTTAAATGAATTATAAGAAAAAAATGGTGGACTCAATTAATAAATAGAATAAATTTCTTAAATTCTATTAAAGTTGTGATAGTTTAAGACAAGTGAGATTTATTTGCGGGTTCGTACCCTCACAGGCCAATTACTTTAATACACACAATTCAAAGAGTTATTAATAATCAAAGAAAATGTGGGTCAGTGTTCCATCCATGCCACAGTTGCAGATTTATTTGAGCACTTCATTTCAGATAATTTTGAGTTTATACTGTATTAAATTTAAAATACAATAAAAAAATTATGTTTTCTTCTGTCAATTTTGTTTCATTTCCAAAACTATACCTATTTTTATGCTCAACAGCATTTATTTGAAGCTTTTTTTCTCTAAAATACTAAGAAAAGCAGATTATTATAAAAATATGATTTTACATGTTCTATGTTCTGGTGTTGCTGTTACCACCCTGTATATTATATCCTGTTAACCGTTTATCAGTGGAGAATATTGCAGCAATATCTAAAAATCTAACCGTCATTAGAATTTCTTCCAAAAGCAGTTTTTGCCTTGTGTCTACCTTATGCAGGTAGTATTTTCGTCTTTCTCTGAATATTGGGGGCCTAGGTTCTCTCTACTCTCTACCTGAGATGGTTTCGATCCACCTGGCGAGGGCCGCATGCTGCGTGCAGCTCGTATTCTTCTTGTTCTTGAGTTGTCGGAGTGCGGGGGATTGAACAGTCGATGTTAAGATGCGTTAAGTTGCAGCTGCGCCTGCCTCTCGCTCGCTCTGGTTCTACTTCCTGGTTTGAAAAGAAAATCTAAAAGGAATAGGTTAGGTAGAAATGGAATAATGATTGCATCACTTAATAGAGTAAATAAGTAAATTAAACATTGTGTTGTCTCGTAACAATAATTATATAATCAATAAAAAATATTAAATAAACACTTGGCTAAGTCACACAAAATTCAGCCTCCAAGTCACCTTATGAGGGCATCGTCAGAGGCTGGCCAGCACAGTTAGTAACCATAGACGCGTTTCGCTCTTATTAGAGCTCATCAGTATGGTATAACTCACTTCTTCACTTAGAACAAAGTTCACGTGAAGAAGCTAGTGACGAAGAACTGTGCAACAGGCCATGCCATCTACCGAAAAAAAGGAAAAGCTACGCAATAGCAATTTGCTACGAGCAATTATGCATTTCATGTGACGTAGGAATGGCCCAGCATATTGGTAACTTATTAAACCAGTAGCACGAAAAATATTTGTATTAAATAATGTACAATTATGCACTTTCCTCCCACGTTATACAAATAGCTATTACAGCATGCTTTATATTTCTTTATATAAAACATATTTAAAAAATTAAATATATAATTCACAAATCAATTGAAGAAAAAAAAAGATGAATCTATCAGATGCCATAATTTCCACTATAATTTATTTCGAATTTCTCGAAGCGTGACGTCCATTCAAAGCTCACTTGATTCAGTTGAATTTTTATTGATGAGAACGTGCAAACAGCACTTGCCCCTGTCGGGTACAAGTGCACAGCAGTGCGTTGCTATTGCTATAGCGAGCTCGTAAAAAGAGCATAGACAATGCATGTTAATTCAGTGTACATTTGGCGTGAGGTGGTGCAAGTTCGAACCCCATGGGTGTAGTGTGTGGTGTATCATTGGGTTAGGGTTAGTGATCTCTTGGGGCAGTGAACCCCTTGTGATTTTTATGGTAGGGGACCTATTGTTTTCACCATGGAAATATTTATTTTGTGAGAAGAATAATATCAATTCTGGGAAATTGGGACGATATAATGGTGTAATCATATTTATAAATATTTTTTAGAAAATGATAAAAAATATTTATTGTACGACTACTACAATACTACATTGGCTTGTAGCACAAGTTCTGTTTTTGTCTGTTTTAAGAGCAGTGTATTTGGGTGTTTTAGCTATCTATAACATGTTAAAACCGTGCTCTTAGAACACCCAAAAACAGAGCTTCTACTACCAGCCATTGTATACACAAATTCATATCTCATTGTTACCGTAGGCAACGTGAGATATGTGTGTCATATCCCACAAATTGATTACGTTTGTAGGATAACTAATTTAGAATTGTCATAGTCAGGAAAAACTTATTATTAAAATATAAATTAATAGAGCAACAATATCGTAAATGTAGAAAGAAAGTGTTCAACTCGTATGGAATGTTCATTTCTCACTTGTATGAATTGCAAACTTTAATATACATGTGAAATGAGTACCATTCCATGTTTGTTGTACTATATACTAATTTTCTTTGACCATTAAGTAAGGCATTCAATATATGTGCATTTATTGATAAATAATACAGTGCATTATTCACTACAGCTAATAATAATTTATTACTATCGAGTTGTGGTCAATTACATTAAGATTGTTATGAGTAATAATTTATTATTCACAAACGCTTCAAGGTTGCTATGATACACGACATTCTTTTTACAAAACTTTTCTAGACCTAAAATTATAATTTCCAGTTGTAGAAAAAGTATTGTATTGAACTCGCGTATAATGGCTATTCGGAAAAATTACAATTACTTCTCGCTTCCCAAACTTTATTCTCATGAGTAATCGTTGTCATTAAACTCACGGTAAATACACTCGTCCCTAAAGAGACGTTTATAAAACTTGTTACATAATATACTATTTTCTACGGTTGCTATGAAAAGTTGACAATTACGCTCTCAATTGTCATCGCAAAGTTGACATTTTCTGTGGAACAATCGAAAAATATCTTTTTTGCGCGTCTCCAATGTTGACAGAACGAATTTATTTTCGTACGCATACGTTTTTTGATAATTTTAAGATGCAATCGTATAAAAAATAATGTGTGTATCGGCTCGCGCTGCAATTACCGTGTTCGAGTAACAAAGTATCACTTTACACTCTTAATACACAAATAACTATTTCACTATAATAACTGAAATATGCTTAATCTTAATCTAGCATTATTTATTGCCAAAAACAGCAGTTTTCTGCGACCATAAACAGAATAAACAAACAGTAGAATCATAAATTGCATTTTGCGTACATAAAATAATAAACCTTATAATAAATATGTCAGTAGTTGGGCATCTTCATTCCAATTGTACTTTATTGTAAGTAAATCTTGTGTATGTAACAGTTCCACATGGCAGAGCGAACAGTCCTCAGCAGCACACTGACATAACATGTTAACTGCTTACATGTGGCATGCATCTGTTTGCCACTGTATGCGTGGTGCGCGTGTGTTATTAAAACGAGGGTATCGCACCAGTTCATATCACATCGTACACACTTGTTCAACCACTAACGTTCAACCGAGTTTTTTTAGTGTGAAATGTAAATAAATCTGAGCCAATAAAAAACTTATTTTAGTGTCTTCACTTTTTTTGGTTGCTAAGTAAACTGTTTTGAAATGCTTCAAATTTGGGTTTAAAATATGACATTCTAAAACTGCACGAATATGTAGCAGTCATTTATCTATTTAACCATAGTTTTTTTTTTTCATTCTGTCGTACCAGATCTCGGATATAAGATATATTTCTTCGCGTGAAGTGCGGTTATCAGCCGATAAATCACGAAATTATATAAAAGGTTAATGGATCATTTTATTGTGATGTGCACTTTGCCGAAGCAGATCTCAGTATAAGATATATTTAAGCGCAAAATATGCGCTTACTAGCCATCTAATCACGGCTCCTAAAGATATTAGTGTTTTGAAATGCTTCAAATTTGGGTTTAAAATATGACATTCTAAAACTGCACGAATATGTAGCAGTCATTTATCTATTTAACTATAGTTTTTTTTTTGGCACTCTGTCGTAGCAGATCTCGGGTATATGATATATTTTTTCGCGTGAAGTGCGGTTATCAGCCGATAAATCACGAAATTATATAAAAGGTTAATGGATCATTTTATTGTGATGTGCACTCTGCCGAAGCAGATCTCAGTATAAGATATATTTAAGCGCAAAATATGCGCTTACTAGCCATCTAATCGCGGCTCCTAAAGATATTAGTGGAAAGGGAGCCACAAGGAAATCGAACCTGGGTTCTCAAATTCACAGTCCGATTCTATATCCCTGAGCTGTCTACCACATAATATTTATTTCTTCTCGTATTATATACCAGGTGTTTCATGAAAAGGCTTTTAAGATGGAAAATCAATTTTTGTTAAATTTTAAACCTAATTTTCGTGATTGCTTAAAAGAAATATGTTGATAACCTTAGATGGCAGAATTTTAATCTCTACAAAAATGAATGGAAATATTTAAAGAGAAAATCAGGTAGATATTTCATCCGACAAACTGACTTTCATCGCATTAAAAATTATCCCTCTATGCTAACATCTTTGGGAGTTGTAGTTTGACAGACTGTAACCACACTTCATACGTATGTAGGTCTACTACGGGAGAGTGACAGATAAATGATTTTTTATGTTTTAAAAATTAATCTCAGTTTTCCGCTGAATCTGCCCAATGTTTAAAATTAAAATCACCGTGAATTTTTTCCGGGAAATTAATAAGAAAAAGAAAGTAAAAACGCGGGTAAAGGCACAAAATTGTGCGTTTTTAAGCAATAATAAAAATACCGTTGTACATAACCCAGCGAACTGGAACAGTTCAAAAGGAAAATTATTGTGATATTTAAAGGCCACCCGTATCTTTTTTGTGTTATCTTCTTAGAAAGGGACGTTCTGAGTTCTTGGATACTGACAGCTGCTGCAGACGAATCCATTGCTGATGGGGCGCAAACACATGAATGAAGCACGCATGCGTGAACCAACACGTGTGTGGCACATGTGTAGAAAGAATGCCAACACATTCGAAATTCGAGGTGTTGTTTTTATAATTGTTCTTGGAAGTTTTAGATAAAAAATCTGGTTTTTAACTTTGAGGTTCCGCATATTTTTTGTTCTTGTTTTCATAACAGTGGTTTGAACGAAATATTTTGTAGTTTTATGTAATTTTAATGGTTGGGACTATTTTTATAATGACACCGGATGTTTCAATAATAAAGGGACACGCACTTTACCAAGCAAAAAAGAGGGTCAAAGAAATGGAATCAATTTTTAAATTCCTAAGTCTCTTTTGTCTTTTGTGAATCGTCTTTCCTTTACTCTGTAATTTAAGTTCTCTTTGCATTGTTCTGATTTGTATGCCTGTCTATCAATCAAATACCAATAATACATTTTTTATTTTCACATCTATTTTTTACATTCATACTTCAATAACATTTACAGACAATCATACTCCCCTGCATAAAACTTGCATTTATTACTTACAAGCAAGAGGTCGTGCGTTCAAATTTAACTGGCTTCAAGTTATATAAGAAAAATATAATTGTGTATGAGTGGTTTGGATTCCACTATAATTGGGAATTAATTCTTGTTGTGCAGTATACTGCACAAATTAATAAATATAAGAATACAAATTGAATCTTGCGCGATTTCATCTCTACACAATAATTATAATTTCATTGGATATCCTTTATTATGAAACTTTCACTAACAGATTCATCAAAATATTGATCCTCATCCAACATTCTCATCCTGACACGCTACTCGCTTCATCCACACTAACGCTTCCTTCATACCAGCTCATTTATTCCTCACATCCATCTATTCGCTCTTGTACACCTGTTTCATAAACCTTACATTACGCCCACATCTCTAACAACGAACCTTTAAAGAAATGAAGGAAACATCGTCAATAGATAAGAAAGGAAGTGTTTTCAGCACTTGTTTTGAAAGAGAATTTTACACAATTGTAGGTAAACACTCGAAAAATCTAACTAATAAATCTATAATCAAAAATCAGACTAGATGTGTAAGAGCAGAAAGTCAATGGCATTAAAAACTCAAATATCTTTGATTATCTCTGATACGAAGTTTTTTAGTCTAGTCTTAACCCATTAACCGCCAACGTCCCATTTTTGGGACGCTTAAATATTTGGATGTAATCATTTTTGTTTACATTTAAAATGTATATTTTTTTTAATGAATATATTAATTAGTTATGTTATGACAGCCAGTCACAGCCAATTTTCAAATATTTGCAAAACCAATAATTTAAAAATATTCAAAGTTACTTAATTTCGGTGTTTTTAACAATTATATTTCAAGGTCAGATATATTTTAACACTTAAGTATGTATAACTTTTATTATCAAAAACTTGTTTTTTAGAACTCAAATAAAGATATTTTTACTGAAAAGGTATTCTTTTATTGATCATTGAATTGCGGCGGGTATTGGGTTAATATAAATGATTAATTTTCTATAGCTGTCAAAGTATTCGTGAACGCTCGCATTAAAGTACATTTTTCTTATATACCAAACATCAACTCAAGCATCGGTCAGGTCTGAGATCCAGGTGAATGTAGTGTGCCAGGTGCGGATTAGGGGGCAGGGGTGTAGAAACACGCCTGACGCCGGCCCTGGAGCGTGTCGTTTGCCAGGTGGCCGCAGATCAGCCACACGTGACCGACACAAGACAGACAACAAGCTCCGTGCCTCTCTTAGTTGATGATGTTTGCTAGCAATCGAAATTATACCACTTCGAAAAAGGTATTTTCAAAATATCTCATATCTACCAACATGTTTCTTATGTTACTAACTCATCTTACAAATAAATACTTTAATATAACTTTTAGTTGATTTAGTAAACATACAAAAATGTCAAGATGCCTATTTTAAAACTGTCAAACACTTCGGTATTATCCTTGCTACATAACTATTCATCTATGTAAAGAACTTGCAAATTTAATTGGACAGGTAGTTTGTACTACCTTGTAGTATTATACGCCATGTCAAATGGCATGACAGTTACGTCATGTAACCATAATCATGTACCAACAAACGTAAGTCATTGCTAAGTTCTAGAGTTAGATTGTAAATTCATTGGCTGGTAGCACAAGCTCTGTTTTGAGTGTTCTAAGAGCACGGTTTTCACATGTTAAAGATAGCTAAAACACCCAAATATACTGCTCTTAAAATAGGTAAAAACAGAGCTTGTGCTACGAGCCAATGTCACTTGGTTTATATACAAAGTCTATTTCATAGTATCAACTTATTATTATTAAAGTAATAAAACGAAACTGTTCGAAAAGAAAGGCGAAAAAAATGATCGTTTCCATCTAAAAGAAATGTTATGTCTGTGGAACCATATGGTGCTGGCATTTTTTCTTGTCTTGCAATTTTCTGTCGTGCACATCTGCTTATTATTAGCAACATATGTTTTAGACTGACATTTTTCATCTCTTGACACTAGGCACAAAATTTGATTTTGACATTTTGCAAGCAAAAAAATGTTTGCAGTTCAATTTAACAAAATGAAATTAGCTCTTCCATATTTTTTTTATAATCTTTTATATTTAAATAGTTATTTGTACAACTAATAATAAACGCAATTTTAGTTTTCATGTATTTAAGATTTGATAAGTGAAAAAAATGCTTTTGTTACGTGTTGTATACATAATTGCTTTGCATTTAAAATTGATTTTACAGAGATATAACCAAATTTCGAAAGAATTTTGCTAAAAGGAGATAATAAATAAAAATAGTTGTAAAATGCTTTAATTTCTTTACGACTTTTCGTCAAAAAAGACGACTTTCATGATGAATATACAAAAGTAGTGTATTGTAATACTAATGAGGAAAGAGTTTAATTTCAAAACTAGTACGAGTTGCAATGACCCTTTCCCACATGTGGTACATACTAACTTTTTCAACTTTAAACGTGAAAATTACATTTTTAAGTTTGAGATACAAGAAATTTAATAATTATTTTAGTTGTTTTTGCAAATGCACATCACATTTCCTTGGTCACCATGTCAAATGACATTTCCCTCATTCAATTTAGTTGTGATAGTAATTAGTAGTAAGGGAAATGTCATTTTCTCAAGTAATGTTGAGAAATAGAATATTATTTAATGAGCATATAATGCAGATTATATTACACGTAGTATAATATTGAATAAGTAAACGGAATAAAAATAATAAAACATATGGATTAACAAAACGACAAATTTTATGCTTGAAATATACGGAAATACTTGATTGCTTTATGTATATAGAGTAAGTTACATAATGAAGGTATTATTAAATAGTTGCAGATAAAGCAATTAATTTAGTAGTTTTTTGATGGGTACGTACTGATTTTCCAAATAGCACGTGCCCAAATTATCTTATAAACTGATCAAAGTTTTCGGAAATATAATGAAAAGGCCCGAAACTTTTTTCCAATCGAAAATTATCACTTGGGGCTGTTTCCTCGGAGAAAAATCTGACTCACAACTCAGCGAAGTTGGTTAGTTCGTGTCTCAGCTGTTGAGCCAAGAAAAAAAAATATATGCTCAGCTGTATCTAATCACAGACCCTCGTCTATCTAACAGATGGCCGCTTAGTAAGCCCTTGGCCCTTCGCTATCGTCTGACAGATAAGCAAAATTAGAGGAAAACACGCACGCTACGACAGACGTAACTTTCTTACAACCTATTCATAATTATTCAGGGGGAATATATTTACTTTTTTGATTATAGATAACTCATATTGTCAAATGATTATTGATATTCGTAGACACTAATTAAGTGTCTTGGTAGTTAATATTCTGCAGCAAAGGTATTTTGATAGAAAAATGATATCTGAAGTTTTTTTTATCGTTTTGGTCCAAATAAATAAAAGAAAAACAAATGTTGGCAGCAATATTAACTATTCCATATGATTTATTTTGGCTTTTTTAAACAATTTTATACAATAAACATAAGTAACAAAACTATTATGTCATTTATATCATTTGTTTGTATTTGTTTATTTTATAACCTATTTTATTTATAAGTTTTATTACCATTTTTCTAGAAATAATTATTTTATAATTCTATATAATATTTATATCGTTGAAATCAGTATTATACTGGGTGTTATAAAAATAAGAATATATATATATATATATAATTGTATTTAATGATTGGCACACTGGACTAATAAGTTACAGTAATTAATAAAAATGAGTAAATATTAAACATTGAAAGAACTGTTACACAACTTTAATTAAGTAAAATAAATTTTAATGTTTACTATATGGGATAGGTGGTTCAGTGGTATTGAGTCGACCTGTGGAATTGAGAGCCGGGTTCGATTCCCATAGGCGACAAACAATTTTCACCACGTTAAAACTACCCCTGTGGTTCCTCCTTGATTAATATCTTTGGGGCCGTGATTTGACGGCTGGTAACCGCACTTCACGCGAAGAAATATGTCACTTACCGAGATCTGCTACGGCATTGATTAAGAAGCAAGAGGTCGTGCTTTCAAATCTCGCTGCATTCAATTTATATCAAAAAAGTACTTTATTGTCTAAATGGTGGGGCTGCACGGAATGTTGACATAATCAAACAGAATTATTTGTTGTCTACAAGGAATTAAATGATGAACAAGTCATAAATCTAAAGTAACATAGATTTGACTTTTCAAAGTCAAGTGAAATAAGAGTAAACGAAGTCTTCTTGTTGGCTATAGTGAAACAGATTAATTATGTTTGAAGTTATTTTATTCTAAATTCCAGATGAAATTGAAAGAGGCAAAGAGAGATGATTATCGCATACAAGTTGTTGAGCTTTGTCCATGAAACAAATCAAAAACGAGAAATAATATCTGCAGCTGCGCAACAGTTAATTGAAGTTAAATATAATCATTGGTTGTTGGAGACAGCGCGGTCTGACGACAACGAAAGAGACTAACCACGCTTTGTGAGTCGGGCAAAGTGCAGAGTGTTGAACGTGCGTGCAATAAATAAAATACTGTTTTATTCCAGTCTAACTTGAAGCAGAGATACTCTTTTATTTGCTTTAAGTGTAGTTGCACTTATCGTCTGCACTTGCAGAGTGCGACATCGTTAATAATAACAACGGTTTGCTTTTATTTTCTTTCGTTCTTTACATATATTTGGCAACAGAATAAATTTACTGTGTTTATCTTTTTTGATTCCCCTTCCACTAACATCTTTGATTTGACGGCTGGTAACTACACTTCTGCTACGGCAGACAGTCAAAACCTAGTAATTGGTAAAAGGCGGGATGATATAATTTATCTTTTCTTTCCTTAATATTTAATCGCAAAACGAGTCCTTTCCCCCGTGTGTTACATACTACTTTTTTCCACATTAAACGTGAAAATTACATTTTTAAGTTTGTGATACAAGAAATTTTATAACTTTTTTATATAAATCAAAGGAGTTGTATTTGCAAATACACATGACGTTTCCTTGAGCGCCATGTCAAATGGCATTGCCCTCACTCAATTTAGTTGTGATTGTAACCGGTTACCTCACTAGTGAGGAAAGTTATTAACTTTCAGCGCTAGTGAGGGAAACTAAATTGAGTGAGAAATATACAAGGTGTTTCCAAACTTGCTGATCAAACTTCAAGAGTATATATCACATGGTAAACTGATAACAAAACCTGGCAAAATTTTCATAATTTAACATTGCATTTTATACTTTACATGAATTTCACACTTTGCCAGTGATAGAAACAAAAAAAATACAAAATATGTTTTTCTAAAATAATTTAAGAACTTTTGAATGATACAATTTCAAAGTGATATCATCAAAATTTTATCAAACACAAATCGTAACAATTTCAAATGCAAATATATAAAGGAGTAAATTTATTTAAAACATTTTTCTCTAAATTAACTTCGGAATAATTGACAACGCAAAAGATATTCATATTTTTCAAGATCCATTCTTTTTTTTTTATAAATAGAGCAAAACAGAAAAGACCAATGAAGCATACATAAATAATAAATAAAAAACAGATGTAAAATTGAACAAAAACCCCATAGAAAAATATACGAAACCCTTGCATTTGTGTCGGTCTGTAGCGACCCTTTAAATCCAAACAGATCACAAAACATGGACAAAAACATTATTTACTTTACCCGAGATGCAAGATGTTCAAGTTACCCTACTTCGAATTTAGACATTTGAGATGTTTTATTCCATACGGTGGTAGATCCGGTATTCGGTACAGTTCAACAAGTGTGCTGAACCGAACCGGAGCCGGAAACAGTCTCAGCTGCCTCTTGTGACGTCACACGTAACCTCAAAGTGGTCTGACACGTGGCGAACATGCACTGTTGCCATATGGGATACACCAATTAAGATTTTCTTGATTTTACGATCAAATATATTTGATCAACAGGAAATAGGTTATTATTATTATTATTATCTTAGAAATATATGTGATTATACACTCGTAAAATCACGGTCCCTACAGCTGTTATTAGAGGACTGCTAAAGGAATAATAATTTATTTAAAAAATGTATCCTCCAGCAAACATTACTCCTCTTTTACTTCATCCACATTTATTTAAAGTGGCAAAACTTGTATTATTAACTAAACATTTATTCATTACAAATTGATCCTATAATTAATACCCGCATTGTTATTCAAGCATACCATTTTCGCTTCATCTACATTTATAATTCCTTTTCGAATCAAAATGTATAACAAAATAAGAAACGTTTCCATTTATGGCACTAATTTTAACGCCGTATATTCCACAACTTACTGATTATGAAACATATAGAATTTACTTTACATGAAGTAAACATTTTTAGTGCCACTGGTTTGTGAGTTATTTCTAATATATTTATGGGATAGGTGGTCCAGTAGTATCGAGTCTGCCTGTGGATTTGAGAACCCAAGTTCAAACAATTTTAAATAAATAAATAAATATATCATCACGCCTTTTACCCATCACTGGGTGTGGCACTCTGCCTAAGCAGATCTCGGTAAGTGATATATTTTTTCGCGTGAAGTACGGTTACCAGCCGTCAATTCACGGCCTCCAAAGATATTAGTGGTGGAGGAGCCACAGGGGTAGATTTTTTAAAATTACCCCTTTAGCTTCCCTTCCATTAACATCTTTGGGTGCCGTGGTTTGACGGCTGGTAATCATAAAAATACGGCAGAGTGTCGCATCCAGTAATGGGTAAAGGGCGTGATGATATATTTATTTTTTTAATTATAACACTAATAGGCATTTATCTGATAGTGTATAATGAATAAATGGACTACTTTAGTGTTTATAATTATAATTTGATTATTAATGTATTAGAAATAACTCTCAAACCAGTGGCTCTAAAAATGTTTACATCATATAATATGGTTTAATATTAGATATAATTTGAAATATTTTGAGTCAAGTCCTGATAACTTGCTTCACGTTACCAGTTATTCTCAATCATTTCTTGTTTCGCTTTGTATTGGTACTAGCATCCAGCAGTTTTCTCAAACGATGAAGACTCCAGTCTACTTTCAGCAACATTTTGAGCAACACAGTCAACAACAGCTGCTTATCAGCAACTAAACCCATCTCTACATTTCATTTTCGTATCCCTGTGTCTGCACTCTGCATCTGTAACTTCTTTCACGGCAACGGGACCTGACCTGCGTCCTGCGCCTGACCATTGTATACACAAAGCAATCTTTATTTGCTTAAAATTGCACCGTGCGGGGGTCAACCTTTGTTGACGAGGATGTTTTGTTAAGCTCGTACCTGTGGCAATGACCGTGAATTTATTATTTGGTTTTCGAGGTTATGGCAGCAGTTAGGTAAGGTGAGGAATTGATCGGGATCGCGACAGATGAGCGGGAAATTTTGTTTGTGGGGGCTTTTCACCTGTGAAGGTACTGTTTGGACTAAACCTATTTGTAGATAAGTACACCCATACCTCGCTTTACGGCCTAGATACGTTCCACGAAATTTGGCCGCAAAGCGAAAAGCCGTATAAGGAATCTATACAAATTCAATGGGAATTAAAGTTTTTTGCCATTATAACGAAACAATTTAGGCCGTAAATCGAAAACGTGCCTTAATTGAAAAGGGCCGTTATAGCGAAATGCCGTATAAAGAGCGGCCGTATAGCGAGGTATAGGTGTATAACGAAACCATTAAATGTTTAGGTATAGTACGTCTAGCTATCATTTGAACAAATGACTTTTAAATAAAAAATAAATAAATAGATCATCATGCCTTTTACCTATTACTGGGTGTGGCACTCTCCCATAGCAAATCTCGGTAAGTGATATATTTTTCCCGTGAAGTGCGGTTACCAGCCATTTAATCATGAACCCCTTAAGATGTTTTTGAAGAGGTGAAATAAAGAAGAAACTATCTTTAAAAGAAAA
This sequence comes from Pterostichus niger, assembly GCA_947425015.1. Taxonomy (NCBI): domain Eukaryota; kingdom Metazoa; phylum Arthropoda; class Insecta; order Coleoptera; family Carabidae; genus Pterostichus; species Pterostichus niger. The sequence continues at coordinate 17,700,405 of OX380347.1, forward strand.
TTTATGATATACTAAATACAACGTAAAAAGAATTTTTCCGAAATTCGCAAAAATAATTGTACATTACTTGAAGCAAGCATTTTTCGAGCCACTGGATTGATAAGTTACAGTAATAAATAAAAATTAGTAAACATTTAATTAAAGTTCTGTAACCTATCAATCAGACCAGTGGCATGAAAAATGTTTGTTTTAATTAATGTACAATTATTTAGGCAAATTTCGAAAAAAATCTTTTTGCGTTGTAATCAGTACATACAATAATACATACTCTTATTTTTTTGCAATCATTTTGAAACACCCTGTATAACTAAAGTATTTAAATACAAGTAAATTTATTAATTTTATATGCCATTTCAAAAAAGTTTGGCAATTACGTCCGTTACTTTAAAAACGTTTGACAACAAAAAATATGTGAACATATAAATGACGTAATTTTTAAGCTTTGAAACAACAGTAAAGAACAATTATTAGTTAAGAGTCAGAAAGATCGAACTCAGGACATGTCAAAATCTTTTGACATATATATTTGGTTAAACTAATTGTATAATAAATTTAATTATGGCGACTTTGTAATGTTTTAATAAAACGTATAAAATATTTGATTATATTTCATACCTTTTCAAAAATAAAATTTGATAAATGTATTTAGTATAAAGTAATTGGGGCACTTATTAATAATAAATATATCTATAATACCTATACAGTATAAGCAAATATGACCTATATAACGTATGTATACAAGGTATGATATATCTACAAACACTGTCGAAGTGAACTAAATTATTTGCGTCGTTCATGTAGCTAACATTAGACCATGTGCCATACGCCGTATGATTTAAATAGGATATCCGGTATTGCGCCGTTATGCACTATTCGCAATATTACATTAAATTCTTTCAACTCATTCGGTTATATAATTGTACACTTATGTCACCGTACTATATTCGGAACATTGCTCGAACTAGAAACTTGTAAGAAACATGGTAAATCATTTAATTTCGATTTTCGTTTTTTCTATATTTTCCAAGGGGTATAGTAAAAATAATAGTAAAAAACAACAAAGACAAAATTAATTGTCTTTAAATGCTCACTTGGTGAAACTCTGACGATGCCCTCATAAGGTGACTTGGAGGCTGAATTTTGTGAGACTTGACAAGTGTTTATTTTGATATTTTATTATTAAACCTAGTTTCACCAAGTGAGCATTTAAAGACAATTAATTTTGTCTTTGTTGTTTTTTATTTAAATTGCTATTTCGTAGCTTTTGCTTTTTTCGGTAGATGGCATTACTGGTTCGATAGAACTTCTCATGTCATCTTACCGTTCTTTAGAGATCTTATTCTCTGCTGGCACAGTCCTTCGTCACCAGCTTCTTCACGTGAACTTTGTTCTAGGTAAAGAAGTAGGTTATACCATACTGATGAGCTCTAATAAGAGCGAAACGCGTCTATGGTTACCAACTGTGCTGGTCAGCCTCTGACGATGCCCTCATAAGGTGACTTGGAGGCTGAATTTTGTGAGACTTAGACAAGTGTTTATTTTGATATTTTATTAAAAAATAATAGTAATGCAGAAACAGAATCAAGCTATTTGTGTCAATATCTTTTGAAAAATAGTTGAGATTATTTATCATATTCTTCCCTCTGCCATGATCTCACTCAACATGACAATGTATCAGTTTAAAATCAATCCCCTAATGATGAACTTATACGATCACTCAATTACCCAGGCTTTTAGATAGGGAGCACTTGCCACTTGCTAGTTCCCAGGATGAAGACAGGATAGGGTCTGTATTCTGGATTATCCCGAAGGATTGCCCTTGCCCTTGTAGCTTTAGAAACGGGGGTGAACTTGTTTCGCACCCTAATTACTGATTTTACAGTTATACAAAGATCGGTCAAGTGGACAATATTTGATTTAAATGGTAGAGCTATTCTTTGTATGAGTTTATAAGGGGGTTAATTTCGAGGGTAATTTTATATTTTGTGAAATTTCTGAATTAATCATTTTTGAACTTTCAACAATCATTTAAAAAAGCTAATATTATTAAGTTGTGTGATTATTAAAGGTAATCATACCTGTAGTTTTTGACTAAAGTTAATTTATATTATGACAGAAAAATTCCAGGCGTCATCAGAATTTTTCTGTCATAATATAAATTAACTTTAGTCAATCATTTAAAATTTTGTAGATTTTGAACATAAAGTAATACATTCATTATACCTTCGTTTCTTGATAAATAATGCAATGTATTACTCACGGATTATAGTCATTTTAGTTGAATTATTGCACATAGCATAATTCTAGTGAATACCGTCTGACTCCTACTCTCCCCTTTCTTCTGGATGATATGAACTTCCCCCGCACGTGGCAACGCGACAACAGTTAAATAAGCCGTGTGGGAACAAGTGAATTTAAATTACCCAGGGTTGGGGAGACACGTGATATATGTAGTACCTAGTGATAGTGTAAGTTTAAAGTACGCCACATTGACAAGTGTAGTCTCGAACTATCCCACCCCTTACCGTATGTTATAGTTGATATTTTAGGGGTGGGATGATGATACAGTGTGAAATTTCAATGGGGTTTTGATTGCGAGAAATTTAAATGTTTTGTTTTAATAGTTTGAACATTTGGCATCGTATATTTTCTGCTGTCAAACACTTGTGAATTATTTTACAAGAACTAAATATTCTAACAATTTTTTAATAGCAGTTTTCTCTAAATGATTGGTAGTGTAAAATGTCAATAATTCAAATAAACGGCTTGTCTTTATCTTTGAAGAGCACAATATTTGTGTGATTACTAACCAGTTAAGAAATTGCAAATTTTAGTTAACCCTTCAATAGAAACATATATTTGATTGTTGATATATCTGGCAGTACAGTAGTGAGGGTGGCATTACGGAATTATAATCCGGAGATCTCGAGTTCGATCCCCACTTTAACTAAAAATATATGAACTACCACACTGCGGCTCGATGAGTCCAGGTCCTTTACTGTAATTGAGACATTAAGTTCCTGTTGTAAGGAGTAGCATATATAAGTAAATGAATTATCTAAAATAAATAAATATATCATCACGCCTTTTACCCATCACTGGGTGTGGCACTCTGCCTAAGCAGATCTCGGTAAGTGATATATTTGTTCGCGTGAAGTGCGGTTACCAGTCGTCAAATCACGGCCTCCAAAGATATTAGTGGAGGAGGAGCCACAGGGGTAGATTTTTTTTTTATTTTGAATTATCTAATGGTGAATATCCATGGTATCTACATCCTGGAATTGAAAATCTGACGTGAAATCCTTTGAAGTCTTTGAATTTGTATTTAGTTCCTTGAAGAGAATTACAATAAAAAAATAATTGTTTAATTTAGTTTCCTTTTTTCATTTATAGTGTGTTTTTTAATCGGGAAAAACTTTAAGGGTATATGACATACCTCATTATCGAACAAAAAAAAAATTCACAAAATTAAAAACATGGTTCTTAAAGTGTACATTTAACCGACTCTGGAAACTGTCATTTATTTGATGTTGTATAATGTATAAATTGACTATTATAGTGTTTATAATTACCTATAATTTAATTATTAAAAGGTAAGGCCACTCTAGACAAGGAAAAAAAGGGTCATTTTCAAGATTTTTTTTAACGAAATCTAAACGTGCTGCTTAAGAACTGTTTTTGGATCTTTATTTAGTGCTCTTTAAACTTGATTTAAAAATTTTTTTAAAGATAATATTCAAAATTGTCGTCAGAAATTAAAAAAAATGGCGACTCCTCCCGGCGCGTAGGGCAAATCGGGCGAAAACATTCCGGGAACAGCAATAGACCTGGATCAAAAAGGGATATGTTTTCTTAATCTCTGATGTATACTCTAAATAACTACGGGCCGGATTTTGAAAATTTAGATTTCTAACAAAATGGCGCACGTTTGAAAAAAAAGTTCATTATCGGGACTAAATTTCTGTATAAAAACGACCATAAAAAACGAATGAAGCACTTTAAAAAAAAGCCCCCGTAGTTTTTTAGTATTTTATATCTAGAATAAGAAATAAAAAGATTCAGCACGATCCATCAGTTAGTATCTCAGATTACTTTTCGCCCGATTTTGAAAATATGATTTCGAGAAAAACGCGTTTAAAATTTCGAGTCATATATATATATAAATACTAGTACTAATAGATATATGCTTTTTTCCTTCTGAAATACTTCCGCGCGGCATTTAAAGGGTTTAAACTATAATTTAAGCAAATAAAAAAAAAATGCATTTTTAAAAAATTTTAGAGTGGCCTTACTCCTTAATGTATTGGATAAAATTATGTCCTTAATTTTGTGAAGTGTACGAACTCTTGAAACATTCCTTGAACATGTATTCATTAGATTTATCTTCTAATTAACTGCTAACATTTATAATTCCTCCTCAATCTCACCTAAACCATCTCTTCCATCAACATTTATTAATTTTGTGTAGCAAATTAACCAAGCATACTATTTTTTATCGGATTGTACAGCCGTCGATTTTATTTTTACAACAATTACAAACAGAAGTGCATTTACCCCAAATCTCTCGGGTATTCATTCGTTATTTGTGGTCCACGGGCCTAGCAAACAATAGGAAAAAATGAACTGGTTGTGCACATGTTAACTGAAGAACTTGCACTTGCGCACGTGCAGACTCGTGCGCTTGTGATTTGGGTGATGAACTGATGAAGCCTCGTGGGCCCATGGATGCATGGACCCACCACGCACCACGTACGGCACTTACCACCTGTCATGCATCCGTGCATCGCATATATTATCTCATTATTATTTTTTGTTCTGTTGACGAGTCAACGTTGGTGCACAAAGTTTTTATCACTGTTGCAATTTTTTTAAAGTTTTAAATAAATTATTTTTAATTTATGATTAATTAACAGTTGATAAGTCAGACTATATGTTTCATTTAACATTTTTTAGGGGTTGTTTTATCTTCAACATAGTTCTTCGTATCCATATTGCTTTGAATTTGCAAGAACTTCTAGCAATTCCCAAAACAGAGTTTCATCTTTCATCGACATAAGCATGGTTTATCTGTGTCTGTATTTCTCACATAATCATGCGTGTGACATGTGTAAATTAGTTAACAACTTGTTTAGTTTAAAGTGAAGCGAGGAAAACGAAAACGCCTCATGGTTGCGTTGTCTTTGTCGGCTGCTGGCTGCTGGCTGCTGGCTGCCGAGTTGCTGAAGCGTGGGAACACACCACGTAACACTTCTTGTCGTGATGTGTCGTGCCGAGTAATAAGCGTATGTCGTCGATAGGTCACAAGGTTCAATTGGTATCTTGGTATTTGCAACATGGCGTCGTGGTTTTTGACAGCTTTGGGACGACATTAATAAAGTTTTATAAATATTTTTCTATTGTTGCTCTTTTCGGGTTTACTTCTCGCTAATTTATTAATAATCAAAAGTACAACTGTACCCACAACTTACATAAATCGGTTGAATTAAGAAATTAAATTATTAAACTAAATTAAAAATATACAAACAATTGTTTTCAATTTATGCGTTTATCGTTAACTAGAAAGTTCGTTAAAATATAATTTCTTAATTTTATATACTTTCGTACTTAGCCAGTCTGTAATTCCTAGAAATCCTGAAAAAGCCTGGAATTTAAAAACCTTAGTAGGAATCTTTAAAAATCCTTGAATTTGTTTATAATATATGGCAAAAATATTTGCAGTAAAAATAAATAATTGTTTAATTTACTTTCCTTTTGAAATCAGTTTTTACGAAGCAATTGCCTCTCGATTAATTGAAAAAAACTAACTATTTTTAATCCAAACGGAATTAATAAATAAATTTAAAAACATTTAGCCACAGAGTTTGATTTTTTACAACTTTAATTTGAATCATTTGTCAGTAAAAGATTTTAGTGAATTGAGAGATGCAAAAAATAAAAGTAATTTTTATAATATATACTTTGAAATCCTTAAATACCTTGGAATGTTATATATTAAAACTGGTAGGTACCATCATGATGTATCAATAAAACAATCTATTTACGGTTTCCTTTTGAAGAAATTTTCTCTAAAATAATTAGAAACGTTAGATAACGGAAATGAACATTTTTATGTTGAATAAATTGTGTTTCTGTTACTAACATAATCTTTCTATTTGTTACAGTGTGTCAGTGCCAGGTTACTCAAGTAATATGACATCGGTTCTGACGAACACCATCCCACCCTGGGAACGTTTCGGAGTCGAATTCATCCTTACATTCATGGTGGTGTTCACGTATTTCGTGTCCATGGACACCTACCGCAAATGGATGGGCAGTTCTGCTCTTGCCATAGGTGCTGCGTACAGTGCTTGCACTTTCGTCTCGGTGAGTAGAGAGTTACCTTTCCGTAAAAGTATAAGAGTTGTTTTCCATTTACCACTTGGCTCACTTATATCAGTACAGTTAAAACTAAGTGACTAGGTAATTGAAATGAACAAACTGATTGACCTAGACAGGTGAATTACTTCAAGCTGTGTAAGTCAGCAAAGTAAGCAAGTCAAAATAAAGTAATTTGTTTCATAAGCGAGGAAATGAAATGACCAGACAATTGTGTTACTGTATTGTTTTTATTGTCATTTATATTTTCAATAAGGCTTAAGAAAACACGAAAGTATTTAAAATCTTTCAAATTTGACGTTCTTTAAAGTATATCATCATGCCAATTTCTGGGTGCGCAAATCTGTAATTGCAGCTCCATCAAGGACATGTGTCATGTGGTAAAAGTCGATTAAAATCCTGAATTATTATTCTGTTGTCTCCGTCTGGATCTTCTGCATATTTCAAATACAGAAAAATGCAGTTTAAATTTAAATAAATCAAAATTTAGTTGCAGTAAAGTTATAACAGTAATAAAAATGCTTTTAAATACTAGTACTAAAATATTGGCTTTTGTATTGAAATGTTATCTTGATGTAGGATTGTAGCAGGTCAAAAGCAATATAACTTTTTTTATGTTCTTTTGTACTTTTTTACGCTTTAATCATTTAAATCAAATCAACGGATTTTTGTAATGTACTCCATTATTTATAATTTGTATTAAAATTAAGCTGCACTCTATTGTTAATAAATAGTTAACATACAGATTTAGAATAGCGGCTAAAGTTTGTTTTGAAAGTTTTAAAAGTCATTGTAACTGTTCTGGAATCATTTGCAACAAAAATGTAGAAAATGAAATCTTCCTGAATACGGTCGGTGCTCATTACCATCCCGCCATTCAAGTTGGGAAGGTCGCCGCCAGCCAAAGAAACCAAAAACCAAGAGTCGAACCTGAACTTAAAAGCGACCGCGCCAAACGCATTGAAATACCTAAAGAGCAGGTGCAACTCCGAAGCGAGATCACCCAATCAGCAACGAGCCTCCAAGCGCGCTGAGCAAGAACAGTGAGCAGTTTTCAGTTTACAGTTCACGTTTTGAGAACAGCGACTGGAGAAACGACAAACGAGAAATGCCAACGAGACGAGAACCAAAGCGAGGCGATATTATGTTTGCGCGAAGTCTTATCGCTCTGATATGATGCAAAGTTGTTGATTTGTTTTCCTGCGAATACGACTTTGATGATGTCTGGACATTATCGCTAAGCTCGATATGGTTTTTTATTCTTTGCTCGACTTCAAATGAAACTTTTTCCTACGCTTTTCACTATAAATTTACTGACATAAGATTTTAAATACACGAAAAGATAATTGAAATAATTTTAATTCTGCTATGTTTCAAATATGAATTTTTAGTTTCTTATAATTTAACATTAGTTTTTCATTATTAAGAGTATTAATTACTGACTTTTTTGTTGTACAGTAAAGTATAAATAAATATTGTCACGTATGCTTCTAAATTACATAGGGGTAGCATACACATTCCTTTCTAAACATTCTTTTGTAATTAATATCTAAATATGGGGGTAATACTACATACAAATAGTACATAAATACAATTTTTTTTAGTTTGTAGTGTATAAAATACAAACAAATATTCATTCAAAATTTAGTTGCAAATAAAATTATTTATTCATCATTCAATTGGATCAAAAGTTACATTTTTAATTTAACAATTTTAATCAAATATTCATTATGTTAATGGTGACAATACTTGTAATTTTAAAAAGTTTTTGTTTAAATAAATTTATAGTAATCTTTAAACTAATATTAGTTCTTTATATACAGAGCAATTTAGAATTGCATACAGTTTAAAGAAATAATAATAAATATATTTTGAATCTTCCCAGATACGATGTAAAATCTTCCATATTTAACATCAAATTTATTGTTTGCAGATGCCGTATCTGAATCCAGTTCGTTCTCTGGGCCCATCCTTCGTCATGAACAAATGGGACAGTCACTGGGTATACTGGATAGGCCCTCTAGTTGGCGGAATGATGTCTGGTTTGATCTACGAGTTCATCTTCAACCCAAGAAGACATGTTCGTAGAGTGAAAGACTCCATCGATGGCGATTCTTCTAGTATCCACTCCGATGAAGATACTTACGACGATCTGGATAAACCTGCAGGTTCTAAGTTCCATGGATCTACGTATAATACTTACAGACCTGCTGGGACCGCTGCTGGACCCAATTCTGCTACTGGTAAGATATTTTACTCTAGTATATTTCAGATTTAGAATAAACAAATGTGTATTTTTCAGGAGGCTACTGTGCTAGTGTAGCATCAGCAAGTTTATATTCTGCTCCCCCAACGAAACTCGAACGCGTCGAATCTCTTTACGGAGGCACCAAATCCCTCTACTGTAAATCACCACCGTTAACACGGGCCAATTTGAACCGTTCCCAATCAGTCTACGCCAAATCCAACACCGCTATCAACCGCGACATCATTCCAAGACCTGGTCCACTAGTTCCTGCACAGTCTCTCTACCCAATGAGGCTGAACCAACAAAACCAAAGCTCCCACGTCCAAAATCAAAACGTGCAGAACCAAATGCAACAACGATCAGAGAGCGTCTACGGAGTTCGAGCTGTCGCCCCTGGAATGGCAACTAGAACTGAAGCAGCAGGTGGATACGGAAATACAGCTGGAGGTAATACTGCCATTTATGGAACTAGGAATAATCCATCTGGAAGTGCAGATCAACCGAAATATGAAGAGAACCAGAAATTTACCCGTGGCAATAGACCCGAATCAATGTATGGAATGGTTTCAGGACAGCAGAGAAGAGGACAGTCAGCACAGTCAGATGATTCCAGCTACGGATCATATCACGGATCAAATACTACCCCCAGGAATGCAACTAATACTAACGGAAACTATTCGTCAACTAGCGGATACAATACCAAAGGCAATCCTCCTACCGGCGCACAAGCAGAGTACAACAGACGACAAGTAGGGGGATCTGAAATTAGACAATCTCCTCCGACTCAATTATTATCCACAGTATCAAATCCTACCAGTTTTCATCACAGTAGACCACCACCTCCCCAACATTCACCAAATTCTCAGTATTAATATATAAAATATTTATTGTTTTATGTATGTTTTCTCTTAGGGACTGACAACGTGTAAATTTAGACACGTAATTATTTGTTTTTTTTTTTATTTTAATACGTATTTTTGTATTTGTTGGTAGCTGTACATAGTTATTTATTTGCTACCCCCTCTAGTTATAATTAGTGTAAAATAAAAATATGTTCAGGTTAGCTAAGATGTATATGTGACCAAATGTATTTATGTTTTGTAAGTAAATATCGTAATAAATATGTTCCCTTGGACAACGAAACAAAAATTATGAAACAATTATTCCTAACTCAAGTTAGTTAAAACTAATTCGAACAAATAATTTTATTGTACTCATAAATTTAATCTTTATTACAAATTAAATATTCAATAACTCTATAAATAAAATTGCCATACATATTTCAGTTGCCCGTTCCTGTTACAGATTACAATAGTATTAGTAATTGAATCTTACACATGGGCGGCCGAACGAGACTTCCGAGGGGTTGATGGACTCCACTTTAATATCTGGAGTTTAGTTTTATCTAATTTTTTTAATGAAAATTCAATTATGTCTTATATTCAAATTCAAAATTTGTAACTATAAAAAAACAGCTGAAATGATTGACGCGATAGACACCCTGAAAGAGTCAGTGGGCGCACATGGTCGTACATAAATTAAATTCGACTTGTATATTTAAAAAGGTATTAAATTATTTTTTATGCACATATAATATAATTAACTAGATTTCAGTTTTTCACAATTTATTAAATTATTAAATAGAACTAGATTCAATAATCGCGCTTATAATGATGCACCACATATTCGTTTCTTATTGGTTGAAAATTTCCCAATATGTTTTGAATGTGTATCACTCGCGCTCTCAACTGTCTCAACGTATGTATTTACGCAAATGTCATTCGATTTTATACTGTGATCATGAAACGTTAGTATATTTAGTGTATTTAGTATGTAAATAAGCATTTCATGATGAAATAACTTGTTAGAAAGCGAATAATTGTTCTCTTTCAATTTAGTGTTCATATATCGAAATGTTGTTGTGTATACTCTGTGGGTGTTAGGTTATGTTTTAACAAAACTTCAATATGATTTTATTTACAGACTGTAATAACAAAGGAATCAAAGAATTGTAATTAAATTTGTCTTTTTTTGTTAGTAACGTAACCAACCATGATTGAAACCGAAGATACCGAAGGTCCTCAAGCAACTACAGTAAATGGAGATACCAATGAACACTTCCAGACGAGAGAGCAGTATATGGAACAATTGCGAGCATGGGTCGACCAAGCACGAATGTGGCAGAATATTTCAAACAACTTCCCGTATTATTTAATGTTCAATCAAACTCAACCAAGTGATACTTTGACTATAGAGGCCGAACAGTTGGAGACCCATTTTCCATTATTGGCTGGTATTTATTGGCTTATTTTGTACATTGTTTGACATAAAGCATATTTTAGAACTTCTAGGTTTACTTCACAACGAAGCTTACGAATTTGTCATACCTCCTGTTTGGAAACGACTGGTTGCTGAGGCAGTAGACTTCGTAATTCTCTTCGTAGTTAAACTTGCGTTAACTCTTGTTGCTTTGGAAATTATTGACACTTCGTAAGTATCAACGACACAGTCGTAACTAAAAACTTTATAAAATCGCGCTCTTGACTTCATCATCTTGAATTTGACCACAGATAATTTATTTGGAAAGATAAATGTTAACCGAATATACTTATTATTTCTGAAAGGAAAGCTGCAACCTTTATTTTTTACAGCTCTGATGAAAAAGTATATTTTAAGAGATACTTTATTAACATAATTAATTTATTTCAGAAATTGGCAGTTCCTGAAAGATGACTTTATATTTAATTTAGCAGATATTCATCTTGGGACCGAAATAACTACAGGCATATTGATTTTGGAGGGAATTCATCGAATCGTAGTATGTGCATATGAGGTAAATTTATCATAACTGATAAAAGCAGAGATTACAAATGTAATTATCAGTAATTACTCTAAATGAGAACAGCTTATTATCGTTCTTTTTTATCTTTGCATTGATGACAATTTAAATTAAATCATTTTATGAATTAATTGGGATTAGAAATATTTTATTCAAAACGTTGATACATTTAATTCAACTAAATTGAGCTAATAAACTTGAACAACTGATATTTCCGTAGCTAAATTTTACTTAATGCCATGAATTTCTCGCATTTGTAAATATATGAATGGCTATTATTCCTCTAATTTGAATAATTTAACAAGAAAATGAATAACTTTGACTCTGCTGAGTATTTGTTTGTAAATGTAAATGGTTGTACAGAAGGATTTGAAGTAAGTATGTGATATATTCTTGCAGGTATATTGGTTGCGAGGTTCGAGAGACGTGCGATTCGGTTGTGCTACGCCTGGAAAATCGTTGTTGGGTATAACAGTGGTGATGGGCACAAAAATCCGTCAATCGGAAGCTCGAAACAACCGGCCAACCATTCTCGTGTTTCCTGCCAAAGACTTGGGGTTCCTCATTGCCTTCGGAAGATCATTCGTCAAGAACTTTATTCTGGCGGTTATGTTTCCGTTCTGTTTCGCGTTTTTCATGTTCCAGTTCAATCGCACGGGTTATGATATCATTTGTAATACTATTGTGGTCGAATATGACCCGAATCCTCCGAAAAGGAATTTTATAATGGAGTGAATGTTAATTTATTTTATGGATGAGGCAAGGGGCCAAAATGTTCTCAAAATTCCAAATGAATTTACAAAAGAAATATTTTTTTAATTAGAATCTTCTCTGAGCTAAATTCAACCATTTCCATATTTCCAAATATAATGCCAAAATAAAAATATAAATACTAACTTAATAGTATTAACAATTAGTTACCATTTGGTTAAATTTTAACATTAGATTAAATTATCGGTGGAATTATTTATAAAGTAAACACAATTTAGCAAAATTCTTTAAGTTTGTACATATTCTGTAAAATTGTTTTTGAAAAATTGAAAACAACTTGTTTGTATATAACTTTTCGTTCAAATACATTGTTATAAAATCTCGAAATTCTACAGCATTTAAATTTCTTGTAGGTTTAAAAGTGTTCCTTTTAGATTTTAAAATTTTGTTCTAGACTTCTGGAAAGGTATGTATTGTATATATTTGAAAATGTTTAGTACATTTGTGTTATTGTTTAATAATAATTGATGATTTATAAATTTTTAGATCGATTTCTAATTCTAACGATTGCCTTTCACTCCAGGAATATTTATATAAAGTTGCATGTTGGTGCAATTTAAACGAACTTGACTTTAATATTAAATGTAAAATAATCTTATTTTAAAGGAACCTAGTAATAACCGAATTTGCATATAATATCTCTGCAGTACCTCTTACCCGTTGCTATGAATTTAAAGATTAAATTATTGCGTTACTTGAATCAATTTAAAAAAAAAACATTCATCGGTTTGTTGTATTTTAAGAAATATCGCAAATAACTTGCTTATGATATCAGTTACGAATATTTACTGCAGTATTTTAAATTTGATAAATTATCAGTATGTATAAATAATTAACAATATAAAATTATCCAATGATTTATTCATGCTGTTTATTTTTTCTTGTTTCTGTCATATTAATTGAGTTTGCTTGTGTGGACAGTGTATTGTCATAATGATAATAATATTTATAGAAATGACGCGGTATCATTTAAAAGCCGGGTCAGCAAATAACGAATAGAAAACATGAAACGAGAGAACGTGGCATGTGGCGCCGCGTCGAGGCGACAGTGCTGCCAAGCAAAGGAGTGGCCGTGCGCTGTGGTCGTTGACTGCCATCCTCGCTGCCGTGGCTCTTTCTGTCACTTTTGTCTATTCATGTATTTTACTGTGATACAAGTATTGTCGGTTCTGTAAGAATATCAGTAGTTTTTATTCAAAACCATGTCTACGTCTGGCGACTTCGGAAATCCGCTGCGGAAGTTTAAATTAGTGTTTCTCGGAGAGCAGAGTGGTATGTTCAATTATATTTATGACAGACTGTGCATATCTATCCTATTTAATTATTTGTGTGTATACTTTTTACGATATATTTCGTTTTTACTCATTTGTGCATGTATTACAAGTGTAAGAATTGCAATTCAGAAACGTCATGAACAGTTTGCGTGGGTGCTTCAGATTTTTGACACCTACATAACGGGAATATAGTTTGGGATTGTGTGAATATATCATGATTTGATTCTCATGTATTGTTATGTCTATTTTTAATAACGTAGATGTATTTCTAATTTACAGTTGGCAAAACATCGCTTATTACAAGGTTTATGTATGACAGTTTTGATAACACCTATCAGGTAAGTTCATTACAATGTTTTATTACTTTGGAGGGCTATTTGATTGCTTTTTACACTGAAACTTTATTTATTTCTTATACTACTTTCGTTTCTTTCATAGCTAGTTACTTTTCCTAGTTTTAGTTAACACGAATTTGTTGTGTCATTTATTAGCTGTCACTTTCATTTTTTCGCGTAATTAAGTCACTAATGGTAGATAGCTATTGGCATCTAATATTTGTAAGTAATTAGCGATGATTCACCCTAAAAAGTGGAAGGAACAGGTGTCTGTTATGATATCTAGGTGCTATCTTGAGAACTATTGATATATTTGTATTGAGAAATGGAGGGGGTACTTTTGCCTGTATGTAAGGTCAGGGTGGAGGATATTTGTCTCTGGCCTCATAAATAATGTAGATATTTTGTTCAAAGGTATTCCTTCCTGCTTGTAGATACATAACATTACATATTTACCTTTATTTATTACAAAACCGATACTGTATAAACATTCATTTTAAGCAACAGTTTTTATTTATACATGTGTTCATAATTAATAAACTGAAACAGTAATTAATTTTTAATGATGCTTTCGATAAAATATTTCATAAATAGTTCGTTTAGTTTCACTGGCAAGATAAGTAAATATCTATAATAAATTTAGTAATCGTAAAATCGTCCTACTTAAAATCGATTCCAAGCACATAGTAACAAAAATATGTCAAAAATAATATTTACTCTCTTTGTTTATTTAAAATTATCAGTAGTCCATGCAGCGTGGTACAGTGCATTTCGTAATCTAAACAAATCTTTTTATCTTAAATTTTGGAACTTATTTATCAAATATTCGATTGTTTAAGAATTTTTATTAACAGTTTGTTTATGTTACATTGCAGGCAACTATAGGAATTGACTTTTTGTCAAAAACAATGTATTTAGAAGATCGTACTGTGCGGCTGCAGTTATGGGATACGGCAGGACAGGAAAGATTTCGATCCTTAATCCCGTCGTATATCCGGGATTCTACTGTAGCTGTCGTTGTCTACGATATAACTAGTAAATATTTTATTTCTTTTCTACAGGTGTCCCAAAATTTCCGTATTGACTTTAAATTATAATAACTTTTTTAATCGTTACAAAAATGTAACCCAATACTTGAATATTTTCGCTTAATTGCTTTTTTATTATTGTGAATGCCCATGTTTTTTCTGCTTATCATTTTTTTAAATCACTCTTTGTAAGTGCGTGACGTCACTATTTTACAGGACTAATTGTGATACTCTTAAACTTTTGTCAATATCTCTAGTGTTCATTGATTTATTTCATTCCGAATGTTGTCCTTCAATGAAATCTGGGTTTGTTAAAGCAGAGTAGTGAATCTACCAATTATTTTTTTTAAATATCGATTTTAGGGATGCAATTATGAAAAACCTTGCTTCAAGAAACACGATACCATTTTTTTATTAACGATTAAAAAAGTTATTGTTATTTCGTATCAATGGAACACTTATTTTAATGAGATTACTCATTATTTTTTACAATTTTATGCCGAATATTTAATTTATGAATTCATTTTTGCAGTTTCTGAATTTTTTATATTACCTTTTCGATAAGAATGAGGAAGTATAATTATTGTAAATTAAAGTAATTTTCTCTCATATTAATTTATATCAATTAACAGTAACAATTAACTAATAATTAAAATCGTAACCGTATTAAATTATTAATCGAATAAAATTTCACTCATTAAAAATATATCGGCATGTCTATAATTTGAAAGTAGATTACAGAATTTACAATTATTTTACAGATGCAAATTCTTTTCATCAAACGTCAAAGTGGATTGACGACGTGAGAACAGAACGTGGAAGTGACGTCATCATTATGTTAGTAGGTAACAAAACAGATTTGTCAGACAAGAGACAAGTTAGTACTGAAGAGGGTGAGCGAAAAGCCAAAGAACTGAATGTTATGTTCATTGAAACTAGCGCCAAAGCTGGCTACAATGTCAAACAGGTATACCCTATTCATCTTTCTATATCACATTATCTTTCACCAAAACTGTAGCAATGACTCATGCATCATTTTTAATCTAACTTGTTAAACAGGTTTCGAAACATATGAATCATTAGATCGAGACTTGATTAGCAAAATTTTTTCACATTAAAATTAGATCAACTGGCAATTGAAACAATTGTTTTATTATTGTAACAGTTATTTAGCTCAACCACTCAAATGATACACTAAATTTAATCATTATTAAAAAGAACAAATCTTTTGGATTTTTACTTTTTTACTTGACACACTAAATTATTGAATTGTAAATTTCGTAAACTGTTGATATTTAGCCTATTTTTAATGCATAAAATACAATTGGCAAGAAAAACAATTATTTTTTTTTGTCAAATTAGAAGCCAAAAATGGGTTTAAAACGTCTACAATTAAGAAATAAATTAATGTCTGCAATTTACCAAACTTATAATTCAATAATTTGTGTTAAATTAGGCGTGTATTTAAAATTATTTACATATTTTTTAATATGTAGGTCATTCAATAATGCATGTTAGTTAACTTAAAAATAAGATTACTAAAACTAAAGTTAGTAACTCAAATAATCCATAATTTTAATTAGTTTTTTTTTTATTACTGTCTTGACTATTAGTGGAATATAAATTAAGGGTGCATAACTTAATTTTCTGCTGTAAAACATATGTATACACATTTCTATCAAATTATAAAAATAATAAGTGTTTGAATAAATTTTAACGATCTTGAAAAATGTAATTAAGTGAGTTAATGTGAAGGTAGCGCGCCATCTGTTGCCTGTAAGTCGTCAGTTTATTGATTCAGTCTCTCTTCCAGTTGTTCAGGCGCGTAGCCGCCGCTCTACCTGGTATGGACTCCACGGAGAACAAGCCTCCAGAAGACAGTATCCTTTTCTATACGTTGCATGAGCTGTCTCTAGTTCTAGTTCTAGTTCTAGTTCACATGTCTCAGTGGTTTCATTTACCGTTGCGTATTTTTCGTTGGGTAGAAATCAAATGCTCTTGAAAGAAATCATAAAGACTATATACGAAATTCAACTTGATATAGCTTTATTTTCAAATGGGAACGCTCGCTTCCTTGTTGCTGATTGGCTGACACGCTCGCTTCATAAACGGCGGTAGCGGGTAAAAATCAAAATATGCATCTGATAAATCATAAAGCTTGTAAAACTTGATGTTATCAAAAGTGAATTAAGTATGTAAAATTTATGTTTTTCTTTTGTGTATGGCATTGAAATTGTTCTCTTTTTCGTTTATGATTTTTCCTTAATTATGTTCTTAGTGCAAGAAGTGGTATTGAAAGACACCCCCAACGAAGTAAAAGATCCAGATGGAGGTTGTGCATGCTGAAACTTACCCTGATAACTTGTCGTTAGAGCTTAGGGTGACTGATCATTCGATGACACATAAAGTTGATAAATTTTTATATGACTGTTTTTGAATTTTTTGCATTGGAACTATATTATGTACCGATCGTTGCAGCTTCATTTCAGCACATAATATAGTTCAGTTTGTTGCTCCTCTGCACTTCACACTGAATGTAAGAGCTTACAGTTTCTTGTTCTGATAATAGTTACCCTGCAATATCTGTTACAGCAGCAATTTTAAATTTTTATTCTATTCTAGTTCTGTGCAATCAATTGCTCCCATTTGGGCACTGCCGCACGATAGCTCATTCATACTATTTATAATTTTAGTCAATCTGTATCATATTTGTAATGTTTTAAATTTTTATAAGTCCAGTCGATGATACCTATAATTTGTTTGGCGAATAAACTATATTATGTACTGAATACTTCACATTCACTTTGGCAGGCGTTTCTATGGGGGTTTCCACGTTTTGTTTTTTTTTATCGTCATTTTAGGCTAATAAATAATTTGTGGCGGTAATTTAGTGGCAATTTTGTAGTGTACAGCGACGTTTTTGTTCTCCAATGAAAGAAAAAAAGTGCCGCATACAGCACCGACAGCGCGCAAATATTTTCATCTTAAAATTAGGGCAATAAAAATATTAGATGGTAGTATAGCTTGTTAATGGTAAAAAAGTAATATAGTAAAAAGCCATAAGCTTGGAAACCTCCATAATAGAACTGTAAGATTCTCGACAGCTTTAAAATTCACATAATGTAGTGATGTATCTACTTGGTGTAACATTCTCATTTAGGTTAGTTTTAGTAAATCTTAAATCGTCGTTGGGCACTAATTTTAATTATTGGGAACAAAATCATTAATTCCAGTGTTTCTTAAAATATTTTTATTCTTAAATAACAATAACTGTGAGGTACATTGAACAAATGTACATAGATAGTTTCAGTTATTCTTATGTTGCCAAATCAGTTGTTCTGTTAAGAACTCAAACGGTTGTTGATTCACGACATTGATGAATGTTGTTCTACGAGATGTTTGTTTGCTTTGCTTGAAGCACAGCATCATACAACTTTTGATATTTAGGCATTTTAAAAGTATTTTATAAATATCTCGCATGTGTATTTCAGATAGATACACACTATTTATTATCAGTTTAGAAATTGTAATGTACAGAAATTTTAGGAGTAATATTAATATATAATTTTATTTATGGTTAAAATGAAACTTAAGTTGTATTTGATAAAGGCTAATAATTATATTTGTCTCATAAAACCGTTTTATTTTTTGTTGACGCCAATGGCATGCATGCTTTCTTGCACGGCACCGCAATTTCGCCACATTCGTTGCAGATCTCACCTGGAGATGTAAAATGCAGCACACACCAATGCACTTTACACCACGTACATTCATTAGTCGTGAAGAATTTATACAAACACGGTGACATTTCAAATCAACCAAAATTGAATATCCTAGGTACAATAATTACTCACTCTTGTTGTTCACATACTTTTCTGACGCAAGATTAACGCCGATTAAATTTGAACTTTGGTTTTTCACTGCTAAATTTCTATTACGTCGACGATTATGTACGGATTAAATCGACGAAATTTTAACATCTGTTTGCTTTAAAATAGTTTGAAATATATGTTTGTGAAACGGGATTTCATTCGATGCAATTTTATGCACTTTTAATCTGCGTTTGCATTAGTGATGATAATTTTCTTATCCAGTCCGCTTGTCAAAATAGTTTTTCCTAATCCTGAGTTTTGGATTAGCTAATCCTATTCAAGTCGGATGTTAATAAGTTAATCCACAAGATTATATTAGAATTTATTTAAACTTTTATGAAAATATGTTTTAGCCTAATTTGATTAATACAAAATTCTTTTGAGAATTGTTTAGTAATAGGCAATAACTGCTTTTACCAAAAAAATACTAGGGTTTGTTTGATGAGCAAAAAGAGTGTCTAGTTGGCTGTAAGATGTTTTAGTTTTGGTTGATATTGATTAAATGTAATATGAGCGAAGTAATTTTACATCTCTGAGTTGACGGGACGACTTGAATCACTTGTTTTCCTTAATATTGTGCAGCTGTTGATTTGCAAACGCAACCTCCTCTCCAAAACGAACAACAAGATTCTGAAGGCGGCTGCATGTGCTGAAGGCACATACCATTCATTTAAATGTTACACAAGCCTCCAGAAAAGCTAAATACTTGATTCATTTAAAACTTCGATCTCTGTCAAAACGCTACAAATATTTTATTCGTTGCTATTCCGTTGTATTATAATTACTTATGCCCAGTAGTATAACTATAATAATACAAAATTGCTGTTATTGTGAAATTTTGTCAATTTAATATAAAACTATTACTATCTGATGATTGTTATAAAAAGGCATTTGATAATCAAAGAAAAACGTACCACTGGGCATATATGTGTGATATTTATTATACTGATAAGTTTATTATTGATTACATTGTTTTCTAAATGTATTTTGCTGTTCTGGAATATCATGATATATTCTTGCAAAACACGAACCCCTAGATTTATGAGAGTTCATCATATTAAATAATTCCGAACTAGTGAACGGTTGTGATCTTGGATACTAGAAGGAATCGATAGGTACTCAATTATTTAATATGATCGACAACGAACAGTACAGGACTATTTCAGCAATTAGAATGAACCATGTGTACTATGCTTGTATAGATTATAGTTAATCATCCTAGAAGACGAATCTATGCATCGGAGCAAATGTTTAAGTTTTTGTAATTTTATAATGTTTATTAACGCATAAAATGAAAACTGTTGTGTTCATAGTTGAGTACTGGTTAATACGATACTAGTAGGTACGTATTACGGTTACATCAATTATTATTGTTTTGTATTTTCATAACTTGTACAACAAACCTGATGTTTGTTGTATGAAGGACCAAATTTTTGTATAAATCAAGTCACAGGGACTCGTGACATACTCTGGATGTAATTCAAAATGTGTTATTGCTGAACTAATATTCATATCTGTGATTCATATGATTTGGTTTATCAGGGTGTATAAATACTATCGACATCGGTTCGTACGTTGTAATGTTGCAAACTATGATTAGATGTAGAATGTTTAGCTATATTGCCCGATTTCATTTCTGATTGTAACGCATGTAACAAAAGTTTTGAGAACTTTTTAAAAGTTAGAAATGTATTATTAAGTTGCTATTGCAAACAAAAAATCCATAAACATCAGAATTTATGTTGACAGTACAAATTTTATAATCACATTGATAAAAATCTCTTAGAAATTTGAAATCCGAAAGAATATTTATCAACTGGTTAGATGAATGCCTAAGCGAGATATTGTCAATATCTTCAGAGACCAAAATGTCTCAGTTCCAACAATTTATAGAACTATAAAATAATGCAAACAAGGTACAGCTAAAAGTAGACTCCCCAAAATTTTGCCTGCATAAGTTATCGACAATATGATAAGAAGAGCTAAAGACAGAGTAGGGACAACAGTTCGGAAGTTAAGGACATTAGAAGTACGATTAAAATGTGATAACCGTTTTTTAATATAATTGAATTTAAGTTAAATATACGTACTCCAACTTTTTCTCAAAACTTTTGTTACATACATTAGTGCTTGATAAACAATTTGAATTGAGATTGGTGTTAAATAAATAATATAATATACTATCATGAAATATTTCTTATGACGTGCGTGCAATACATTTAATTGGAATTGCTCGCTTCTAACAATAAGTCATCTTTGCGACGTACGGACCGCGAGTTGAATTTTACGATTCCGATTTGTACGTATTATTTTGTATTACATGTGGAGTATAAGTACTCTGTACTCGTATATCCTTGAACGCGTTGAATCGAATTATCGAAATGAAACCCTTTGAGCTCCATGCTTGTGCAATGGATGTAATTTGTGAATGTTGACACTTACACTCCGTTAGTGTATGGTTCATTTTGACGTTTGCAGCGAACCGGCTTAAGCTGTCACGTATGTTTACTTATACATTACCAAGTGCTGTGTAGTCCCTTGACTGCTCTCTGAGCTCACAACCTGTGTGCAATTTTATCCTGTGTGATCATAATCAAATTCAAACAGCCCTGACACGATCTAGTCTTGCAATTTAGGGAATTCAAACATAATACGCAATATTATTTATATGCTTTATATCGTACGATGATAATAATAGTAGGATAAATTAATTTACGATTCCGGCAGCACATATTTGCTCTAGTGTTATATCTATATAAGTGGTGAACATGTGGCTGTGGAAAATTTAAATACACAGCAATACTCGACGTATTGCTATTTGCACATGAATTTATTACTTATGCATTTATAATTGTTATACGTAACGTGATTATTATAAAGATATTATCGTATGCATTGCACAGGTAATACTGTTTTGTAATTTTTTTTTACAGTTTTATTATGAAGCTGTTCAAAAACAATCTAATCTAAAATATTTCGAAATTTTTTAACAAAACACTGCTAATTGTGAATGAAGCTGTTGTTTATTAGTACAAGGATATTTATATTAACTAAACGGTGGACGCTTCTTATCAATAAAATGTGTTGCCTGAAAATTATTCTCATTTTATTTCCCAATACAAAAAAAAATGCATGTGATCCTTTGATTTTGAATACGTGCTTACTTCTGTTGTTTGCAAAGTTGCTCGGCAGATGTCAGTATGTATATTAGAACGTAAATTGTTTACTAATTTTTTTAGCAGTTGGTAATACAGTGCTCACATGTTCATTGTAGTGTGGCTAGAGTACGACTTCTTAGTGGAATTGTGCCACGTTGTGTTGCCTGTCTTGTGTTTTGTAAACCATTTTTCATTCTCGTTTCGACCAACTGTGTTGACTTTAGAAAATGACGTCAGATTTTTATAAATCTACATGTGTAAGGTGAAATTGTTTATAATTTCAAAGTACTAAATCGTACTGAAAACGTCAGATTAGATCACAAATAACTGTTAGTGTGTTAGTGTTCTCCCTGCGCGACAACCCAGAGGTCTTTGGACGCATCAAGCAGTCAGTGTGGTTGAGTGTTTTCACCCTGTCCAAGACACTAGTGCACCTTTTTTGGTAAGTACACTCTTTAAAATCATGATTATGTACTTTAAATACTCGTGTCAAAATTTTTGTGATACATGTCTTTAAATTATCGATTATCGTATACAAAATTGTGACTCTTACAAAATACAGAGGGGTTATAAACGATCCTTCTTAATTTTTAATGACACTTCGTTATCATAACCATAATTCACTGTATTTATTGTTATACTATAATTTAGTAACCTTATATTCTAATAACAAAATTTTATTGGGAATAAATGATGTATAAACGGCCCCTGTCATCAAACATCAAATATTTAATTTTGGTTATAAATTTCCATAAGTTATTTAAACTCACAAATCAATCCAGGTCTTTAAATATATTGCGAACTTGTCTATACTTGACAAACTAAATTTATATTTCCCTTTATCAGCAAGCCGTGTTTGCACATGATTACCTAAAGTGCAATATCCCATTTTTACTGACACCGTTAATTTAATTTTAATAGTAACAAAACACAATGTACAAACTTTGGCAATTGTCAATTGTTCTACTACTGGCAATTGTTTTACAGTTATATTGTCAATTGTTTTGCTTTGCGCTAAGTTATTGTCAGAAAAATAAAATAAATTCTGATAGGAAACCACAGTATAAATCCTATAAGACAAACGCTAGATTATGCATCCTCTTTATAGTTTCAAGGGTCAGGCAATTAATAATTTTGACTCACTTTTCGTGCGCTTAGCGAAAAATCGATTAACTCCACGTGGGGCTTGCATTTTTTATTTAGGTTTAGCTGTTGTATGAACCTATTAATTCGGTACCTCAAGTATACCAGGTATTTGTGTAAATGTCGAGCCAGTGATTGACGTCAAACCTTATATATAAATTGTAATACGAAGTCAAAACAGTTCATTTATTTCTGTTGGTGTATTTACTTTGGATTATCTCTGTTTTACGGAAATTTTAACCGCTCGTGGTAGTGGTTACTGCGGTTTTAATAAGAATAATAACATAAAAATAGTTAAGTTATTGCTTAATTTTAATACTTTTGTACTTTACTTTGAACAGTTCAATGATTTATTGTAAAAAAATCTGTTTAAAGGATTCCAGCAATTTTTAGTTTAAAAACCTATTAAATAAAACAGTTTTTTTTGTTGTTAATGCTTATAAAAACGGAGATATAATTTAAATTAGTTGTAATAACAAGATAAGAATACTTACCTTTTTAATAGCATCGTTTTATATTATCGGCTTGATGATTCATGTTAGCTTATGTGTTTTATTGATCATAGGCTGTATGACATTTTTATGTTCAATTTTGTAGATTACTATTCATTATGATTATTTGTTAACCTTTTGTTTTTTTGAAACGCTCATTAAACTTAGATTATTTAAACATTTTTGTTGTTTACTTAGCTTCAGTGCAGAGTATCAAATAAAAAGTAATGGATAAATATTTCTATTTTTTTTTTAATTTCTGAAGCAGTTTGAAATGTTTGGAAATTTTGTGCGCAATAAAAAAGTAAAAATGCTATTCAAACTGTTTAAAAAGAATTTAAGTAATTTTATTGCATAAAAGTTATTTTGAAATGAAACAAACTCAAGACAGCAACCAAATACCGTGAGAAAAATTGAAAATAAAAATTCTTTCCACAACTTCGATAGCGAGGTAAAATTCTTTTTGTTCTGAATGACCCACCGACCACGGAGCCCACGTAAGACTTTGTTATCTACGGGATGATATGAAACTGCGATTTGAAAGCCTTGTGGGAACTGGCCTTGCAGGTATATCACATGCGAAACACCCAGTAGATATATATTTTTTATTTTTTTTGACGTCGGACTTGGCGAGTGAATTTTTTTTTTGATAGAGATATCCGGTATCCGGCATTTTTAACATTTAATCGCTTTTTATCTATTGTTTATTTTTAAATAATTTGTCATAATTAACTGACTAATTATATATTTTAGTAAACTTGTAGTATTTATGACTGATTTTGTAATTTTCATGAACTGTTTATTGCTTATTATGAGCATTATGATTTATATGTAATTCTATTATTTTTAATGTTCTGTTGAAGTTGTTCAATTTGACATTTATTAGTTTGTAATTTTGTATTTACACTTTTGGTCTAATTTAATTAGGAAAGCAACAATCATCAAATAAAAAAAATACCATTGTATTTCCTATGTAACAAGTTTTATAATCGTGTCTTTAGTTACGAATATATAAAAAAACGAGTATCTAAAGAGTTTATAAAAGGAGTCACATACTATCCTTTTTCTACGACTACAAATGAAGATAACAAAAAAAAGTAAAGTTTGATGAATTATTGCTTGAAACTAACTTCATCCCGTGCTTAATATCTCAAGCCGTGACTAAAACGTTCGTAGCCACGACTTGTCAACATGTAGTTAAGATGTTATTTAGTACCCTGGAAGCCAGTACGTTAAGTGGCATTTTAGTAGCAAGAGTAGAAAAAATAACAATTTATTTGTATGAATTTTAATATTGAAATGAAAAAGTGACAATGTGATATTCATTTAGACAAATGCTATAAGAATACAATTTATATCCTTACAAAGTTCATTCTCTTCATTTACATTTATGTATCTTTTCCTGCATAATATTTTATTCAACAAGCTCATAATGTGTCCAACAAAACTTCAATCTACTCTTTTTATTTGCTTTTGTGGCGACCAGACAATCTCACCAATTAATCTTGAGATTTGAACACAGGTCTTTTTAGTTATTTAGTAGTTTTACATCAGGTTTTACTATAGTTTATAAATTATGCTATTAGCTGGATTGGCAAAAATCATGATTTTTTTTAATTAAAAAAATGCTTTTATTAAATGGATAACACTAACATCTTTGGGGGCCGTGATTTTACGGCTGGTAACCGCACTTAACGCGAAGAAATATATCACTTACCGAGATCTGCTTCGGCAGAGTGCCACACCCATTAATGGGTAAAAGGCGTGATGATATATTTATTTAGTATTTAATTACTTATATGAAAAATTCCTTTAAAAAATATGTAGTTATTATTATTGTATATTACAAGTTTTAACATGATTTTCTTAAACTATATACTCGACTTTACGTGTTTACAAATTGAGTGGCTAAATTAAGAAATAAGTTAGGTGTTGAAAAGGCAGGAAAATTGGTATTTTTGTTCAAATATTATAACTGTAAAACAACTAACGAATAATAGATAAATGAGAGTGACATTTTTTCATAAGAATGTATGATTTAGTTTATTTATATTTTTTTATGATTCCATTGAATGGATATTGTGTTTTGTTTAATATTAAATCATTTAATATGTAAATTATTTTCTCTGTTTTACAAAAAAACTTTAAGAATGTTTTTTTAAACAACTGAATTTTTATTAAGACACTTGTTTTTCTGTCAGAAATATGATTAAATTAATACAAAAAAAATTATCAAAAAATGATTTGAATCGATGATTTTATCTACCGATGTCTGTAGTAGAAAATTTAGTTTTTTATATCTTTTTATTCAAATATATCTTTAAAATATTGTATATTTACATATTTATTTATGATATTTTGATATTAAATAAATATCTGTGCAAAAAATAAATATACTTTTATTTAGTTGATTTAAGCCAGTGTCATATAGTCAATATTTATTTTGTTCTGTTTGTCAAAAAGATAATGACGTCATATTCAATTTGTTGTATAATCAAATTATATTTTTATTAATTCAAAATCTAAATATCTTGAAAAAGTTAAATTTTCTGCCCTACATAATTTGAATCAAAATGTTTGACAGTATACTAAACGTTTCTATTTGGAGTATTTGATCAAATTGTTTGAAGTGACGTCACATTCTGTAGTAAGAAATTTATTTTTCTACAACGATATTTAAAAATCGCCTTCAAAAGTTGACATATACTCTGCCGCAAGCATTTTAGCGCGAAATTAGTATTGAAGTGAAAATTTTGTAGTGGCGTAGAAAATCGCTTTCCTCAGATTAATGGTTTGGTGAGGAAAATACGGCAGTTGAATTTCCCGACTATAATACGCATCATCGAACGGATAATCTCGTATTAAAAGCTTTACCTTAGATTTCCCAGAATAATTACGCAGTATAATCAATACTTTAAAAAAATAATTGTTTTCTCTGATTCCTATCTTTTATTTCAAACTATCTAAAGTAATTTAGACATGTTACACAGCAGCAAAGAACAATTTTAATTTCGGATACGTCAAGATCTTTTAAATATACTTTTGGAATGGGTGAAAAATTAAAAGTATTTATCTATCTAAATCTTAAATTCTACTATATTAATTCTAATATTAAAACAAGTGAAAAACAAATTTTATTGTCACATACGTCATCTCATCATTTGATTTCTATTTATTTATTTAATGTTAAGTTTTTGAGCACACTGTACATATTTGTTTTATACTCGACGTATTTTTTATTTTTTTTACATTTGTACGTCATGCAAATATATCCGGTTTTAGTTAACGAAAAAAATATGTTGCTTATTCATGACTTTAGAATTAAATAAAATTCGTTTGATTATATTTGAAAATTTTGTTTCATTTACTACGTCTTTATATTTATATTTTTGTAATACACCAACAGCAAGGGAATAAAGTTCGTCATTATTTGTCGAGAGCGAAGATTAAATACTGAGGGCGTAGCCCGAGGGATGCAATCGCTAGAGGCAAATAATTCCACTTTATAAATGTGTTATACACGATATTTTATATAAATACGGAAAAATTCGTGTTTTAACAAAAAAAAAGAGACTGCAATGCCATGGCCTTGAATCACTTAATTTCCCTAAAGAGTAATTTTTATTTCCCTGATTCCATTGGCCTTGCATCACTTTATTTCCCTAGGGAGTACTTGTTATTTGTATTGCCCTTGGTAAATAATAAAGCATATTAAGTAATAATTTTTATAAGAATAAAGGTAACATGATTTACTGGTTGTATATAATAGTAGGTTATATAACAAGGGATTAAAGTTTGTCATTATTTGTCGAGAAAGCAAATTGAGTCCTGCAGGCGTAGCGCTTAATACAAAAATAACTATTTTATGAGTTATTCATTAATTCTTGTTATTTTGATTGTGGTATTTCTCGCACGCTTCCAAATTATTATTTATTTCACGGTCCATTCGTTACAACATCAATAGTACCAAATTCATATTATTTTTTATTTCTTTCCTTCAATTTATTTCAATAAATCAATAATTATTGTATTATTCTTTTTTTGACAATTGTAGAAAAAATGTTGTTTGTATTTCGTGGGTGAAATTCTTGTTTTTTGGCGCGTTTGAATGACTTTTTGGTCTCGAGCTGTAAAAAACTCTAATTTCGCGAACTTAATACAAAAATAACTATTTTATTGTTACCAATCAACAACATTCTCGTACGATTATAAGTAAAGCTAGTGATATACTTTAAATGATCGTTCACCTAATCACAATAAATAAATTTGAAAATGTGTTCGTAAAGGATGAAAAATTAGGCTAACCTTTAACGCACTTATATGTAATATTCGATAGAATACACTCCATAGAATCGGTCTTGCGTTATCTGTTATCAAATATTTGTTGTTAATTCGAAGATTAGCTTTCGCTGCGAATGTTGACAGTTGTATCTGTATTTGTGTACTACGCTATTATTTAATTAATTCGTTTGCGGGATAAATTTCGAAGCCGAATTCGTTTCTTGTTTGCCGAAGCTGTTTACTCTGCAATATTTATATTGTGATGCGACTATAAATTGAATTAATTTTTTATGATACTGATTTTATTTTACAAACATTGCATATTTATATGAAGTTGTGGAATGGAATAATTTTATATTAATTTATTTATAGTTAAATGATCATTTATATATATACATGCAAAAAAATGATACGTTTGTTCCATGGTATATAAACATTGAATATTTTGTTGTCAAGAGTTAAAGCAGTTTTTTGTGTGTGTGAAGTATGGTCACTAAATAACAGCCCCCAAACATGTTACTGGAGGGACAACCACAAGGATAATTTGAATGTGGCGAAACATACAATCTGGGCCTCACATTTCGTTCATGCAACAAATCTTCAATCCTATCCATCCATTTATTTCTGGTATCCTACGTCGTTCACACAATCTCTCACCCTCAAATTCACCAATCTTTTCATTTCCCTTTATCCACGGTCATAATTGCTTTCATACAATCTTGTCTCACATTTCGTTCACGCAACAAATCTTCAATCCTAGCCATCCATTTATTTTTGTTATCCTACGTCGTTCCCGCAATCTCTCACCCTCAAATTCACCAATCTTTTCATTTCCCTTCTTCTACGGTCATAATTCCTTTCATACAATCTCGTCTCACCTTTCGTTTACGCAACAAAACATCAATCCTGTCCATCCATTTATTTTTGATATTCTACGTCGTTCCCGCAATCTCTCACCCTCAAATTCACCAATCGTTTCATTTCCCTTCATCTACAGTCATAATTCCTTTCATACAATCTCGTCTCACCTTTCGTTCACGCAACAAATCTTCAATCCTATCCATCCATTTATTTCTGGTATCCTACGTCGTTCACACAACTCTCACCCTCAAATTCACCAATCTTTTCATTTCCCTTCATCTACGGTCATAATTCCTTGCATACAATGTCGTCTCACCTTTCGTTCACGTAACAAATCTTCAATCCTATCCATCCATTTATTTCTGGTATCCTACGTCGTTCCCGCAATCTCTCACCCTCAAATTCACCAATCTTTTCATTTCCCTTCATCCACGGTCAAAATTTCTTTCATACAAACTCGTCTCACCTTCCGTTTACGCAACAAATCTTCAATCCTATCCATCCATTTATTTCTGGTATCCTACGTCGTTCACACAATCTCTCACCCTCAAATTCACCAATCTTTTCATTTCCCTTCATCCACGGTCAAAATTTCTTTCATACAATCTCGTCTCACCTTCCGTTTACGCAACAAATCTTCAATCCTATCCATCCATTTATTTCTGGTATCCTACGTCGTTCACACAATCTCTCACCCTCAAATTCACCAATCTTTTCATTTCCCTTTATCCACGGTCATAATTGCTTTCATACAATCTTGTCTCACATTTCGTTCACGCAACAAATCTTCAATCCTAGCCATCCATTTATTTTTGTTATCCTACGTCGTTCCCGCAATCTCTCACCCTCAAATTCACCAATCTTTTCATTTCCCTTCTTCTACGGTCATAATTCCTTTCATACAATCTCGTCTCACCTTTCGTTTACGCAACAAAACATCAATCCTGTCCATCCATTTATTTTTGATATTCTACGTCGTTCCCGCAATCTCTCACCCTCAAATTCACCAATCGTTTCATTTCCCTTCATCTACAGTCATAATTCCTTTCATACAATCTCGTCTCACCTTTCGTTCACGCAACAAATCTTCAATCCTATCCATCCATTTATTTCTGGTATCCTACGTCGTTCACACAACTCTCACCCTCAAATTCACCAATCTTTTCATTTCCCTTCATCTACGGTCATAATTCCTTGCATACAATGTCGTCTCACCTTTCGTTCACGTAACAAATCTTCAATCCTATCCATCCATTTATTTCTGGTATCCTACGTCGTTCCCGCAATCTCTCACCCTCAAATTCACCAATCTTTTCATTTCCCTTCATCCACGGTCAAAATTTCTTTCATACAAACTCGTCTCACCTTCCGTTTACGCAACAAATCTTCAATCCTATCCATCCATTTATTTCTGGTATCCTACGTCGTTCACACAATCTCTCACCCTCAAATTCACCAATCTTTTCATTTCCCTTCATCCACGGTCAAAATTTCTTTCATACAATCTCGTCTCACCTTCCGTTTACGCAACAAATCTTCAATCCTATCCATCCATTTATTTCTGGTATCCTACGTCGTTCACACAATCTCTCACCCTCAAATTCACCAATCTTTTCATTTCCCTTTATCCACGGTCATAATTGCTTTCATACAATCTTGTCTCACATTTCGTTCACGCAACAAATCTTCAATCCTAGCCATCCATTTATTTTTGTTATCCTACGTCGTTCCCGCAATCTCTCACCCTCAAATTCACCAATCTTTTCATTTCCCT
Organism: Pterostichus niger; assembly: GCA_947425015.1. NCBI lineage: Eukaryota > Metazoa > Arthropoda > Insecta > Coleoptera > Carabidae > Pterostichus > Pterostichus niger. The sequence goes on from OX380347.1 coordinate 17,730,855, forward strand.
TCTTCTACGGTCATAATTCCTTTCATACAATCTCGTCTCACCTTTCGTTTACGCAACAAAACATCAATCCTGTCCATCCATTTATTTTTGATATTCTACGTCGTTCCCGCAATCTCTCACCCTCAAATTCACCAATCGTTTCATTTCCCTTCATCTACAGTCATAATTCCTTTCATACAATCTCGTCTCACCTTTCGTTCACGCAACAAATCTTCAATCCTATCCATCCATTTATTTCTGGTATCCTACGTCGTTCACACAACTCTCACCCTCAAATTCACCAATCTTTTCATTTCCCTTCATCTACGGTCATAATTCCTTGCATACAATGTCGTCTCACCTTTCGTTCACGTAACAAATCTTCAATCCTATCCATCCATTTATTTCTGGTATCCTACGTCGTTCCCGCAATCTCTCACCCTCAAATTCACCAATCTTTTCATTTCCCTTCATCCACGGTCAAAATTTCTTTCATACAATCTCGTCTTACCTTCCGTTTACGCAACAAATCTTCAATCCTATCCATCCATTTATTTTTGGTATCCTACGTCGTTCACTCAATCTCTCATCCTCAAATTCACCAATCTTTTCAGTTCCCTTCATCCACGGTCAAAATTCCTTTCATACAATCTCGTCTCACCTTTCGTTCACGTAACAAACCTTCAATCCTATCCATCCATTTATTTTTGGTATCCTACGTTGTTCACACAATCTTTCATCCTCAAATTCACCAATCTTTTCATTTCCTTTCATCTGCTGTCATAATTCCTTTCATACAATCTCGTCTCACCTTTCGTTCACGCAACAAATTTTCAATCCTATCCATCCATTTATTTCTGGTATCCTACGTCGTTCCCGCGATCTCTCACCCTCAAAGTCTCCAATCTTTTATTTGACATTCGTTCCATATTTCCCTTCATCCACGCTCATAATTCCTTTCATACAATCTTTTCTCACCTTTCGTTCACGCAACAAATTTTCAATCCTATCCATCCATTTATTTCTGGTATCCTACGTCGTTCCCGCAATCTCTCACCCTCAAAGTCACCAATCTTTTATTTGACATTCGTTCCATATTTCCCTTCATCCACGCTCATAATTCCTTTCATACAATCTCGTCTCACCTTTCGTGCACGCAACAAATTTTCAATCCTATTCATCCATTTATTTCTGGTATCGTACGTCGTTCACACAATCTCTCATCCTCAAATTCACCTATCTTTTAATCTCTCATCCTCAAATTCACCAATCTTTTCATTTCCCTTCATCTGCTGTCATAATTCCTTTCATACAATGTCGTCTCACATTTTGTTCATGTAACAAACCTTCAATAATATCCATCCATTTATTTCTCTCACCCTCAATTTCACATACATTCCACATCCCCAAACCATCTTAATTGACACTCATAGAAAATAAAATTACTGAAATATACAATCAATATTAGTAAATGAATAAACAAGTATACACGCACAGTTACAGACACATGAATATACGTCAGAATCTAATCATTGACAAATGAAAATCAATTATGCTGAAAGCACCGCTCACCAATATCATATTATTGTTTACATCCCTTTAGGATTGGTTGGTATGTCATATTACACTAACGCACTTGATGTTGACCTTGAGTGCTGTTGAACGGTGAACGTTGAGGCCTAATATTGTTCCCTGTCATCTAGTCATTCCAGTAATTTGCTTGTTATTAAGCTCATCGTATAGGATACGATATGCGATCCTCTTGTTTAATATGCTCATATTCTTGTGGAGCTTGTAAGGGTATTAGTTATTAAAGACATAACCGCTACATTCAATGTAAATTATAAGCGAAGAGCAATCTTTTTTCTTTGTCAATGTATCTTCATTTTTTGCACGATCTAGTTTATTTAAATGTTACAAATTATTGATCGGTAAGTAATAACATATAATAGTATGTAATGTAACAAGTTTTAAAGTTCTCTTTAGTTACGAGATTATAAATCGAGTTACACTATACTTTTTCTACGATCGCAAATTAAGACAAAAACAAAATTGTAAGTTTTATGAATTATTTATGTAAGATACAATGATAGATGCTTGAAGCTAACTTCCTCCCGTGCTTAATATCTCAAGCCGTGAGTAAAACGTTCGAAGCCACGGCTTGTCAACATGTGATAAGATGTTATTAAGCGCCATGGAAACCAGTACGTTAAATGACACTTTAATAACAAATAAATATATCATTACTGGATGTGGAACTCAGCCGTAGCAGATTTCTTCGTGTGAAGTACGACTACCTACCGTCAAATTGCGACCCCCAATGATGTTTTGAATTAGCGTTTCAGTTTGTGATATTTCAAACTCTTGTGAAAACTAATAAATAAAATAATAAGTTGTGATTAACAAATGACATATTTAATTATGAATGTGGTTGAAGCGAAAGCACTTTATTTCACAGTGTAAATAATATAGTAGAAAATTAAAAAAAAAATGATTGTTATATATTTCCATCTATAGCTGTATGAATTTTTATGGTACTTACCTATTATTTGTATAAGAACATTTTATAGTTTCTTACACGTTCTGCTGTTAGCATTAGTCTTAAAATGCTTGAAAGTAATCATAGAATAAAACATAAAATATTTTATTGTTAACCTCAAACTCAATGAAATATAAGTTAATAGTTTTGTTTACGGTTTTTGAAAATAATAAAATGTACTTGACTTTGAAAGTGCAATTGCTAACAATGTAATAAAATACGGTCCTTAACTTGATATCAATAAAATATGTTTTCAAATGTGGGTTTATGCTACATGGACAAAATATGGGATTTGATTTAAAATAATATTGAATTTAAAATAAAAGTATCGTTGTGCAATATTTATCGCTAATTAAATCAATTAACGACAAGAACTCGAGCTTGTCAGTAGCACAGACTAAATATACAGGGTGTTTCACAACTTAGAGCAAAAAATTAAAGGGTATATTCTGTACGACGTGCTGATCATGAAACAAAAAGAATTTTTCTTAAATTCGAAAAATTAAGGGTTGTTAACCTAAAACATTTTTTGTAGTACTGCACTGGATTCGCTTTCCTATTAAACACAAACAATGAAGTAGGTATCAACTACGAAAGAATAATCATCCACCCAGTGGCAGTGGCAACGAAAAATTTTAGACTGGGAAACATGGAAAATAGTTTTTTTGCTCTAAGTTGTGAAACAACTTGTATATTAGGTCTGTGGTAGTAATGTGCAACCGTGGATAATTTTAATTTACTACGCTAGCCACGTAAATAACTATTACGTGGCCAGCGTAGTAAATATATTTTTACGGGCAAGGTAGAAAGTTTGTGGGTCGAACGACGAAGGAGCGAGCTCAGTAAAGATTAATTGCAAGCGTGCCGCATACAAAGTTTTATTTCCACATGCACAGCGTTTTTTCAAATTAATTTGAATTACTATGTGACTCTTGAGGTGTAATACCTCAACAAGTTTTTAATTTTTCAATTGACTTTAATTATGGGGTAGGTAGCTCAGTGGTATCGAGTCGGCCTGTGGATCTTGAGAACCCTGGTTCGATCCCCAAAGCCGACAAACAATTTTCACCAATTTAAATCTTCCCCTGTGGCTTCCACTCCACTGATATCTTTGGGGGCCGTGTTTTGACGACTGGTAACCGCATTTCACGCGAAAAAATATATCACTTAGATGATATTAATTACTATTAAACTGGACAAGATATTATGAATTAACATCTTTGGGGCCGTAATTTGTTGGCTGGTAACCGGGCAAAATATATCACATACCGAGATCTGCTATAGCAGAGTTTCACATCCAATAATGGGTAAAATTCGTGATATTACGAGTCGTATTATTAAATGTTTGTCAGTGTTTCTATACCTCTGCACGAAACTTTAACGACATATTTAATTTGATATACTGATTATAGAAAAAAATATTTGTTTTTAAATTCGCAAAAATTAGGGTATTTCATTCCTAGAAAACATTCTTAGTGTCACTGGTTTAATAGTACATTTTATTATTTATAATTATGTTACTAATGAAATGAAAGTATAAACGCTGTCTACAAATAATCATTTATTAATTAATTATTAGGTGGTTACCTGATGTAATACCTTTTTTTTCTGAATTAAATGTACTAATAAATCAGTGACACTAAAAATGTTCGGTAGGAATGAAATACCCTATTTTTGTTCTATAATAACTAAATAAAATAAATATATAATCACGCCTTTTACTCATGTTTAAGATGTTAGTAGAGGGGAAGCCACAGGGGTAGATTTAAATTGGTGAAAATTGTTTGTCGGCTGTGGAGATCGAATCAGGGTTCTCAAGATCCACATGCCAACTCGATACCACTGAGCCACCTACCTCATAATAATATAATCAGTAGGGTTGTGCATTTGACCAGTCAAATATTTTTCGGTCAATTGACCGACTATTTGACCGGTCAATTGACCAAGAAACATTTAATAAAAATCACAATTAAAATTGTAATTTATTTATATAGTACTGTTTACTACATCCAATATTACTGAAAATGAAAAACCAACAACAACTAATAAACAAAACCACATCAAATTCAAAATAAAGAGAAAAATAAAGTAAAAGACGCAATGAAATGAAATAATATGTATTTATTTTATTTGTAAAGTAAAGTAAGCAAATTCTCCAGAACCCAGAATACCAAACTAGATATATTAATGTAATAATAGTAAGTAGCTATTTCTATTGAACAACAGATGTCGTGGCGGTTCCATTTAGATTATTTGACCGTATTATTTGGTCGTCATATATTTTTGGTCAATTGACCACGGCACAACCCTAATAATCAGTATATTAAATTATATATCTTATTAAAGTTTCGTACAAAGGTATAGAAACACCCTGTATGATAAGTGAATTCTGATAGAATTCAGTAATAGAATAATACATGTTTAATAAGTGCTATGACAAAAAGTGCCAGCATACTTATGAATTCATAAGCAGCAATTTTTCAAGCACTCAGAAATGAATTACATAACAGAATTTTCCAGTTAATTATTCTCTCTGAAATATAAAAGAAAATAAAATTACCTTTTTAAAACACTGAATTCACTACAAACGAACTGTTTTATTTAATTTCTCTCCATAAACATTGGTTAAAGAGATTATTTCATTTGAGTCATATTTATTTTACAGACGCAGTTTTTTCTGTGGAAATTTATAACTTTGTTCAGCCGCAAAAAAATTGATACAAGTTCACATTTTCATACACATTTATCTCAATTAACTAATGTTATTTGGATCCATCATTTATCTTGTCTATATTTCACATACTGTTTCTAATTATAATTGATCTATAATAATTTCTACAATATGGTTTTTATGGGGTAGGTGGCTCAGTGGTATCGAGTCGGCCTGTGGATTTTGAGAACCCTGGTTCGATCCCCACAGCCGACAAAACGAATTTCACCAATTTAAAAAATCTACCCCTGTGGCTCCTCCACCACTAATATCTTTGGAGGCCGTTATTTGACGGCTGGTAACCGCACTTCACGCGAAAAAATATATCACTTACCGAGATCTGCGTAGGCAGAGTGCCACACCCAGTGATGGGTAAAAGGCGTGATGATATATTTATTTATATTTTTTATTTTTGTTTTTAAAGAAAACTAACAAAAATAAACTTATTGAAAACAGATAACACTACCAAATTATTACAGAATGTGTGTAAGCTTCCCGTCTCATATATTTTTTCAGAATGTTTTCTCGATATAATTTGAAATTCTCGTTAAGAATATATTGAAGTTCTCCACTTTTTTTTTGAAATTTCATCCATCAGTACGGTGGTGTGGATAGCAATACGGAATTCGAATCCGGAGATCCCGAGTTCGAATCTCACTCAAGCTAAAAAATAAAAAAAACTACTACACTGCGGCTCGGTGAGTGCGGACCCTGTACTGTAATTGGGATTAAATTCCTATTGTACAGAGTAACAAATAATTAAATTCTAGGGCTGTCAACGAGTTTCAGATATCCGGATGTTCGGGTTCTAAAATGCACGATATTCGCTAAATTAAGGATGGTTTACTTGAAATGAACATTTTTAGGGCCACTGGATTAGCATACTTTAATTCTTGACCTGCTGCATTTAACTAAATTAAATTATTAATTACACAACATCAGACATTTATTTGGTGTTATGGAAACAATTACTTGTAAGAAGATTTAAATAAAATTATTAAAAATAGCTATTAACCAGTGGCTAACAAAATGTTGCCTTTAAATACGATGCATTTTTTTTGCGAATTAAAAAAAAAACACTCATAATCAGTATATCAAATTATATATCGCATTAAAGTTTCGTGTGTAGGTATAGAAACACCCTGTATAAATATGATTTTTAATTATTATTATTATAGGTTTCTTATGAATAAAATTGTTATGCGATATAATTCTTTCAAGAAGAAGCATCTTATCCAATTATTTTATTTCTGTAATTCGCAAATTGAATATTTATTAAAAACAGTAACGTCTTTCATTTGTTGTCCCATGACATGGTTTCAAAATGACGTAATTTCGTAGCTTGTTGATAAGGAGTATGATATATTTATTTTATTTTACAAATTAATTCATCAAAAGTACATTTTCTGTTTGCCATCTACAAAGCCTGAGGCATTAATTTGAACAACACAAACATCAAAATTCAAAATACAAGAGAGCCGCCTTTACAAGATGGCGAAGATTTGTTTGTATATACATCATTTGTCTCTTTTTAATATGGAACAAACTATATTATTAAGAAATTTACGTTAGCGGAAAAATAATTTAACGGCGTTTTGTGTTTAAATATTAGCTTGTTAAGCACTTTCAAATTTGAAATTAGTTTGTGGCTAAAGTTTTCCAATTTGGGATCTCGCTTCTCGCATCTAGACTGAACGGTGAACGGTGAACGGTGAACTAGGCGACGACCAAAGATGTGACTACAAAGGTTGACACTCTAACACTCTCAAATGAAGTTGTTGTGTACATACCTTTTACCTTACCGCTAATGAAATTCAGGAAAAGTAACAAGTTCCCATTTTAAACCTTACATGACACATCACTTGCTATAGGAAGGCACTAACAGTGATTAAATAGCAATTGATTAAGTTAGCTTTTCCATGACATGCATAGAAAACTCTAATTTCTTCCCGCGAAATAGTGAAGAATAGTATATTGTGTGGCAAGGGGTAAAACAAGACGATTTCTGACGAGGGCGAGAGTTAACTGCCCTGGTCTGAAATCGTCTTTGTTTCATCCCGTGCCACACACTAAATTTTTCATATCACATGTACTCATTTTATTTGTAATTTATTAAAATCTTTGACAACGATTTGACGACAGCTGTCAGACGATTATGATTTTATTCGCTTTTGTTTATTACAAATGCGATTCTGACAGACTTGAAATAAAGACATAAATAATAAATAAATGAATGTGCCGGGCAGAAACAACGTTGTTTTTGACTGACACAGTCGCATTGGTCTGAAATTGTCTTATTTCGACTGGCAAAACAGAGATCAAAACTCGCTGTTTCAATGCATGTGATATGAAATAGTATATTGTAATACTAGTGAGGAATGGGTTTCATTGCGACAGAAGTACGAAAGTTGGTGCACGAGCGATAGCGATAGTAATGGCCCTTTCCCACGTATGTTACTTTTTTTCAACATTATATGTGAAAAATACATTTTTACGTTTGCATTAATCAGTATAAGAAATTTAATAATTATTTTATATAAATCAATAAAGTACATTGAGTGAGGGAAATGCCACTTTAAAAAAAATAGTAAACGGTAAATAGATTAATTTCCAATTTTGTTACGTAATAAATAAATGTTGGTCTTGAATGTGGAACAAACCATATAAAAAGATTTTCAAAAGTAGTAAAAAAAGTTTAAAAAAATATTTGTATTTGCCGGCAGCAACGTCTAGTCGAAAACTATTTTATTGTAAACAGTTTATATCATTTTGACGTTGTAATATTTTATGCGCAAACTTTTTATAGGTTGTTAAGATTGAAACGTTATAATCAGTACAAAAATTACTCATGAATTATTTATAGAATTTAATAACAACGTGTTGAAACATCATAATGTTATTACATAATAACAATAAGGTATTATATGTTATTGAAAAAAATATTCACATATGAATACAGCTTTCAAAACTCATATTATTTAATCATTAACACAATTTTTTTAGTTTAAATTTTATAATTTTATTTCAATTCCATGATTCGGTACATTTTAATAAATTTGGGAAGCACTTATTTCGCTTCTCAAATTTATTAAAATGAAGGTACTTTGGAAAAATTGAAGTACATTCGTAATTATTTATGAAATATTTGAAATGAAATGAAAAAGTATATACAGGTTATTTGAAAATAACGGGTATTGGAAAAAATTCAAATGTATATTTGTTGTATTTTTACTGAAAATTTTGAAACAACCTGTATATAATCTGCTAATAAACATGAAACGTCGTAATGCGCATAAAGTAATTTTTGTGAATGACCTTCAATGTATGATTTCTGACATTAAAATTATAAAAAGATAACAAAAATAATTAATAAAAAAAAATCAAATACGCTTCTTTTAACTTAAATTTTCTTACTTGTTCTAAACACATTCTAAATTTGTTTTCATTATTTCACGGTTTGTAAGAGAGCTGGTGCGCACAGTTTGGGAATCGTTGCACTTAATAAATTTAAATAAAATTGTTTTAATTGTGAAAATATTAATTAGTTTTTTTTAATCATAAGTTTTGAAAGAATATTAATTACATCAAGTAATAAAATATGTATCATAAATTCAAAATTTTATTATGTATCATTATTTTAAAAGCTCAGCTTGTAAGACATCTAATTACTACAAAATGAACGGCGTAATGGCTTATGCAACCTTGGCCTGAAGCACAGCAGGGCTTCTGAAATTGAAGCTTCATTGACTGATCTCTACCAGCAATACAGAGCCGGATTTCTCAATTTCTAACCGGTCAATTGTTACAAATTAAAATTACAAGAAATACTAATAGAAAGTAATAGTTGAATACTTGTAGTTGAATTTGAGAAATTAAAATTTTATTAAAATAAATATATTATTACTCCTTTTATCCTTTGTTGGGTGTGGCACTCGGCTGCAGCAGATCTTGATATATGATTTATTTTGTGTGTGAAGTATGATTAGCAGTCGTCAAATTATGACCTTCAAAGATATTAGTGGAGAGGGTCATACGGGTAATTTTTGAAATATGATGAAAATAAGTGTGTTTCTTGATAGATAAGGCAGTTCATTATTCATGGCCGTGAGTAATAATGTATTACTTCAACTACTTTATTTAGTGGGGCATAACCTAATGTTATACTGGGTGTAACATTAAAATCACTTAGTACTCACCAAATGTAATACATTCATTATATTTGCATTTCTTGATAGATAATGCAGTTCATTTCTCATGGCCGTGAGTAATAATGTATTACTTCGGCTACCTTATTTAGTAGGATATAGCCTAACATTATACAGGATGTAACATTAAAATCAGTTATTTTTATTATTATTATTAGTTTTGGGGTTTGACAAAAAAATAAAATTATTTGACACTTGCGAAAATTTATATGAACAGGTTTGTTTATTTCAAATTAATTGATATTTCTAAATTGGAATATCAAGAATACAGCGAAGAACCCTTTGAAGAGTCTCAAGAAATTGTTGAGGCAGCTTCTGCAGCTCTTCTTATGCCATGAAACAACAGAACGCACCCGTTATCAACGAAAAATAGAGGCTCCTCTATTTCCATCGAAGAGCTCATCGATGAAACGAACGTATCTCATTTCACTCGTATCTTTTGTGTCTCATTTCACGTTAACGTATTTATGAAATTTAGTTTTACTTTCTCAACTTTAGAAGCTTTTATTTTTCGTCAATGACGGGTGCGTTTTGTTGTTTCATCGAAGAGCAGTGTGCCATAGGCATAGGGTTTCTATTTGTTTCATTGTACTCTATTGTATTTGACATATATTTGACAGTCAAAATATTATCTCTGTAGAGGAATAATATGCATACTATTTCTCTAAGAATAAAATGTTTTACTTTGTCCCGCTTTTTGTAACATAGAAACGATAAAAAAACACATTTTTAGCGATCTACGTACTTAAACAGTTATTAAGTAAAAGTCTTCTTCATTTGTTTCTTGGTGAAGCCAGCCCTGAAGTGACAGGAACGCAGCAACATAATGGAGACAATGTGATCATTTGATCAACCCTTACAAATTCCTCTCTCCATTCTCCTGTTACCTAACTTTGGTAATTTTGGATGACCCGAACTGAATTTTGTGACCTAACTCAAAATTGAATTACGATACTTGTATAGTTAATAATTTACGGACATAATCATTAAATGGAGCAAAAACGGAGAATACATTCAACAATAAATATTTTAATAATGGCACGCAATTTCAATAGAATTTGTTTTGTTTGTTCTTTGATCAATATAAGCTATTTATTTATTATTTTATTTTGCTACTTTATAAAACATGAACTTAATCCTAGTTACTCTACAAAGAACTTATAGCTTATAGTAAATCTGAGGCACTCAGATACAGACGTATTTTTTTTTTAGCTCGCCGATAATATTACAGTATCATAAATTAAATAATTTTTTATTCAGAAATCCGAGACAGATCCCTAGACCACTAATCCGACTGTATGTATATCATTTATTCGGTTACTCGGTCGCTCCTTTTTTGTCCCTCATTACCCGATTTCAACTAATTTTTTTTTACTTGTCAAGTTCAGCCTTAAGATTTTCGAGACATTTATTTATTTTTTAAATATTGCCACTTTATGTCAAAAAAATGTACAATACTCAAAACTATGTATAGAACGTCTAACGAACATTTGAAAAAATGACTTTTAAATCTCCATTTTTACTAATCGATGCTACTGTTAAAAATTCTTGTTTTCAGGCAAATGTATTCTCTACATAGATTACAAAATAGAATTGCTTCAAAACTATTCAAATACAGAGAGTTTATGGGGCCTGGCGCGACCATAGTTACTCACTAAAATACTATTCTTCGCTTAGCAACGTATGCACAATACTAAACTGTGCAACCGATTAAATGAAAGTTACAGGATGGTATTCAATTTATTTAGAATTATTAACATATTATTTTGAAATAAATATATAAAGTATTGTCTTTTATTTTTCATGAAAATAATTAAAGTAGTTATGGCTTCGTGGATAATGCGATCTCTTCACACGCGATAGTTTGTGAGTTCAAACTTTATTGACTTTATCTTGAAACCATAAATACAATTGTGTTTGAGTGGTCTGAATTCCACTATAATTAGTTACAATGTTCTGTAATTGAAATGAATTTCTTGTTGGTCAGAAGAGCAAATAAATAAATAAATATAAACAGATATTTCATGAGTATCATGTTCATGCAATCGCAATTTAGTTGTAAACTAAATAAATAGAAGCTTCGTTCAAATAGATTAAATTCCACTATAAATCAGCGCTATCTACTGTCATTGGAATTCATTACCTATTATGCGAAGAAACCTATAAATAAATATAAACAATCTGTCGAAATTTTAATATAAATAAATATATCATCACGCTTTTTACCCATTACTGGGTGTGGCATTCAACCGTAACAGATCTCGGTAAGTGCTATATATCTTAGCGTGAAGTGCGGTTACTAACACATTAATGATATTTATAATTATTTAAAATTAAAACATAATTAAACATATTGGCTGGTAGTATAAGCTCTGTTTTTGGGTGTTTTAAGAGCACGGTTTTAACATGTTAGAGATAGCTAAAACACCTAAAAACACTGCTCTTAAAACAGGCAAAAACAGAGCTTGTGCTACCAGCCATTGTTTTTAAAGAAATTTTAATTTATTTAAAAGAATTGAAGTTTTGAAAACGTTTACATTTGTATCCAACTCTCACTCCATTTTGTTTTGCGTTGTTGTTTGTTAATTTTATTGTGATTTGTGTGTTATATATTTGATAAATAATGCCTCAATGTTAGGAAATTTATTATACATACAGACTGTCAATAAATAAATAAATATTTTCTCAAAAACCGTTGGAAACCTTTAGCTGTCATATTCCTACCGTTACAATAAATCTTCCAAGTCTTCCAAGAAAATGTAAAATTAAAAACAACATTTTATAATATTTCCATAATTTCTACTGAAGCATGAAATTCTTTTTTTGAGATTCTGTACGGTTTTATCTTGTCCTTTCGTATAAAAACTAATTTTAAAAGAAGAGAAATAAATAAGACCTTAGACATCTCAATTTTCCTGTAATATTACGAAGATACCTTGCTTTCCTTGTCGAAAATGGAGTAGCGTACGAGGCAATAATTTATCGAATTACAATCAGATCAGAATTCGCGCACATAATTGATTTATTGGATGTTCGTATCGCACAGGTAACTTTGTTACCGACTGAATTATGAAATGCGAAAGGTCTGTTTCTGTCAGTCAGCACCATTTTGCACTTTTCACACTGTTACTGAATTTATTACCTTGAATGACTTGTGGTTCATCTGTTTTGACAGCGAATTTTATCTTTTGTGTACATTGTAAACTAGTTTATTTCAAATGTGAAAATTTTACTTGACAGCGAAACCGGAATGTATCAATCTAATGAGAAAAATATATTGTACATGTATTTTTTGTATTGATTGATTTTACTGGGCGTGGCACTCTGCCTAAGCAGATCTCGGTAAGTGATATATTTCTTCGTGTGAATTGCGGGTACCAGCCGTCAAATCACGCCCCCCAAAGATATTAGTGGTGGGGGAGCCACAGGGGTAGATTTAAATTGGTGAAAATTGTTTGTCAGCTGTGGGGATCGAACCAGGGTTCTCAAGATCCACAGGCCGACTCGCTACTTTTGACTCTAGTTCGACATATCGTGTACAAAAATAGTTGATTTTCTTTGCTCTAGATGTACGTCACAATACTAAAAGCAATGTTTGTCTTTTGTATACATGTCGTTCTCAAGCTATTTGACTTTTTCATCTTCATCAACATTTTCCTTTGGTAGTTCCGTAGTTTTAAACGACATATGTTATACTCACTTTGTTGTATTGGACATATAGAGCTATGACAACGTTTCCTGAACAGTATCGAACCGTTACGCTCTCTAGCTCAAATCGCACTAATTTTATTGATTAGCACTACACTGTACTAGTACAACCAGTAGCACATAACAAGCGTACATGCCTCGAGGTGATGGAAACATTGCAGTAAATAAAATAAAATAAATAATTAATTAAACATTAATTGGTAATCAAACTGTGATTATAGTTTGTTTGGAAAATGTGCAAATGTGTAGTTTTTACAGCTAGGAATAAATTTAAACAGTCGCTGAATATATTCGAAGAAAAGTTGTCGAGTAAGGAATTCAGAAATAAATGCATAGTGTCGAAATTCGATCTACAAGATCTGCAGATCTAGAGACCGTTTTATCTTTTCTTAAATACCAAGAAATGAGAGATCGCTTCGTATCTAAGAAAGTATATTCGATCTCTTCTTTTATTTTCCTCTTGAACTTTCGGTGCTCAGTTTAAAAATATATTATTTTGGCCCAATTGTTCGGCAAAGGTACGTGGCTTAATGGTATCCAGTCGGCATGTGATTCTCACAGCCGACAAACAATTTTCACCACATTAAAACTATCCCTGTGGCTCCCCCTCCACTAACATCTTTGGGGGCCGTGATTTTACCGCACTTCACGCAAGAGATATATCACTAACCGAGATCTGTTACGACAGAGTGCCATACCCAGTAATGGATAAAAGACGTGATGATTTATTTATTTATTTTACTAAAATTAACATATTATTAAACAAATTACTGTGTTACATTAAATAAATTGTGTGTAATAATAACAAATCTTGCGTAATAAACCAATGTAAATTTCATTATTAAACGACTTCTATTAACAAATATCCTGGTAACGACAAATAATTAACAAAAAACCTTGCAACCAAATACGACAAACAAACGTCAAACTCAGTGATTTTGTCTCTAGTTTTGTTGTCCATCTTGTTAAAAAATAGCATAAAAACCTTACTTTACACACTTGTATTATAAATATCTATTTCTCTTGTTTTCTTGTTGAATTAGTTGGTATGAAACCATATGAGTTCATAGCTTTTATTAAATTTTTGTTCTGTTTTCATTTTTCAAGAATTTCATTAGATATTTTTGTAATATACAATATATAACATAAAAAAATGTCATATGATAACCGAGATATAAGATATCAAAATGAGAAAGCTTTCAAATTGTTATGTCAAATATGCTTTAACAGAAATAGCGCCAGAATTAAGCACTAACGAAAAATATTCGTAATTTTTCCTGCTTCTAACTATTTTTCGATCTGTTCATTAAACTAATGTAATGCATGTTTGAGTATAATGGGGTAGGTGGCTCAGTGGTATCGAGGGATCTTGAGAACCCTGGTTCGATCCCCACAGCCGACAAACAATTTTCACCAATTTAAATCTACCCCTGTGGCTCCCTCTCCACTAACATCTGATTTGACGGCTGGTAATCGCACTTCACGCACAAAAATATATCACTTACCGAGATCTGCTTAGGCAGAGTGCCACACCCAGTAATGGGTAAAAGGCGTGATGTTATTTATGTTTGAGTATATTTTAATTTTCATTATGTTTAATGATAAATTGGAACACACGCGTGATAATCTACGTGAAATGCATGATGCTTTTTTCGGATTATCGCAGACCTCGTTCAATCATTTTGAAAGCTACAAAAGTGCTTTGTTAATAATTAATTACTCAAACAATCACTCTCTGTGATGCAATCAATACTATCAACAAAACAAATACTGGAATTTGGAAACTTTTCACGAAATTTGATTTGTTTCTTGTATGAACATTTTATTGTAATACATTATTTATTTATAGAAACTTATTTGACTCATAAATGTCTGTAAACCTTGTTGAAATATCACTATATCTACCACACAAAGGCAGTGGCGGATCCAGACTTCGAATTAGCGGGGGGTCATGGAGTGAATTTTGTCTGGGGGGGGGGGGGGGGGGGGGCAATAGCCCATTTTCTAAATATAAAAAAACATTTGTATTTGCTCATATTATATTCCTGCTTTAAATAATTTTTACAATCACATTAAAACGTCTTTGGAATCGCATTAATTCACATTAAATCACATTGAATAACATTAGGGTAGGTGGCTCAGTGGTATCGAGTCGGCCTGTGGATCTTGAGAACCCTGGTTCGATCCCCACAGCCGACAAAACAATTTTCACCAATTTAAAAAAATCTACCCCTGTGGCTCCTCCTCCACTAATATCTTTGGAGGCCGTGATTTGAAGGCTGGTAACCGCACTTCACGCGAAAAAATATATCATTTACCGAGATCTGCTTAGGCAGAGTGCCACACCCAGTGATGGGTAAAAGGCGTGATGATATTTTATTTATTTATGAATAACATTAAATCATCTTTAGAATATTCTTAGATAACATTTTTTTTCACCTCAAAAATTTCTCCTAAGAACATCAACACTTTTTAAATCATAAAGTTTCAATACTTAAACGGTTCTTCGATAGAATACAAAAATTATTGAATTAGAAGTTGATTTTCTAAGTGTAAATGTCGGTAGTCACATACTTGACTAGGTCTTAAATAGAATACCACTCCCATCTCCGGGACGAAATAATATCCCCACAAAATATTGGTTTTTGGCTATTTATTAGAATAATGAATTAAACAATAGTTCTTAATTATCTTAGAATTTTAAGTTCTTAGATAATATTTTTTATTTAATTTGTTTAACAAATTGAGTTATTGTAAATAATGACATCATTATTAAATATTAGGGCCAACATTAAAAAAAAGTCTATGCTTAGGGGGGGTCATGACCCCCATGACCCCCCCCCCCCCCGCTGGATCCGCCCGTGCACAAAGGAAGGCTTGCATAGCCGCAGGAAAAGTGGATATTCTCTCAAATTTCATTCGCTTTTAAAATTCTCTCTCTATGTCTCCTATATCTCAAAAACTCGGCTAGATACGGACCTTGCAACACCACTTTTCAATTCGTCATTATTTTTTTTTGCGATGTTAGCGGTTATATTTTTTTAATACATATTTAATTTATCCGGGGGCTGTATCTCAAAAACTAGGCAAGCTATGAAGATGCGCTAACGGTATTAAATTCCCCGTATTAGAATTGACTTATAAATGTTACCGGCAAAGTGTGAAATGCAAATTTTGCTAAAAACAAGTATATGTTCTATGAGGTTTGATGCGAGCTTTGCCAAGAACATATTCAATGTTTAAATAAATGTATGAAATGCAAAAAATGTTGTACAGGCTTGATTTATTTTTAGTGCGAGTGAAGCGAGCCTTGTTACTAGTACGTTCTAATATAAATATACCTGTTATTTTGTACATTACCTTTATTTATATTAATATTTTTCAAAATATGTTCAGTTTTATTCGGTTTTAGATTCTTAGTGTGAAAAACAAACGAGCTTGTATGCAAGAAATTATGAATGTGGTTGAAGCGAAAGTAGTGTGTCAGGATAGGAATATTTGCTGAAGATAAATTGCGAGATGAATATGATGAACAAGAACAAGCGCATGATTTTTGATTTTAGATACATTGGTTAGATTTTTCGAGTTCAATTGCCTAGAATTTACTTCTAAAACAAGCATGCATGGATGAAGCTTCCTTCATTTTTTTTTATAGATTCGTTGTTAGAGAAATGGGCGTAAGTGAAAGATTTATGAAACAGGTGTACAGGAACGAATAGATGGTTGTGATTGAGGATTTATTGCGTAATGGTGGATTTCGGGTGTGAGGAATGAATGAGCTTGTATGTGGTTGAAGCGAGGTATCGTGTCAGGATGAGAATGTTGAACGCGGTCTGACATATTTATGAATCTGTTAGTGGATGTTCTTTGAATGTTTCAGGGGTTCGTGCTACCCCATTTATGGAATATAGCATCTTGTTATGCATATTTTTTTCGAAATTAAATCGATTTTATCTTCGTATAATGTGCATTATTTGTATAAAATTTAACAAATGATAATCTTTTATTTTTTATAAATGAAAAAAAAAGGATAATAGCGTATTAAAATTGGCGTGATGCGTGATGACATAATGAATATAAAATTTGACATATTCCACAGCCCATATATTCGGGAAGCAAAGCGTTGTTTTGCCACAGGTTCACGTTCACCCTTCACCATCACGTTCAACATTGACAGGCTGGCGAAGTCATCAAAGGGCTCTCTTGTCACGCGTTCACACACACACTCTCACGCTGTTGCTAACGCCTCGTAGTGAGCTCTTTTGCATTTACATTGGGTATTAATTAAAAGGCGAGTTTGTCTATATCGCCTGCATGCTACGGAAAAGAGATAAAGTTTTACTGTTGGATTATAAAACAGCTGTAAATGAAAATAATGTTGTCTTGTTGATGCTGATGATGTATTTCGACGTTTCTATGGCAGACTTTTATTACGATATTCTGACGTAAATTGTTTTTGTTTCACTGTGTTTACTTATTTTTTTCTTCTAGATATGACAGCTTACTATTCTGCAGATCTTGTTATGTAACCCTTGAGAATTAATATTATTTAAAATCTAAACTTCTTACAATAAACACGGCTGTGCCACTGAAACTTTAAAGAGAATTTATTTTTACTTCCATATAATATAATATAATTTATGTAATTAACATAAGTATACTGTTATATTATCATCACAATTGACATAAAAATTATCAATATTTATTATATATATATATATATATATATATATATATACGTCTTTTAGCCATTGCTGGGTGTGGCACTCTTCCGAAGCAGATCTCGGTAAGTGATATATTCGCGTGAAGTGCGGCCTCCAAAGATGTTAGTGGAGTGGGAGTCACAGGGGTAAATTGAATTTGGTGAAAATTGTTTGTCGTCTGTGGAGATCGAACCAGGGTTCTCAAGATCCACAGGCCGACTCGACACCACTGAGCCACCTACCCCATATATTTAAATAAAATAAATAAATATATCATCACGCCTTTTACCCATGACTGGGTGTGGCAGTCTGCCGAAGCAAAATCTCTGTAAGTGATATATTTCTTCGCGTGAAGTGCGATTACCAGTCGTCAAATCACGGTATTTACAGTACAGAGTGTGTGATTAAAAGTTAGGTATTGCGGTATTTGACGGTATTCACACTTACCGGTCGGTAAACTCGAACCCAGGACTACATGACTGTCTTACGTCACAACAAACAGTGACTCACGCTCTAGCGAGCTCGATCACTGAACCAATGTACAGGGTATTAAAGTAATTATGTTTGTATTAAGTGCGCGAAATGAGTGTTTTTTTGTTGTGCGTGAGAATGTCACTTTTGGTCGAGACAAAAAAGTCATTTGAACGCGCCAAAAAACAAGAATTTTGCTCCCGTAATATAAACAACATTTTTTCTACAACTGTCAAAAAAAGAAAAATACAATAATTATTTATTTATTCAAGTAAATTGAAGGAAAACAATCAAAATTAATATCTATATGGTACTATTGACTTGTTGTAAAATAATTTAGGAACATGCGCGAAATACTCTATTTTAATGAGCATAAAATTATTTTATTCGACCAGTGGTTCACAAACTGTAAATACAAAAATGGAACTATATTTTATAATTTGCTTATTCGATAGAGAATTTTATTCTGAATTCTGTGATATAGTATTTGTATATCCTTTTTTAAGAAAAATGCATGTTTAGATTTATTTCATTATAGTTAAAATAAGGGCGCCAAGTTCTTTTTACGCTCATTAAAATAGTCTTGTAAAATATAAATTGTTTGTTAAAATGAACATCCTGCATTTTAATAAATAAGTAAAGCTTCAATTATTTTTATTGTTCTAAATTAAAATTATGGACCACAGCTCAATGAAGGAAGTGAAAAAGTACGTTTAGTAATCTTAGCATAAATCAATTGAACAGGTTAAGTAACTTAAACTAACCGGAAATGATGTAGAATGATAAATACTGCACGGTTGTATAGAATTGTTTATTTTTTCAGTGTTTGCAGTAATGCTATAAATAGTTAGCAGGAAGCAAAATATTTGCGTGATCTGTCTTTGTACGTTTAGTATGCTATCGATGTATTGGATCAATACAAAATAATTGTAACCAATTTATTTCTCAATTGAACTTTATTGGTTTGGAATTAATATTCTGTGCCTATGTTTTTTATTAGCTACTGCGTGTATGTATCAATAATAACAGCTCTCAGATTTATTACTTTAATTTGTTTATTTATTTAAATTATTTGACTTCAAAGCAAGATTAAAATAAATAGATGACAATCAATGTAGAATTATTTAACTTTAATATAGATGAATCAATACGTAAATAATCGCTTAAATATAGAAGAACAAAACCTTTTGTTTGATCAAATTAATAAGTTGGAAACAATTATAAAATTGCTTGTAAATGTCAATAGCTAGTGCGAGTATATTTTGTTAGGACGAGCTGTAGACACTCGCAAGATACTTTTTTCTACGATTGCTATAAAAAGTTGACAATTACGTTCTCATTTGTCATCGTAAAGTTGACGTTTTCTGTGGAACAATCAAAAAATATCTTTTTTGCGCGTCTCCAATAGCAATGCGCGAAAAAGACGTTAAATGCGCGCTTATTTCAATAGTTACCAGGGATACAAACAAAACTTGTCACATTGACAGTTGACAGAATGAATTTATTTTCAATACGTATACGTTTTTAAATAAATTCAGCATGCAATCGTAAAAAAAATTATGTGTATCGCGAGCGTAAAGTGTCTTTGTTCCTCTTACACTATTGCAGCTCTCGCCTTCGGCTGCAATTACCGTACTCGAGTAACAAAGATTCACTTTACGCTCTTAATACACAAATAACTATTTGGACGTGTAATAAACAATATTTTTCGCTCCAACTTGTTCGTAAATTTAATAAATAAGTTTAATTCTAAAGCCATGGAAATTTATTATGTTGGTAACATCACAATATTTTAATTTCAAATAGTTTATTTCATAAACAATTCTCTTGTATTTGCCTCGGTTATTTCTGATTAATTCGTAAGTTAATATTCTGTTTAATTGTGTTGATTTTGTGGTTATAATTTCATAATGGATATTTCACTACATATTAATGAAATTGTTGATAATAGAATTTGAAATTTATTGCGACAAAAGTTGCTAATCGGTACTGGAAGGTATGTGAACTTTGTACTTACAATGAGTATGTTTTACTTGCATACTTCAAATTCAAATCTGAAACTTTGAAATCTTCGTCGTTATGGTTTGTCTTTTCAATGCTAAAATCAACTCAATATTAAACGATAGTAACACCAATATTAAAAACTACACGATGTTGATAGCATTTTTAAAAAGGAGCAAAGATAGTTATAAATAAATATATCATCATGCCTTTTGCCCATTACAGGGTTTGGCACTCTGCCTAAGCAGATCTCGGTAAGTGATCTATTTTTTTCGCGTAAAGTGCGGTTACCAACCGTCAAATCACGGCCCAGAAAGATGTTAGTGGAGGGGAAGCCACAGGGGTAGATTTAAATTCGGTGAAAATTGTTTGTCGCCTGTGGGGATTGAACCAGCTTTCTCAAGAACCACAGGCCGACTCGATACCACTGAGCCACCTACCCCATTAAATTAAATTAAATTAAATTAATTATTAAATGATTTTGAGATATATAATACTGCTGTTGCAGGACGGCAGCTAGAAAATGTATTTTTAATTTGAATTATACTTTCAGTGGTCTTAACATTTTGAAATTAACTGTAAACGTTGTAGATGAACCATCATAATATTTTGTGACGTTTGAAATGCGACAATATCTTTGGCTATAGTTTCTGAATAATTATAGTATTTTTACTATTTATTATTTAGAATAGTTCTTACATGAATTATTGGAAAGGTAGATACGCTTATTCAAGAGAATTTATGTAAATAAATATCGGTATTGACAAGCATGGATTAGTGTGATTGTCAAGCTATTAATTATTTCCTAACAATGTATTACGTATCGATAAAATTGAACGTGTGCACTTGACGAATTCTATTAATTTGTGCTTTTGACGTCTTTGCCTTCAATATTGTGTGCTTCGCGCTGCTGGTAATTCTGTTCAGGGTCGGAATTAATAAATTTGAGAACTAAGACAAACTAACCATAATTATACTTCAAACTTCAAAATAGAAAAATGATTTAAATAAAAAAGGTAAAAAATAAAGATAAAATCTTAAAGCTATAAAGTGTTTTAAGAGGTATTGAGTATTGACATATGAGCAAAGACTTTAGTGGCGGAAGAGCCACAGGGGTAGATTTAATTTGGGGAAAATACCCCATAAATATAATAATTTTGACATACATATTTCTTATTTAACATCTTTGGGGGCGTGATTTGACGGCTGATATTCGCATTTAACGCGAAAAATATATCACTTACTGAGATTTGTTACGGCAGAGTGCCACACCCAGTAATGTATAATAGGCGTGATGATATATTTATTTATTTTATTTGAAACAGGAATATATCAACCATATACTGGAGTTTCAAAATTATTTGATGTACTAATTACTACGCAAAATGAAATTCGCAAAAATAATTGTACATTACTCGATGCAAACATTTATCATGCCACTAAATTGATAGGTTACAGTAATGAGGAAAAATTAGTAAACATTTAAAGAACTTCAATTAAATTAAATACATTTTAATGTTACGAGTATCTATTTCAGTGGCACGAGATAAAAAAAAATTGCGTTGCATCAGTTTATTAAATAGTATATATCCTTAATTTTTTTTTTGCAATAATTTTAAAACACCCTGTATTTTATTCTTGAAATATATGTACAGTAAACAATTATAGTCCGCGATCCTCAATTTCGAAGACTATGATCCAAAACGTCCGGTGATGTGGTCAGCGTAACTGAATTCAAATCCGAAGATCTCGAGTTTGAATCCTACTCAAGCCAAAAATTATTATAAACAAGCACATTGCGACTCGGTGAGTCCAGACCCTGTACTGTAATTTAGATTCAGTTCCTGTTGTACAGAGTAGTATAAATAAATATATAAATAATATATAATGTAATGGGGTAAGTGGCTCAGTGGTATCGAGTCGGTCTATGGATTTGAGAACCCTGGTTCGATCCCCACAGCCGACAAACAATTTACACTAATTTAAATCTACCCCTGTGACTCCCCCTCCACTAACATCTTTGGGAGATCTGCTTAGGCAGAGTGCCACATCCAGTAATGGGTAAAAGGCGTGATGATATATTTATTTATAATAATGTAAAATGTAATCTTTAGTAATAAAAATGATCTACTAGTAGATCACGATTGTTATCGTGAGTAATTACCCCTAGTTGGGTCCTGTTTCTCCTGTTTCGTCCTTCGCACCATCGCGTCACATCACTTCACGTCAGCAGCATATTAACGCAATCATTAAGCTAAGCGATCACAACTTTCATATTCATGAATTTCTCTTTAAAGGACGACATATTCATAAGACAAGACACGGTTCTCTTGTAACCGTTGTCCTTGTTCGTTCTCGTATTTTGAGTCCACAGCTACTGAACATACAAACTTAAATGATTTGGAGAATAATGGTTTTAGACAGAACTAAGTACACTGGCTTTAAATTTGCAAATATTACGTCAGTAGATGATTTTGAAATTATTTTTGTGTTAAATATACAAAACAACTTTAGTTTGACGTCATTTGAATGAATCTAATTCTTTGGAAGAATATTTTGATATTCTGATTTGATAGGTTTCTATTTGCACATTATTTCACATACCAGTTTCAGACAGTTTTTTCTTCTAGGTGAAGAAGTGGGTTATATGTTACCATACTGATGAGCTCTAATAAGAGCGACACGCGTCTATGGTTACTAACTGTGCTGGTCAGCCTCTGACGATGCCCTCATAAGGTGACTTGGAGGCTGAATTTTGTGAAACTTAGCCAAGTGTTTTCACCAAGTGTATGGATGACAATTAATTTTGTCTTTGTTGTCTATGATAAAGTTCCCAAATTTAAGCAATTTATCTTTTAATTATTTCCTAACGGGTGCCTTTAGAATTTTTTTCGATTTTAGGCTAATTTCAAACTGTTGTCTCTAAAATCCTTAATCGTAGGAATATTGAATCCAGTGGTAAAATCTCCAAGTACATATGTGTTATAGTTTTTGAGATAATGTTAAAAAACTGTTATTTGTGAAAATGTTTGTAGATATTTGAAAAAAGTTAATTGTAGCATTGGGAATTCAATGTCGTTAGCGCATCTTCATGTCTTGTTTAGTTTTTAAGATATAGCCTCCGGAAAAGTAAAATTTTTCATTTTCTTCAGATTTTGTACTTTCCCAAGACTATCTTTTATAAACTAAACAAAATAGGATGACACAATCAACGGCATTGAATTCCTCGTGTCCTAAATGACATATAAGCAAATTTTTATCCAATTTTAAGCAATTAGTTAAATTTTTCAGTTGTGTAAGATTTTGTACTTTAAAAACTAAACGATATATAGAGATATGCTTATAAGCAAAGTTTCAGAAGTTTTCAATTTTTTCAAATTTCCACAAAAATATTTAAGGTATAGGGAACGAAATTTCGAGAAGGACCCACTAGAATATAGTTTCATTCTATCCTTATGTGTTTTATATGCTGAACAAGAATAAATGTCTCATTTTACTTCCTTGATATACAAATAACTATATTATACGATTGACAAAACCTCGTTTGAGGACAGAAAGGGAACATTTGCAGACTGTTGTTTTCGTTCATTTTTATTCTTGATAATTACAGTTAAAAATCGATTTATCTTAATTTCCGGTCGTAGAAAACATGTTGCAGCCCTCGCTACGCTCTAGTCTCGATCTCGAATCTATTAACTTAAATAACTATTTTGTGGTAATTTGTTTATTTTTCTGATCGCCTATTAAATGAAACATTCTTTGAGTAAAATTAATATAAATAATTATATTATGAAGTTTATATAAAAGGTTGTCATCTGTCATGGACATGGGGTTTTTTTTTTTTGTTGGTAAAATAGACAGTGAATGCCTGTAACATAAACCACTGTTACACGCGCTGTGCAATACTTTGATTCCAATTGAAAATAGCGTTGGTTTGAAGTAGGAAGAATTTGCATATACTGTCCATCATTCTAAGAGTTCATTCAGTGCAAACCACAATTCATGGAGGAAATCCTAATGATTTCCGTCAACGCCGCAACGAATATTGACTCGTCCTCGTCCTTGGAGTCAAGGACAACAAGTCGAACAGCGAGCAGCATTTATACAACTTAGCTTTAATTTTCTTTAACTTGATTTATGTTGGAAACTTTTCTTGGTATTCTAGTTCATATCTCTCCGTTCATCTTATGCCCCGTTGCATGTTGTTAATTAAACTTCATATTATATTGTTTTTTGAAGTTGAATCTTTCCATAATTTGGATCTGAACTACCGGATCTTATTTTCGGTGATGTTTCGAAGTTTGCTATTTAATTGTTTAACCTCAATTATAGTAAAGAGTTTCCAAATTACACAAGTTATAGTTACAAAATCTATTATAACTTCTATTTAGATGCAACTTAAGTAAACAATAAGTAACTGTATTATGCAACTGAAACATTTGATTCTCATATACTTACTGTTAGAGTAGATGTGTTTGAATTAAAACGAATGAAATGAAATAAATATTGAGACTAGACCAAAAAACATCGTACTAAAGACAATCAAAATTACAAAAATATTATTGGTTTTTAAGATACTTTATTATCAGAGGATTGCGATATTTGTGTAATAGTCTCTCTTGCACATCTAGCCTATTCTAAATTCTTTCCCTGGTAACTATTTAAGTAAGCGCACATTTATTATCTTTTTCGCACATTGCCATTGGAGATACGCGAAAAAGTTAGTTTTCGATTGTTCCACAGTAAACGTCAACTTTACAATGACAAATAAGAGCGTAATTGTCAACTTTTTATTGCAATCGTAGAAAAATAACTATTTTCTACGCCTGCTCTAGAAATAACACTATTCGGTGTAGATAAGTTTGACAAAATAATAACTATTAGAGGTTATATGACGTGAATGTCAAACTTTAAATGCCTAGTATTACGATATGTTTGTGAATAATGAACTATTATTCACGGCCGTCACTGCGTAGTCATACAAACTGCGATATAATTGTCTATAACTCGTAAGTTATAAATTATTACCCACGACCGTGAGCAATAAGCCACATTATCTATTAAGAAACGAACGTATAATGAATGTATTATTATTATTATTAGTCCTTTATTTCACATTTAGCTTACATTCTTTTCACAATGTTTGTATTTGTATATGTATTTTAATTGAATGAGTATAATGTTACAATAAATGGTGAAATATTAATAAACCTATAAAAGTATAAAATAAATATATTAGAAATTAGATGCTAAGAATTTTCCTTATTAAAATATAGTATTACTATTAGAATTTACATTTAAGTTGAAGTTGCTTCAGTGGATATCACCCCTGGCTGGCATGTTTGAATGTATTGCTTAATCGTTATGGGAAAAGATTTTTGTATCGTAAATAATAATAATAATTTATTACCTAACAGAACAATCGATTAACAAGGTAAAGTATAGTAACCGTATAACATAAAAATACACCATGTTGATAAATAACAACCATAAATATATAAATAATAACATTACATTATTCTGCAATTGTATGTAGGGTTGTGCATTTGACCAGTCAAATATTTTTCGGTCAATTGACCGACTATTTGACCGGTCAATTGACCAAGAAACATTTAATAAAAATCACAATTAAAATTGTAATTTATTTATATAGTACTGTTTACTACATCCAATATTACTGAAAATGAAAAACCAACAACAACTAATAAACAAAACCACATCAAATTCAAAATAAAGGGGAAAATAAAGTAAAAGACGTAATGAAATGAAATAATATGTATTTATTTAATTTGTAAAGTAAAGTAAGCAAATTCTCCAGAACCCAGAATACCAAACTAGAAATATTCGTGTAATAATAGTAAGTAGCTATTTCTATTGAACAACAGATGTCGTGGCGGTTCCATTTAGTTTATTTGACCGTTTTATTTGGCCGTCAAATATTTTTGGTCAATTGACCACGGCACAACCCTAATTGTATGTACAAAAGTGGATTCACTGACTCTACGAATTTCTCTCAGCGAACAATTAAAAATATCACAATTATTGCACATCAAATTGTAACTGGAAGTGATAACGAAAATGGGCGATCTAAGCAGCATGTTTGTGTTGACTTTAAATGTGAAGAAAGTATTAGAATATCTAGTGCAAAATCTGGACACTGAAAAATATACTCGTATCTTGGAAAGTAAGTAACTGCAAATGATCTACTGTCAAAAGTTTAAAAATTATGCCAGAGAAAATGTAATTCACCTAACAGGTGTATTATTTCATTATTTTATTTAAAACAGTGCACATCATTGCGTGTCCCTAAATCCCAGAAAATTGGGTAAAATATAAATGTCATTGCGTAAATATGGGTGACTCTTATTCCAGTTAATAGAGTCAACAACGCTTCGCATTGTAATGTTGACTTGAATAACATTCTCACAAGAGACAAATTGCCGCTGTCGTCCGAACGACGTTGAAATGTGTAAATTGCAATTGAGGTTAGGTATTATCAAAAGTTTCCTCATATTTCCTGATCCTGAATCCGTGAATGCCTCAATGTTGTCTGTCGTGTTGTGGCTACAATTTTATATTGTTTGTTTTCCACGTACATGTTTGGAAAGTAGATTAATGTTGTTTTGTTTTTATTATGTGTTTGCTACGTTCATTTGACAATGGTTGCCAGCCATATTGTTTTCATATTTTCATGACACGTGTCACTTGTCTATAAAGCAATCTAGATAATTGAGTTCATTAAACACATGCCAGGTACTTCAACTCAATATTGATTCGTTTACTTTCAAGAAAACTAGAATTTACTTTTATTTCAATGGTGCTTTAATAATATCTGGCATTTTTGTTCGCGATATTTTTTTTTATACAGATAAGATAAGAGATATAAAAATCTTAGCACATACGTAGATAGCTACAACTCGTTGGACTGTATTTGAATACCCGAGTTTATTTCCAGATTTTCACCACAATTAAATTACCCTTGTGCCTCGCTCGGTACTGGCATCTTTGGGAGCTGTTATTTGACGACTGGTACCTGTATTTTATGTTCACTTTGCCGATATCTGCTACGACAGAGTGCCACACCCAGTAATAAGTAAACAGGGTGATGATATATTTATTTTATTTAAAGGTAGTCTTATTTTGTCGGGCCATTGTTTGCCGCCATTTTGTTTTTATTTTCTCATAAGACATATGTTGCTAAGACACTGAATCACTTGTTATTCAATTCTTCAAATAAAATATATTCGAAGAACAAATTTGAATTTAATTTAATATTGTTTTGTTCGTTAATTTGTCATTGTTGCTCGCCATTTTGTTTTTTCATAAAAATGAAACAAGAATATTAATTGGTTTGCAATATACTTGTATGATTAAATGTGTATAACTTTTATTCGAAGATTTAATATTCTTACATTTTTATTTAGATTGCTCCGTTAGTTAAGAATTTTTAGTTTCCATTTTCATGTCGCGTGTTGCTAAAATTAATCTGAAACAATATTGTTTTGCAGTTATTCAGGACTTCAAATGCAATCTCCGTATTTACGGAAAACTATATTTTATATCATTTTTTAAAATTAGTAAAGGTTTTGTTTTTCGTTCAGTTTTACATCTCAATTAAATATACTTCCTTTGAAAATCCCTAAGGCTATGTTATACAAAAATAATAAAATCTATTGGGAATTCATGTTTTCAAATGAAATTTAATTATCTTTATTAGATTTAAAGTTACAGCTACATAAACAGGAAAAGCATTGATCGAATGGTGATTGCTTTTTGCTCTTGTAATACGTGCAAAATGAGAAAATATCAGAAATAAATAATATTATGCTGGTTAAAAACAGTTAATGTTTCCATCCTAAATATTGACAAGCATATATTCGGCAGTACGGCGGTGTGGTTAGCGTTACGGCGTTTGAATCGAAAGATCCCAAGTTCTGATCCCACCCAAGCTACACCCCATGGGTCGGTGAGTCCTGTACTATAATTGGTATTAAGTTCGAGTTGTACAAATGTAACATAACTAAATAAATATGTGACACCATTTCATACAATTAGATTAAATACTCTAAATAGAAAAGTTTTTTATTCTGTCTTACATTTTAATTCAACTTTTGCAGTATTGACAGAAGTCAATAAAATTCAATTCTGGTCACCCTAATTCAAAGTTTTTTGTTTCTTTCGTATTTCTAGTTATATTTAAACTTGTTAGAAATAACGTAAAATTATAATGCTGACGAAAATCTTTTAATATACTTTTGCAAGAAGAATATCATCACGCCTTTTATCCATTGTTTGGTGTGGCACTCTGCAGATCTCGGTAAGTGATATATTTCTTCGCGTGAAATGCGGTTACCAGTCATCAAATCACGGCCCCTAAAGATGTTAGTGAAGGGGGAGCCACAGGGGTAGATTTAAATTGGTGAAAATTTTCCAGCGATCATTTGGAAAAATGTATTTTAAATCCTTTCATTCCAGGCAATAGTATGCTGTACGTAGATTGCAAAATATATCCAAGAAAGATGAATATTGCTTGAAAACTATTCAAATACAGATAGAGTTTAGGGGGTTTGGTGCGACCGGTTATTCAGTAAAATACTTAATCCGTGATGCTATTCTTGGCTTAGCAACGTATGCACAATACTGAACTGCTCAACTAACTATACATTCGCTTTATTTTGCACGAGTTACAGGATTGTATTAACGTACAACTTTTAATTCTTTTGTAGATATATCAACCTATATTCTTATTTTTTACATTCAATTGGTGTAAACAGTAATTTGAATTAGTGCTGCTTACTGCTGAATAATTGTTTAGAACGTATTATAACAATTGAAAAACAATAATCTATTCAGCCATTTATTATTCATTTAAATTCATCAGACTCTGAACCTGATAGTCAGTTATTAAAGATGATTCCAAAGAGATTCTTTTGGGTTAAATATATTCCAGTTTACCCAAAATTATCGCAACCAGGCTTTGAGTGTTCTGCTCTTTCAACAACGTATCGTTGTGAATCTGGCTTTTCTACTCTTCCTAGTATAAAAACAAAACAGCGCAATAGATTGGCTATTGAACATGGAAAAGCTTGTAAGCTTAAAGTAGGTTCAACGATAACGATAAATTTTGTGTGGTTCAATATGTTTAATAAATATTTATTTTGCTTTAAACTCCCATATATAAGTAATAAGTGGAATAATTTTGTGTTTTGATAATATTTGAATGGTAAGGCATCAAGTTTTCATGCTTATAAAAAGAGGTATGGCATTGAAAAGGTTGCGAATCACTGCTATAGGCAATAGGATAACCGTCTGGCACACCTAGGTTTCATCATAAATCAAATCGAATGATGTGACGTCATCAAATATAATATAACCACCAAAAATGAAGTGTACATGGATAGCGTGAAATCAGTTTTAGTAAACAGTAGAATATTTAATTTAGCACTGTTTGTTACAGAGTTTCACAAATAAATAATAGTTTGATATATTTTGTGGAGACATTTTCGGGAAAACTGTATCATTTCTCGGTTATAAATATGTGGTTTTATGAATGTGTTCGTTTTATTTTGATGCTAGCGCCGCTTGTTCAGTAATTAAAAACTGAAATTGATCTAAAGAACGTCGTAGTAATGAAATTGAACTGAAAGTAAAAATAAAATAAATTGAAATCCTTCAAGCAGTGATATCAAATCGGCATTCCGAGTCACGATTTTCCATAGCATTTGCATATAAATAATTCGATTTTCTATAACATTAGACTTGTAAATTTCCTAGTGAACAATTACAGTGTACTTAGTCCATTAAAATCATGTTCGTTTATTCTGTAGCTTTTCATATTCCGCTACGAATTCGCAAGAGAATTAGAATAAATTCCAGGTATTCGCCTGAGATTTTTATTAGTAAGCATTTTTCTGCTACATAAAAATATGTGTAACTTTTTGACCAGTGTTATTAAACTGGTGGCACAAAGCCACGCGATAAAAATATTAATTTGAAATTACTGTTGTAGCTCTTTGAAGACAAATTTAACTCGCATAAATATATAAATTACCAAGATATACTTCGTCTTTTACTCATTACTGAGTGTGGCACTCTGCTGTAGCAGATCTCAGTAGGTGATATATTTTGTGCGTGAAGTGCAGTTTCCAGTCGTCAAATCACGACCCTGAAAAATTTGTAATTTTCTAAATATTGTGAAAATCACGTTTTTCTATTACCATTATATGTACGTTTTTTGATAGATAATGAAGTTCGTTACTCACGGCCTTGAGTAATAATTTATCATATAATTATTATTTTTGTTACACCTTCTACCCACTAAGGGGTGTGACACTTCCACAGAAGATTTAGGTAGTTTACTACCAGCCGTTATATCACGACCCCCAAAGTTGTTAATGATAAGAGGAGCCACTGGGGCATTTTTAATGAGGAGTAAAATTTTCCAGCTGTGGGAATGGAACTTGGGTTCTCAAATCCACAGGCTCTCCCTTCATTGACATTTTTGGTGATCACGATTTAACGACTGTTAATCGCACTTTACGATCATAAATATATCACCCAGAAATGGGTAAAAGACGAGATGATATATTTATATTTTTAAAATTTTAATTACATAATATATTTTTGCAGGTCTCCAATACCGTCTTCTGTGTCGAAGCTGAGGACGTTCACAATAGTTACCAATTTGCGTAAGTTTAAAAAAAATTATTTTATAGATATGGAGAACATATCTACGTCAACAGTAAATATATATATTTTTTTAAAAATAAATAAATTACTTTTAATAAGTCAGAATATGTTAACAATTTATTGTAAATCTAACCAGGATTGGCAAAAATCATGAGTTAAAAAATCAAAAATTATAGATTTAAAGAAAATATATATCACGAAATGGAGTAAAATTTTAACACGTCGGTTACAATTTGGGTGGTCAAATTAAGAAATAAGTTAGGTGTTGAAAAAACAGGAAAATTGGTATTTTTTTTTAATATTATAACTGAAAACTAACAAATAATACAAAGATAAATGAGGGTGATATTTTTTTATAAGAATGTACGATTTAGTATTTTTAAGATTTCATTGAATGAATATTGCGTTATGTTTAATATTAATTCATTTAATAAATAAATATTGAAAATTATTTTGTCTGTTTTACAAAAAGCCTTAAAAATATTTTAAAACAACTGACTTTTTATAAATACACTTGTTTTGTTCTGTACTCACTGATTGAAATCAGGCACTCGGACTAACATGACGAATGGAGTTAGAAACAACTCTAATTGCAACTTCATAAGCTTTACAATAAATTGTTAATATAATTTGACTTATTCAAATGTAATTTAATTTTTTAAATAATATGTTCACTGCTCCGATAATGGTCCAATCCCTGGGACCGTAACGTCAGCATTAATTGAAAGCCTTGTGAATCCATCCATCAAGTGTGTATTCCATTTAATTTTCGTATAGTAGTTTTCCACAACTGAAAATACTATCCACCTGAAAATACGTTGTTTACATTCCATCCATTTATCATAGCTCACATGAGATCCTCAGACCGCGAAAATGGTGATATTTGTACAGTTTAAATGAGGCTTTCATGAAGCCTATCTTCAGCGCGTTTGCGTTTGCTCTCACAGAAATCCGATAAATTTATTATTGATTGCTGGCATTGTTTTTAAAATGGAACGCAGTGGAAGTAGAGTATTCGTGAGGTATGGCATTCAGCATGCTGTTGAATTCAATTGCGAGAACTCATTATACGCATATGAAGTATAAATACTCTTCTCGTTTTGTATTGACAGTATAAATTGCAATTCCAATTATTCATAAAATTATATGAAGATTAGCAAGCTTTTCAGCATTTCTGAAGCGAAACAGTACACAATCAAATTGAAAATAACAATTTTATCTCCTTTAAATTTGTTTTCCCTAAAAATAAAGTTATTTCAAAAGTAAAATATAATGGCTGGTAGCACAAGCTATGTTTTTGGGTGTTCTAAGAGGACGGTTTTAACATGTTAGAGATAGCTAAAATACCCAAATACACTGCTCTTAAAACAGGCAAAAACAGAGCTTGTGCTACCAGCCATTATGTTTTGTTTTAAAATGTCTATTAAGGTTTTCTGTTGATCCGTTTAAAACACTTCGAATTTGGGAACAAAAATCACATTTTATTTTATTGTCACCTAAGTCAGTAATTTTGCGTAAAATTATATGAAGATTAGCAAGCTTTTCAGCATTTCTGAAACGAAACAGTAGACAATCAAATTGAAAATAACAATTTTATTTCCTCATTATAGAAAGGTTTTAAATTTGTTTTCCCTAAAAATAAAGTTATATAGCTAAAATACCCAAATACACTGTTCTTAAAACAGGCAAAAACAGAGCTTATGCTACCAGCCATTATGTTTTGTTTTAAAATGTCTATTTAGGTTTTCTGTTGATCCGTTTATAACACTTCGAATTTGGGAACAATAATCACATTTTATTTTATTGTCACATAAGCCAGTAATTTTGCGTAAAATTATATGAAGATTAGCAAGCTTTTCAGCATTTCTGAAACAAAACAGTAGACAATCAAATTGAAAATAACAATTTTATTTCCTCATTATAGGAAGGTTTTAAATTTGTTTTCCCTAAAAATAAAGTTATATAGCTAAAATACCCAAATACACTGTTCTTAAAACAGGCAAAAACAGAGCTTATGCTACCAGCCATTATGTTTTGTTTTAAAATGTCTATTTAGGTTTTCTGTTGATCCGTTTATAACACTTCGAATTTGGGAACAATAATCACATTTTATTTTATTGTCACATAAGCCAGTAATTTTGCGTAAAATTATATGAAGATTAGCAAGCTTTTCAGCATTTCTGAAACAAAACAGTAGACAATCAAATTGAAAATAACAATTTTATTTCCTCATTATAGGAAGGTTTTAAATTTGTTTTCCCTAAAAATAAAGTTATATAGCTAAAATACCCAAATACACTGATCTTAAAACAGGCAAAAACAGAGCTTGTGCTACCAGCCATTATGTTTTGTTTTAAAATGTCTATTAAGGTTTTCTGTTGATCCGTTTAAAACACTTCGAATTTGGAAACAATAATCACATTTTACTTTATTGTCACCTAAGTCAGTAATTTTGCTGCGGGGACTCATTATAAATAACTTTAATTGCAATAACAAATAATTAATTAATTAATGTAATGCGCAAGTGTCGAGTGCACCCGAGATGGAAAACTAAGAGTCGAGTGGTTCAGTTCTGCTGCAGTGAGGAAAATCAGAAAGATGTATAAAGTGTGAGTTAGTAAGTCGAAAGACCCGACATGCCCATTTCTAGTTTGAATGGTTCGGCTTCCATTATAACCTACTGTAATTGGGGGTAATTTGGCAAATAAACAATCTAAGTAAATTCCATTATTCCAAACAAAATCTGAAGGTTGAAAACGTGTATTACAACCAACAACTTCATTAATGTATTTTCCAATATCACTGAATGACAATACGCCCTTACATATTACAGATTCTGTTTTATTGTGAACATATTCTCGATATCCACACAGGCGCACAGGCGCACAGACTTGTCAAACGCAGGACCCGTTCACCCGATCACCTCGTCTGTCCCCGTGTTCCCGTATCCTTGTGTCGCCTAATCCAGAACCGGCCTCAGGATGTGAACTGACACTCGATGTTATATTTGCTGACAGCTTCTCATACAGTCATCCATTCCAATGTCCTGGCTTTGAATAAAATCAAAATAACACTACAGTTTGTTGTTTATGTGGGGATGTTCATGTCAATGTTGGCTGAAAATTTCATATTTGAAGATGTAAAATACAAAATGCACATTGAAATATCCTACAATATCTAGTCCTAATTTATCGACCATCTTTGACGTTAGCGCTGTTTAAGTTTGGATTGTTGAGATCAAAACATCAAAGGAAGCGAATGAACTAAAGAAAAGTAACAACATGTGACACATTCGCTCAGCACGTAATTTTATAAGCATATTTACGTTTTTCGCTTCTTTCAATTCGTTGCCTACGGGCGCAAATTCGCTTGCAGGGTGCCGACGATGACGACGGCGACGGCGACGGCGACGGCTACATGTATTTCCACTTCAACTGGGTATTTTATTTCCCTCACGTTTTTGGTTCGAACCGTCCTTTACCGCGCTCATAATTACATCAAATGGCTTGTCTATTTGGGTTTTGTCGTCTGCTGACAGTTCCCATCCCTGAACTAAAAGTAGGGAATTCTGATTCCATATGGAGGCCGCCATATTGGTTAGATACAAACTTTTAGAGTTTTTCATTTCTGCAGTATTATTTATTTTTATTTTATTATTTCGAAATGTCAAAGTTAGTTTACTATTGTTGGCGCTGTAGAGTGTCGGCTTTCCTATTATATTATAATTCACTGGTTTGGACCCACCCAACGGCGGTGATTTCGACAAGTGACGTCATTTCCCCTTTGATTCGCTTTTGTTTTATCGGTGTGTCGGTCACTGTACTGAAACGTAGGTTGGTGGCCTTTATACAGCCTTGAAGACTCGCAAGATTATTTTGTTGTTTCTTAGTTAAATTTGGTTTTATTATCATTTTTTTTTTATTACTTCATATATATGCATTATTTTTCCAAATACTAAAATAAATAAATAAGTGATATATTTTTTCGCGTGAAGTGCGGTTACCAGTCGTCAAATCAAGGCCCAAAAAAATATTAGTGGAGGGGGAGCCACAAGGGTAGATTTTAAATTGGTGAAAATTGTTTGTCGGCTGTGGAGATCAAAACAGGGTTCTCAAGATCCACAGGCCGACTCGATACCACTCAGCCACCTACCCCATAATAAATACAAAATTCACATAATATAAACAAACATTTCTAAACTATTTTAGAGAAAAAAATGCTCTAAATACGTAAAAGTTACGCGAAATCAAACACTGATTTTGTATTTTCAAATTACTTACGTCAAATGTTGATGTTTGTATTAATGTAATTGCGTCATTTATCACGTACATAATAAATTTAAAAAAATAATAGTATATTATTCAATAAGTGTATAATGATAGTTATTACTCATCTCATAAGAATGAAATTTATGACACGAGCCGTAGCCTAATAATAGCCATTACATGCGAGTTCAGTACTATACTTTTTCTGTCACCCAACTGGAAATTGAATTTTTAGGTCTAAGAAAATAATTATTATTATAGGTGCGTTATTATAGCACTCTTCATGTGTTTGTCTATAATAAATTATTACTCACGACCTTCGCTGCGTTGTCATACGACCTACATGAGATAGACCACAACCTATGAATAACAAACTATTACTCACGTGCATGTATGATGGGGTAGGTGGCCCAGTTGTATCGAGTCGTCCTGTGGATCTTGAGAACCCTGGTTCGATCTCCACAGCCGACAAACAATTTTCACCAATTTAAATCTACCCTTTTGGCTCCCCCTCCACTATTAACTTTGGGGGCCGTGATTTGACGGCTGGTAACCGCACTTCACGCGAAGAAATATATCACTTACCGAGATCTGTTTCGACAGAGTGCCACACCCAGTAATGCGTAAAAAGGCGTGATGAAATATTTATTTTTATTTTTATGTATGATGAACTGCATTATCTATTAAGAAACGCGCATAAATAGATTTGCTACCAGAGTGCTTCATCCAGTAATGGGTAAAAGTAGATGAAACTTAATAATTTTTGATAACATTTGACATAACTTCATTAGTTAATGACGAGAATTTGTTGAGTAAATTTGAGTGAAGCATCATGTAAGCTGTGCTTTGGTGTCTCTTATTTTTCATTTTATTGAGTGTCGTTTGACGAGGTCTTTTTTTTGGAAATTCTGTTGAGCGTTAACAGGTCAGCGCTTGACCTATGAGAAGCCTTTTGTAGTGAAGTCAATTGCAACTGCACATGTTCAATCTGCTTTTCACCATGTATTTATCACCCATCACCCTCTGTATTTACGTTAAGTCTCAGCATTCACCATTTTACGCTTTTATTAAATTTACTTTTGTTCAAAATAAAGCGAGTTCGTATCAAGTTTAAATGGATTCAGTGAAGTAACACTATATGTTTCAATTTTAAAACTTTATCGTAGGATATATATATAAAATACCGCAGCTTTCATCCATTCGCCGTCGTAAAATAAATATAAACGTTGTAGTTTTTACTCGAAGAGTTTTCAGTGAATATTTGTACAAAAAATACAACTGGAGGGTGAAACCGAAATTTGTCTAGAAGTTTACACCTTCAAACTTTTCGGCAGAGGGAAATTGGGAGAAATTTATGAAAGCTTAGACAATTTACTAAAAGCATAATATGCAATAAATGGTGGAAAATATAGGTCAATAAATAATAAAATGTTAATAGGTAGCTAGTTAATAATATTATGTATAAATTGAGCTTATCAAAGACAAAATAATCTTTATTGGTTTTAATATTAGATTACTGAATAAACTTGTTCTGAGGTAAATCAATAAATTAGTGTAATTATTTACCTATACTTATAAATGTTTTAATCTCTTTAAGTATACAAGATGTTACAGGAAAACGGTCGCCATCTGTCAAATAAAAGTCACGAAATAGAAAATACTGAATAAACTAAATTAGAAAATACATTTTTCTAGGTATCAACATTCATAATCTGCAATTTTTACTCAATAATAATATTTTATTCTATACTAGACAAGGCGTTTTACATGATATATTGATAGCGGAATAAAAAATTCGCAAAATTAGTTGTATCTTACTTAAGCTTACATTTTTATTACAAATCAACTATCTCAGTTAGCTTCACTTTAATCCAGGGTTCGTAAATATCATGATATTTATAATAAATATCAAAATATCTGATATATAGGATATATATCAGATAAATATCACTTTTTGGATATTTATTTTTTAATTTTAGTTTTTGTACACATTTATTATCACAATAGGAAATACAAAATAAATTATTACTCCTAAATAAAAAATTAACATAGGTAATGAAAAAAAGTAAATATACATTGAATGGATACACAAATATTATATAGTACTAAGAATAGTAAGAATATTTAAATAATCCTATATCCTAAATAGGGGCAAATCATCATCTTCTGATGAACTTCCTGAACATAGCGTTGCAGATAGAGACTCACTTGGCCAAATCCAATCTAAATTAGTTTTTTTTGTAGTTTCTTTTTGGTTTAAATATTTAAACATAAAAACTAATTTACCGGCATTGTCGTTACCGAGACGATTACGTAATTGAGATTGGACAATGCCAAAAGTGGAGAAATATCGTTCCAGCCCTGCTGTGGCTGTTACAGCAGTGTGTAACTGTTCAATGTGTGATTTGTCGTAAAATATAAAAAATACATGTATTTATCACACTCGGGCGCTATAAATTAGTCACTTATTCGCCTTAAATACTGTAGCATTTGACTACGAAAACCGGCAGTACGGCTGTGTAAAAACTGCGGCTCGGTGTGTCCGGTAGGCCCAAGCCCGATTTGGGCTGTAGTGCCATCAGAAGAAGAACTGTTCACATAGTTCAATAAATGTACTTTTATTTGGCCACTCTGACTCATTGATAGTTACACTTTTCCACCATATTAAAGGATTTGTATTTCTAAAATGAGTACCAAATAAAAATTTTGGAAATGGTTCAGACTTTGCCATTAATGACATCACAAATGGCACACAATTTGGATTTATGTCGTTGATGTGAAGTTAGTCAAAAGCTAGTAAAGTAAGAATTATCTTTAGAATATAATTTTAACAGAATTAATGAAAGTAATAATGAGAGGTATACTGTATTTATTATAGACTATTTGATATTTTTATATAATGGATATATATCTTCGAACCCTGTCTATAAGTTAACTGAAGCACGAGAAAATTAATGCCGTTGAGCGCGTTTTCATATCACATTTAGTTTTTGAGATATAGCCTCGGAATAGTAGAAAAACTGAAAAATTCGAAAAATTTCACTTTTCCGGAGGCTATATCTCAAAAACTAAACAAGATATGCAAATGCGCTCAACGGCGTTGAATTCCCCGTGTCCGAATTGACTTGTAAGCAAGTTTTCATACAATTTTATGCAATTTAATATTTTTAATTATTTCCTATGGGGTACCCCTTTGGTTTTTTCAGATTTTAATTCAATTTTACCAAAAATCCTTAATCGTAGGATTATTAAAACGAAAATTTACATACATATGTATTTTGACTCACTGAATCCAGTGGTGCAATCTTAAAATGCATATGACTTCTGGTTTTCTAGAAAATGTTAAAAAAGCGCTTTTTGCGATTTTTTTGGCGGAAAATTGAAAAAAAATAAAAATCGCTGAAACTATGTTTATAAGTTAACTTGAAGCACGAGAAAATTAATGCCGTTGAGCGCGTTTTCATATCACATTTAGTTTTCGAGATATAGCCTCGGAAAAGTAGAAAAACTGAAAAATTCGAAAAATTTCACTTTTCCGGAGGCTATATCTCAAAAACTAAACAAGATATGCAAATGCGCTCAACGGCGTTGAATTCCCCGTGTCCGAATTGACTTGTAAGCAAGTTTTCATACAATTTTATGCAATTTAATATTTTTAATTATTTCCTATGGGGTACCCCTTTGGTTTTTTCAGATTTTAATTCAATTTTACCAAAAATCCTTAATCGTAGGATTATTAAAACGAAAATTTACATACATATGTATTTTGACCCACTGAATCCAGTGGTGCAATCTTAAAATGCATATGACTTCTGGTTTTCTAGAAAATGTTAAAAAACCGCTTTTTGCGATTTTTTTGGCGGAAAATTGAAAAAAAATAAAAATCGCTGAAACTATGTTTATAAGTTAACTGAAGCACGAGAAAATTAATGCCGTTGAGCGCGTTTTCATATCACATTTAGTTTTCGAGATATAGCCTCGGAAAAGTAGAAAAACTGAAAAATTCGAAAAATTTCACTTTTCCGGAGGTTATATCTCAAAAACTAAACAAGAAATGGAAATGCGCTCAACGGCGTTGAATTCCCCGTGTCCGAATTGACTTATAAGCAAATTTTCATACAATTTTATGCAATTTAATATTTTTAATTATTTCCTAAGGGGTACCCCTTTGGTTTTTTCAGATTTTAATTCAATTTTACCAAAAATCCTTAATCGCAGGATTATTAAAACGAAAATTTACATACATATGTATTTTGACTCACTGAATCCAGTAGTGCAATCTTCAAATGCATATGACTTCTGGTTTTCGAGAAAATGTTAAAAAACCGCTTTTTGCGATTTTTTTGGCGGAAAATTGAAAAAAAAATAAAAATCGCTGCAACTATGTTTATAAGTTAACTGAAGCACGAGAAAATTAATGCCGTTGAGCGCGTTTTCATATCACATTTAGTTTTCGAGATATAGCCTCGGAAAAGTAGAAAAACTGAAAAATTCGAATAATTTCACTTTTCCGGAGGTTATATCTCAAAAACTAAACAAGATATGGAAATGCGCTCAACGGCGTTGAATTCCCCGTGTCCGAAATGGCTTATAAGCATATTTTCATACAATTTTATGCAATTTAATATTTTTAATTATTTCTCCGGAGGCTATATCTCAAAAACTATTTGATATTTTTATATAATGGATATATATCATTGCAAAAATATGACGATATATATCAAAATAAATATCATGATATATATATATATATCGATCGATATATATCTTCGAACCCTGCTTTAATCTCATCTCATGTTGATACTCGTAACTAGTGAGGTGAGTTGTTGGTAAAAAAATGCAACTAATAAGAAAAGAAATTAGTTTTGGTCGGAATAATTTAATCTCGTGCCAAGTTGACAATACAAATAAGTGACTAGTGCTAAAGTTGATTTAGATTTCGATCAACAAAATTCAATATTTGATCCTCACACCTGAATCATCATTCGCCTGAATGCCACCGAAACATCGACGTCAAATTCGAACCGATCATTAAACAAGTGGGTTCCATTGTATGCGGTTTAATCACCACTGTCTATACATCCAACATCCTTGTTCACCGTTCGTTGGTTCGTTGCTCGTTGTACGTTCTGCTTTCGTCTCTTCGTTGATTCGTCCATGAATACTGAGTCACCCATGCAGAAGCTCCAGCTTTGCTGTGGTTTGGCCTTTATGTTCTCCTTACACTCTATGAGGAATAGGAATATTCCACGCTGAGAATACAGTCAACTCTTGTTTCGAACCAGGTAAACACTTTTTCTCTTCTCGGATATTTCTCCGATTTCATGAACTCAATTCTTATCTTTTCCGGTCGTCCGGCAATATTATAGTGTAGTTGACGTTACAGCATTTGAATCCAGTTCTAATCTCATTCAAGGTAAAAATATTTCAACTACCCACATTGTGGCTGTTGTACAGAGTAGCATAAATAAATAAATCTTAAAATTATCGGATCCAGAAATGGAGTAAAAGTTATTAGTGTTTAACTATTTATATGAAAAATTCCTTTAAAAAATATGTAGTTTAGATTATTATTGCACATTACAAATTTTAACATAAATTTCTTAAACTATATGTTCGACAATACGTGTTTATAACTTGGGTAGCAAAATTAAGAAATAAGTTAGGTGTTGAAAAGGCAGGAAAATTAATATTTTTGTTCAAATATTATAACTGTAAAACAACTAACGAATAATAGATAGATAAATGAGACATTTTTTCATAAGAATGCATGATTTAGTTTATATTTTTTTGTGATTCCGTTAAATGGATATTGTGTTTTGTTTAATATTAATTCATTTAATAAATAAATATTGAAATATTTTGTCTGTTTTACAAAAAAAAATAACCTTGAAAATGTCTTTTAAACAACTGAATTTTTATTTAAGATACTTGTTTTGTTCTGTACCAGAAATATAATGAAGTTAATACAAAATACAAAAAAAAAATCAAAAATTCACACTGATTTATAACAAAATTAAAATCATGTTTTGAATCAGGCCAACCCTGTTGTTAAGCGTGTCAATTTAGCAAAATATTTTTTTTTTACGATTATTAAATAATACATTGTTAGAAATAATTTGCAAGTTAGATACAGCGAGCTGTCAGCGATCCTATTTCCTATATTAAATTTTTAATATGAACTATAAAAGTTTTAGATGAAACGTCATATTTTTTTCATGATATCACTGGTTGAGCACAACAAGTATAGGATAATATTATGATCCGTAAACCTTGGTAGAAGCTCAATGCTCAAGGACCAAACATGTTTGTTAGAAAAAGAAAAACGTGCGCATTGGAACAGTGATGTGGTTTGTCCTCTTTGCTTCCTTATACACAGAGATGGACTAGCCCAAGGGAATTTTCCACTTCACTCAGTTGACTATGTTATGAAGAGTCGTATATTTCAGTCGGGAATATTTGTATTTTTCATCGTAAACCTTTTCTAAAGAGATTTGTTATTTTTCTGAATTCTGATGTTATTACATTTTTCAAACTCTTGAGAAATCAAGAAGTTGTTTATGATTTCGTTGGAACTTATTTCCTACATTATAAAAGTTTTTATTAATAATAATAATATTGATAATACCACATTCTAAATATATACTATTTTGTAATAATACGATACATATTTTAATATATACAAGGCTGTTCCAAAATTATCGCAAAAAAAGTTATATTATTGTAAAAATAATTTTGCTGAAATTCACAAAAATAATAAAATAATAACATTAAACATTTAAACAACACAAATTTAATTACATTAATTTTAGTGTTTTCTAATTTTTATTCATTAGTATAACCTATCAATGAAGTGGCAATGTTTGCTTCAAGTAATGTACAATTATTTTTGCAAATTTCGAAAAAATTCTTCTTGCGTTGAATTCAGTACATTAAATAATATATAATCTTTAATTTTTTTGCAATAATTTT
Source organism: Pterostichus niger (assembly GCA_947425015.1). Taxonomy (NCBI): domain Eukaryota; kingdom Metazoa; phylum Arthropoda; class Insecta; order Coleoptera; family Carabidae; genus Pterostichus; species Pterostichus niger. The sequence continues at coordinate 17,773,097 of OX380347.1, forward strand.
GAAGCACCCTGAACAAGTAAAATAAAATAGATGAATTTTTTTCTTGTAAAACTGGATCAAGAAGGCAATTTAAAGAAAAATCTTATTTCCTATGTTATTTGCGTATGGCGCAGTTCTCATGAAACATCCTGTATATATTAGTAAAATAAACCATTTCAACCAAAAATAGATTTGTGTAAAATAATATCAAAACTGTATTATGATAAGGTTCTAGAAAATGAAATAATTATTTGAAATCAAAGTTCGGAATGTATGAGTTTCAATAATGAATTCCTCTAGAATACAATATAGAATAGTTGCATTATAGTTTCAATAATTGTTATCAATATTCCGTTTGAGGTTTCATTATGTATGCACGTAGTTTCCAGAACAATTAATTATTAATTGGCAAATGCATATTCACTTCAATCGACATAACACATTATATGGTTATTCAACTGTGAATACATATTGGTAATATTTCAATTAAAATTATCAAAATCTATTTTATATTTGAAATAATTTTCATTCAAATCATTTTCGACGCATTAAATAATAATCATCAAAACTTATTTTCAAATATTCCTATTAATAATGTAACATTTTGGGTATTCTAAATTTAAATAATTGTAATCTGCATACTTGTATATTTTACTGAATATCTATATTTTATTGTTTATTCATTTACGAATTTTCAGGATTTTATAAAGTTTGGCCAAAGAATCTATTTACAAATTAGATTTCCAAATTTTTCTGAAAATATAACGAATTTCTGTCTCCTGAAAATTTGTGATTTTCCAGTTGGTCATCATTTTTTTTTTAAATAACAGTGGAATTTCGTCTGCCTGTGGGTTTGAGAACTTGAGTTCGAATCCTGCGGCTGGTGATCTGTACTCTGCATTCAAATTACCTCGGTGGCAGAATACCACACCCAGTAAACGGTTAAATATTATATTTAATTTATTGAAATTGTATTTCCTAAAAAAAATTGTTGAATGGCACTTTCTTTTTTGGGATAATTCAGAATTACTCATATAATAAATAAAGATGAATAAAAAAATAAAATATAAAGTAAACACTTGGCTATGTGTCACAAAATTCAGCCTCCAAGTCACCTTATGAGGGCATCGTCAGAGGCTGGCCAGCACAGTTAGTAACCATAGACGCGTTTCGCTCTTATTAGAGCTCATCAGTATGGTATAACTCACTTCTTCACCTGGCCAGCCTCTGACGATGCCCTCATAAGGTGACTTGGAGGCTGAATGTTGTGAAACATAGCCAAGTGTTTACTTTATATTTTTTATTAAATCTTGTTTCACCAAGTGTTTGATGACAATTAATTTTGTCTTTGTTGTTAAAAATATAAAAGTTTAGTATGAAGTAAAACATATTATTATATTTACAAATGCTCAATTAACAATTTATAATCTTCAACAGACAGATTAAATTTGAGCTTCAATTTTATTCTGGATTGAAATGATTGAATCTCGAGCAATAACGAAAGAAGTTTAAAATAAAAAATAGGAAACTTAAGAAATCACTTTTCTTTAGTGACCTTGACTTTAATGATATATTGAGGCACATTAGATTAGCTATGCCTATATTTTAAATAATTAAATTTTCATGAATTTTCTTTCAAAATGACGTAATTAATTAATTTTCCGGGGGACGAGGTCGTTTTTTGAAGCCAGAATTTTTTTTTAAACAGACATAAATTTCTTGTTATTCGAGTATTAGTATACTAGAGCGATTAACAAAACAAAATTATGTAAATACATTTGGAATTATAGTTATTCATACGTCATACAATTAGTGCTATAATATTAATAATATTTGTGAATTAGAAATGGAATTAAAATTGAATCTAAAAACGGTATGAGCGGATAATCTGGAATTTGGCTACAAATGTTTTGGGTTAATCCTTAAAATTATTTTCCAGCATGACCATTGACCTAATAAAGCTTAGTTTTTAATGCAAATCTTAATGATAAATGTCTCTGCATAAATCAAGAATAAATATTTGTAGTTACTTTAAATATACCTTTCCAAAATTCAGCAAAATTGAATGAATTTGAAAAGTTACTAAAAAATAACTAGCCAAGCTACTTAGCTCGAAAAATAAATGTGTAATAATTTTCGCGAATAAAAAAAGTAATAATATAATTGAATTAGAGATAAAAATTGGGATATTACCAGGATTTGAACCTATGATCTATGAATTCCGGTCGCCATAGACCCAAGTTTAAATCATGCCGGTATCCCAATTTTTCTCTTAATTCAATTTAATTTTTTTTCTAAATTATTTGCATTTTATATGAAGCTTACAGTTTGAGTAGTACTGGCTTCAATTATAATAATTATAAGTTTCTGACTAATTAAATTAAATTTTTATTACTTATTTATTATTTATTAATTATATATGGGATAGGTGGCTCGGATTCGATTCCCACACCCGAGAAACAATTTTCACCACATTAAATTACCCCTAACATCTTTAAGGGTCATGATTTGACGGCTGGTAACCGCACTTTACGCGCATAAATATATCACTTTGAACTGCTACAGGAGAGAGCTACACCCAGTGATGGGTAAATAGAACGTTACTTAATATAATATGGAGTAGGTGGTCTAGTGGGTATGCAGTCAGTTTGCGGTTCTTGAGGACCCAAGTTCGATTCCCGTATCCGACAAACTGGCTTTCACCAATTTAATATCAATTCCTGTGGCTCCCCCTCGACCAACAACTTTGGGGACCGCGATTTGATGGCTGGTAACCGCACTTCACGCATAAAAATATATCACTTACCGAGATCTGCTACGGCGGATTGCCACACCCAGTAATGGGTAAAAGGTGTGATGATATATTTATTTATTTATATAATATAATCTTTAATATTAAAATTGAAGTCACATTATGTATATAATAACCAACTGAAAAACAGTGGCAATAAAAATGTGTAGTACAAATTATATTGCTTTAAAAAAAACACACACACTTTTTGATCCGAACTTTCTGCCATTTAATTTTCTTCCGGAAGTATTGAAACAGCATGTATAAATATACAAAAGAGACCACGGTTATCAGTGCTTTGATGGCGCCTTATTATCTCGGCGCCCTGGGCACGTGCGGCCCTGATTCTAATCCTAATGAATCGTAATCGCAGAGCAACCAACACCCATCTTGCATCTCTGTCTCTCTATCCAGAGATTGAATATTCGGTTTCCCTTTAGAACAGTGTTTTAACACAAGATATTTCATTGTCGGTTCAGGTTCGTCTTCGTCAGGCGCATATTAGAAAGAGTCGAACGGGATCTACTCTTCCTCACGATATTAATTAAGACATGTTCGTGCTATTGTTAGAGATATTATTGTTGTAATCTATTAATTGGATGTAATTTTGATTAGTTTTCTGCAAGGGTTTCTTGGGTTCGTATCAGTTTGCCAGAGCTGGAATTAATTTTACCATCTTCAGCTGTAATATCAAACATTTTATATTGAACTACAGTGGAAAAAGCGCTTTTCTTTTTCACGATATTCTTTTTAAAATATATTTTTTCTACGATTGCTATGAAAAGTTGACAATTACGACATTTGTCATCGTAAAGTTGACGTTTTTTTGTGGAACAATCGAAAAATATCTTTTTTAAATGCGCGCTTATTTTAATAGTTACTAGGGATGCAAACAAAACAGAAACTTGTCATCGACAGTTGCCAAAATGAATTTATTTTCAGTACGTATACTTTTTTTAATAATTTGAAGATGCAATCGAAGAAAAAATTATGTGTGTATCACGAGCGTAAAGTGTCTTTGTTCCTCTTACACTATTGCAGCGCGAGCCGAAGACAGTGTACGAGTAATAAAGAATCACTTTACGCTGTTAATACAGAAATAACTATATTCGAACTTTATGAAGCTTGTCAACATGTGATTAAGATGTTATTTAGCGCCATATAAACCAGTATTAAATGACATTTTAATAACGGCAGCAGAAATAAAATATTAATTTTCTATTTGTAAAATAACATGAACAGGCGCGGTGGCCGAGCGTGTTAAGGCACATCTCTTAACATACTGTGACGTCACCCGAGCCAAGGTTCGTCAGTTCGAATCCGCCTTTCGACAATGTGTGATTTGTCGTTAAATATAAAAATACAGTTACATGTATTTATCACACTCGGGCGCTATAAGCTAGTCACTTATACGCCTTAAATAATGTAGCAATTGACTACGAAAACCGGCAGTACGGCAGTGTAAAAACTGCGGCTCGGTGTGTCCGGTAGGCCCAGGCCCGATTTGGGCTGTAGTGCCATCAGAAGAAGAAGAAGAAAATAACATGTATGTAACACTGAAATTTTTGTTTTTCTCGAGAGGGAAAACTAATTTTCTTTACTGTTTCACGAAAAAAAGAGTTTTCTACGTATGCCGTGAAAGAATCTATTTTCTATTTACTTTAAAATTATTTGTAAACCTTTGACAATGAGGAATATGCAGTGCATATCTCGTAATGTAAAAACCGAGTATAAAGGATGAAGTTTGTTAGGTTTAAGCTCTTTGTGTTGTACAAGTTCAACAAGAAATATGTTCCTCTTCAAAGCAGAACTTTATCCGTAAATATATAAAATACATTTTATGACTTAATGTTATTTACTTTTATACAATTTTATCCAGACATATTCCTACGCGACTAGTGATAACGAGAAATCATCTAATCGAGTTAAAAACTCATTTCGTTTCGAATGTAAATCTTGACGTTTCATGTTTTACAGGGTTGACCTGATTTAAGTCATTTGATTCAAATCAGTGTGATTTTATATTTCAATAATTTTTTGTTATTTTTGTTGCATTTTGTACTAATTTAATTATATTTCTGGTTCGAATTCAGCGAGCCGTCGTAAGATAGTTCATATATTTTTAGCTTGAATGGAAATCAAATTCGAATGATATCCACACCGCTGTTCTGCCGATCAATTACCTTTAATAAATCGTTGAGGATATACGAGTAAAAATATATAAATATATAACAACAAAGACAAAATTAATTGTCATCCAACACTTGGTGAAACTAGGTTTAATAAAAAGTATAAAATAAACACTTGGCTCAGTTTCACAAAATTCAGCCTCCAAGTCATCTTATCAGGGCATCGTTAGAGGCTGGCCAGCACAGTTAGTAACCATAGACGCGTTTCGCTGTTATTAGAGCTCATCAGTATGGTATAACTCACTTCTTCACTTAGAACAAAGTTCACGTGAAGAAGCTGGTGACGAAGAACTGTGCCAGCAGAGAATAAGATCTCTAACAAACAGGTAAGATGACATGAGAAGTTCTGTGGAACAGGTCATGCCATCTACCGAAAAAAGGAAAAGCTACGCAATAGCAATTTAAATAACAACAAAGACAAAATTAATTGTCATCCAACACTTGGTGAAACTAGGTTTAATAAAAAGTATAAAATAAACACTTGGCTCAGTTTCACAAAATTCAGCCTCCAAGTCACCTTATGAGGGCATCGTCTGAGGCTGGCCAGCACAGTTAGTAACCATAGACGCGTTTCGCTCTTATTAGAGCTCATCAGTATGGTATAACTCACTTCTTCACTTAGAACAAAGTTCACGTGAAGAAGCTGGTGACGAAGAACTGTGCCAGCAGAGAATAAGATCTCTAACAAACAGGTAAGATGACATGAGAAGTTCTGTGGAACAGGTCATGCCATCTACCGAAAAAAGGAAAAGCTACGCAATAGCAATTTAAATAACAACAAAGACAAAATTAATTGTCATCCAACACTTGGTGAAACTAGGTTTAATAAAAAGTATAAAATAAACACTTGGCCCAGTTTCACAAAATTCAGCCTCCAAGTCACCTTATGAGGGCATCGTCAGAGGCTGGCCAGCACAGTTAGTAACCATAGACGCGTTTCGCTCTTATTAGAGCTCATCAGTATGGTATAATTCACTTCTTCACCTAGAACAAAGTTCACGTGAAGAAGCTGGTGACGAAGAACTGTGCCAGCAGAGAATAAGATCTCTAACAAACAGGTAAGATGCCATGAGAAGTTCTGTGGAACAGGTCATGCCATCTACCGAAAAAAGGAAAAGCTACGCAATAGCAATTTAAATAACAACAAAGACAAAAATAATTGTCATCCAACACTTGGTGAAACTAGGTTTAATAAAAAGTATAAAATAAACACTTGGCTATGTCTTACAAAATTCAGCCTCCAAGTCGTCTTATGAGGGCATCGTCAGAGGCTGGCCAGCACAGTTAGTAACCATAGACGCGTTTCGCTCTTATTAGAGCTCATCAGTATGGTATAACTCACTTCTTCACCTAGAACAAAGTTCACGTGAAGAAGCTGGTGACGAAGAACTGTGCCAGCAGAGAATAAGATCTCTAACAAACAGGTAAGATGACATGAGAAGTTCTGTGGAACAGGTCATGCCATCTACCGAAAAAAGGAAAAGCTACGCAATAGCAATTTAAATAACAACAAAGACAAAATTAATTGTCATCCAACACTTGGTGAAACTAGGTTTAATAAAAAGTATAAAATAAACACTTGGCTCAGTTTTACAAAATTCAGCCTCCAAGTCATCTTATGAGGGCATCGTCAGAGGCTGGCCAGCACAGTTAGTAACCATAGACGCGTTTCGCTCTTATTAGAGCTCATAAATAAATAAAAATAATAAATATATCATCATAAAAATTGTGTGAAACTCTGATATCTCTAAAGAGTTGAATATTGAGTAAGCCATCTAAATATAACAGAAATAAATTAAAAATAGCCTTAAACAGTATTCGTAAGTGTTAAATTTAAATTTTATGAACGCATATAGACAGAGTTGTTGGTTCTTTCAGCGTTCAGAAGGCAACTAGGCTATTTTTATAATGTTTGAATGTGAAGGAGTGTTTAGAAGATTAAAAATGAAGCAAGTTCCTGTATGATAAACAATTACTTTGAGTGCTTGAGATAATTGACTCTTTGTTTATTGTATACACAAACTTTTGTTGTATACGGTTACAGTTTTCAGACTGGTTGTTGTCTTCATATACTTACCTTACAATGAAATATGCATGGTGTTAATTAAAGCACGGACCATAAGCGTTTAATATGGGAAATCAGTTTTATTTTAAGCAGAAGTGTATTACAGGCACGGTGGCCGAGCGTGTTAAGGCACATCTCTTAACACACTGTGACGTCACCCGAGCCATGGTTCGTCAGTTCGAATCCGCCTGTCGACAATGTGAGATTTGTCGTAAAATATAAAATACAGTTACATGTTACACTCGGGTACTATAAGCTAGTCACTTAAATAATATAGCATTCGACTAGGAAAACCTGTGGCGCGGTGTGTCGGGCTGTAACGCCACAGATGATGATGATGTATTAAGAGCGTAAAGTGATTCTTTGTTATTCGAACACGGTAATTGCAGCGTGAACCGAAGGCGAGAGCTGCAATAGTGTAAGAGGAACAAAGACACTTTACGCTCGTGATACACACATTATTTTTTCTACGATTGGATCTTCAAATTATTAAAAAAGTATACGTACTAAAAATAAATTCGTTTTGTCAATATCACAAGTTTCTGTTTTGTTTGTAACCCTGGTAACTATTGAAATAAGCGCGCGTTTAATATCTTTTTCGCGCGTTGCCATTGGAGACTTGCCACAAAGATATTTTTCGATTGCTCCACAGAAAACGTCAACTTTACGATGACAAATGTGAGCGTAATTGTCCACTTTTCAAAGCAAACATAGATAAAATGGATTTACCTCTTAATTTTTTTTGCAATAATTTTTATACAACTTTTATATATTAATTATTAAATCCCAGATTTAACTACTCGTAATAATAATAATTACAATTCATGTGTTTAAAAATACCATCTGTTTCGTCATCCCCTATTTAATGAATAGACGCTATATCTAGAATTCTATAGATTCGTAACACATGTCCCTTCTTATGTAAAAGGCACCAGAAATCAATAAAGTGACAACGATATTTTTAGAGTAATTACATTTTTATACTCTTTTAAACATAATAAAATCAGTTATTGAAATATTGTATAAAGGCGACATCTCCGGAAAATGTAGGTATCAAATAGATTGTTAAAATACTTTATAGAGATATTGAGTTCAGATATTTTTGAATCGCTAAGCAGGGTTATTAATTTAAAAAATAATATTTTTTTTTTATACATGTAGTTTCGATTATTATTAAGTTTTAACATAAATTTGTTAAACTATATGTTCGACTATACGTGTTTACAACTAGAGTGGCCAAATTAAGAAATAGGTTAGGTGTTGAAAAGGCAGGAAAATTGGTAGTTTTGTTCAAATATTATAACTTTAAAACAACTAACGAATAATAGAAAGATAAATGAGAATAGTTGTATTTTTTGTTTTATGATTCCATTGTGTTTTGTTTAATATTAATTCATTCAATAAACAAATATTGAAACTTATTTTGTCTGTTTTACAAAAAAACCTTAAAAATGTTTTTTAAACAACTAAATTTTTATTAAGACACTTGTTTTGTTCTGTACCAAAAATCTAATTAAATTAATACGGAATACAAAAAGAAAATCAAAAAATGATATAAATCAATGATTTAACAAAAAATCACACTGATTTAAAACAAGATTTCAATCAAATGATTTAAATCACGCCAACCTTGATGCTACGTAAGATGTCCAATTTAAATAGAAATTCACATTACGAATATAATATCATTATCTACATTTTAAATTTTTTAAATGCTCTTTTTGTAGTACTGTACGTACTAGAACAAGACAGTTAATGTTATTACCAGTGCTATTCTTTGTAAAAAGTTTCCTCTTTGTGCTAAAAATACTTTTGAAATTTTGTTCCAATTTAATTATAAATAAATCGAATATTTTGTTTCTACGAAACATTTTATAAGACGTAATAGAAAAGATCAGTCGTCTTCTCGTATTACTTACTTCTACAAAATGTAATTCTTTCTATCTTCTATTTGACGAATTTTTCTCTAAAATTATTTAGCAATATTTAGGGGTGGATCGACTTAAATGTGTATAATAAATTAACTTTTATTAGAATGTGGTTTTATACAAAAACCGATTTTTGAAAAATGAAGTTTTGGAATTCCAATATAAAATAATTATACAAATCTGTACAATTTTTTTAGTTTATTTAATATTTATTATATTAATTGTTTGTGTGGTTTGGCACTTGGTGAAACATTTTAAATTATAAAATTAAAACACTTGGTATATTTCACATAAAAATATATTTTATGTGAAATATACCAAGTGTTTTAATTTTATAATTATTTAATATTTATTATATTACGAAACTGTAACAGAATATAATATAGGGTTTTTTTTTTTGGCGAACTAATGACTTTAGAAAATAAGTTATATACATATGTGGCTAATTTAGTAGTAATAATAAATCCTGTATTCAAACAGTGGTTCTCAAACGGAAAACAAATTTTGGAAAAAATAATAACCTATACAGGAAAAAAACTGATCATGGAATATTTTTTTTTTAATTCGCTAAATTAAGGATGTGTTACTTGAAATGAACATTTTTAGGGCCACTGGATTAGCGTACTTTATTGCTTGACCTGCTGCATTTAACTAAATTAAATGATTAATTACACAACATCAGACATTTATTTGGTGTTGTGTAAACAATTACTTGTAAGAAGATTTAAATAACATTATTAAAAATACCTATCAACCAGTGGCTAACAAAATGTTGCCTTTAAATACAATGCAAATTTAAAAAAATCTTTTTGTTCCATGATCAGTACGTCTTATAGTATATACCCTCAGTGGTATCGAATCGGTCTGTGGATCTTGAGAACCCTGGTTCGATCCCCACAGCCGACAAACAATTTTCACCAATTTAAATCTACCTCTGTAGCTTCCCCTCCACTAATATCTTTGGGAGCCGTGATTTGACGGCTGGTAACCGCATTTCACGCGAAGAAATATATCATTTACCGAGATCTGCTTAGGCAGAGTGCCACACTCAGTAAAGGCGTGGTGATATATTTATTTTTATTTTTTCCCGAAGTACAGATACAAATACAGTGGTAACAATTATTTCGAAAAAAATGTCATTAAAAATTAAAAATGATGTTCAATATTGAAGTAGGCTATGCATAAATATACTGGGTGTATTTTTTTAATATGATGATTGTTGCTTCCCTAATTAAATTAGACCAAAAGTGTAAATACAAAAAATATTTAAAACTGCATCTAATGAGTGTTGACTTGTTGCTCATTTGTTTTTATGCAAGAGTAACAAGCAAACGAAAAATGGTTTTTATTTGATACGTTCATTAAATAAATAAATAAAATAATAATAAAAATTATTTTGTTTCGTTGTTTTCCACAGCACTCTCAATCCCAAATTTTCTTATTGGTTGAATATCCCAATAAACGTCCAAAATTTTCATGAGATTTGCCATTAAAATATACGCACATATTTTACGTGTGCTGTGATTGCAATTAAAGAACCAACCTTACAACCATGGCATTAGAACAACCCTATATAATGTTTCATTTTATTGTATCGCGAATATACTTAGGGAAAGTATTCCTAAAGGTGCTATTAAAGCTATCGTAACCTCTTTCCGATCGCTAACGCTAACTACCGAATCCTTTTAGCCTATAATCGACTGCTGCCCGTCGTAGTGTCGTAGAGCGTGGCTCACTAACGCACAGTAGACAGATACAGTGACACCAGAACATAACCAAGCTTTTAACGCGATCGAAAACCAAAAATCCCCACGTGCTATTCAACAAAGTCGTGACACGCGTAATTGCTTCAAATTGTGCTGGGTTCATTTCTTTTACTAGGTTGGCTTCGCAGTTTATTTATACATTCACAGATATTTAGTTTTGACTTCCGGAACTGAAACCTACTTCCTATACAGGGTGTTTCGTTTATGACTAGAGAAAAATATTATATTGTTTTAAAGGAATAAGTCATTTCCAATACCACCTAAGAACAAATGGATAAATATGATTGAAGGATTGTTGCGTTAGCGAAAGATTCCGAGCGTGAAGAATAAACGAGCTTGTATGAAAAGAATTACGAATGTGGTTGAAGCAAAAGTGGTGTGTCAGGATAGGAATGTTTGGCGAAAATTTACCTGCAATTGTGTGGAGTTCTTTTCTTATCTTTTTGATTCATTTTCTGTTTTTACTATACAGTGTCTAACTACAATTGTGTTAAATGTGTTTTTAAACAAGCGCAGGACATGCTGCCTTCATTTCTTTATAGATTCGTTGTTAGAGAAGTGGGCGTAAGTGAAGATTTACGAAACAGGTGTACAGGAGCGAATGGATGGATGTTTGTTGCGTGATGATGGATTTTGGTTGTGAGGAAAGAAAGTTCGTATGGACTATGGAGGAAGTGTTAATGTGGTCGAAACGAGTATCGTGTGTTAGGATGAGAATGTTGATGGATTCGTGCTACCCCATTTAATGGGATATAGCGTGATGTTATGTATGTATGTATGTGACCACGAAGAATGAAAATAGAGTATATTTCTCTTTCTCTTCTTTTTATTGGGTTTTATGAATTGTGCGTATGCCTAAATATATTATTGATTGTGGTGCTCAAACTTGAATGTTCATTGTCATAGTCAAGTATACAAGTGAACTAAATGCAATTGTATTTTGATAAACTTACAGTCAATACTAAATATCGTTGAAAGTATTGTAATATAATTTATGCCTAATACCAACTAGAAATCAGCGAATTTCATTCAAAAACAGTGACAAAAGTGTTTCGTATTTCACCGTGGAATTATAAGTTTGATTTGAAACTTGTTCGACAATGAAAACTAGTTCCAGACGTACTCAAACTTTATATTGTCTTCCATACGTTATTATTTGTTTGTTGGTTCAAATTTCCAAATAGAGTTTTTTTTAATGAACTTCAGTTTTGCTTGATATAAAATCAAATTAGACAAATTGGAAAATACTTTGTAAAACTAATCTTTTTGTCGCAAATAATTTGAAAGAAGATTCTTTATAAATCTGCAAGCTTTTTCAAAAGAGCTTGACATTTTCAACATGGAAAATGTTCGCATATTTTCTTCTTTCAAATATTTCTTATTTTTATTTGAAGCATTTTGATCATTCTTTACACAAGAGTGAATATTGTCAAAAATAAATAATAATATTATTTTATGTAACAAGTTTTATAAACGTCGTTTTAATTACGAGTGTATAAATAACGAGTATTTAAAGAGTTTATAAAACGAGTCACATACTATACTTTTTCTACTATCGCAAATTAAGACAACAAAAGAAAAATTAAATTTTATGAATTACCTAAAATATAAGGTTAAGTTACAATGACAGCTAACTTCACCCCGTGCTTAATATTTCAAGCAGTGAGTAAAACATTCGAAACTACAATTAGTCATCATGTGATTAAGATATTATTTACCAGTACATTAAATAACATTTTAATAACGGTAGTAGAAAAATTATATTATACGTAATCTTTAAATTGTATTGGGTAATACATTCATTATGTTTGTGTTTTTGATAGATTAAGGCCGTGACTAATAATTTTTAACTCACAACTCACACTTAATTGTTATTATTTTCGCCAAACCTATTTAGACATGAAAGTGTTATTTCCAGTTAAGTAATTAGTAGAAAAAGTGTAGTATTGCGTGTAATGGCTATTACTCGTTCGTCGGGTAATTGACTGTTATAATAATTCAAATTATTATAATATTTAGAATATTTTATCACTTTTATTTTTGTGTTTGTCATATTATCATACAAAAGTTTAATCAAACAATAAAAATATTTACTTAATAGTTTATAAACGTTTAGAATATTCGATGTTATGTTATTAAATTTGCAGATTTATTGAAAATATCGGCAATATTTTAAGTAATACGTATCGCGTGGTTTGGTATAAATATGAAAATAAACAATTTTTTGATTGTACAATATTTTATGTTAAAATAAACATTGATTTTTAATGTTTAAAATAAATCTAACGTCACCAAACGATGATGAATGCTTGGGCGTCATATGATATTTACGAATTATAATAGCAAAATAAATTGTGAACGCTATAAAACATATTTTGCATGTATACATTATACCAACATCAAATATGACCGTACTGCTAGCTAAAGCGATATCAATTTTTTTGTCTTTATTGAGAATTACAGATACATTTTTCTAATTGGAATCAGGGTTGGAAAAAATCATGAATTAAAAAAAATAAAAATGATTTTCTTAAAAAAATATGTAGTTTCGATTATACGTGTTTACAATTTGGGTGGCCGAATTAAGACATAAGTTCGGTGTCGAAAAGGCAGGAAAATTGGTATTTTTGTTCAAATATTATAACTGTAAAACAACTAATGAGAATATTTGTATTTTTTATGATTCCATTGAATAGATATTGTGTTTTGTTTAATATTTATTCATCTAATTAATAAATATTGAAAATTATTTTGTCTGTTTTGCAAAAAAAAAACCTTCAAAATGTTTATTAACACTTGTTCTGTTCTGTACCAGAAATATAATTAAATTAATACAAAATACAAAAAAAAAAAATACGGTTTAAATCAATGACGTTTAAAAAATTCACACTGATTTAAATCAACCCTGATTGAAATCTCGGGACAAGAATTGTAAAAATCGTTTTAATTTCTTCAAATTATTAGAATTTTCGAAGAGAAAACAGAGATAATGACATTGGAATGCGTGGAAAAATAAGTGGAAATGACGTAATTAGATAGATAAGTTTATCAATTTATGAAAGAATTATTTATTGACATGAAAAAACAATGATTAGAGTGTTTATATATACAGGGTGTAACAGTAAAAGTGTAGATTCGTTGCACAAATTATTTTAGAAAACATGTTCTACAGATTTAATTTTATCATGTTTTGTTTTCAACAGTTAGTAACTTTAAAAATTACAGTTATAATGACAGCTAACTGCACCCCGTGCTTAATATTTCAAGCCGTGATTAAAACATTCGAAGCCACAGCTTGTCAACATGTGATTAAGATGTTATGTATCGCTATGGAAACCAGTACGTTAAATGACATTTTTATAACGCGAGTAGAAAAATTCGTTTATAACGGTTATATTTCTATAAATAATTTTCAATTTGTTTATTTTGAAAATATTGCATTTTTGACAAAAATAAACTGTTTATGTTTAAATTTAGAATAACATGATCTATTTTTAAAATCATCTTTAAATATGGATGCAAAACTAGAGCAAGTTTTAAATACGTATATTAACATGTTGTCACTGTCAATATCTTCTTTGATTATTAAGAACTTTTTAAATTGTGTGTAAAGCATGCAAAATTAATTCTGTTTATTGATTTTAATATAGAATTTAATGCTCTACAACATTTATTTGAAGCTTTGTTCTGTAAAATCTTAAGGGAAGCAAGAAATTATAAAAATATGATTTTACGTGTCGCGGCAATTATCCTGTAGATAAAACAAGTACGTAGCAACTGTCTTAAAAATGATTCCTGACTTCACGCGTATATCACAGCATTTACGTCACGTTCTTGTTCAGCATGAAGTTGTTCGTTTCCGGTTACAAGTCGTCTGCTTCCTTTCCGTTGCGTTATAGTGCGATGTGCGAAGACCGTGACGTACGAATACGAACAACGCACCCAGCTAGTTCAAGTGTTTCCTTAATAATGAATGATGGAAATTCGAAACGCTCTAACTTAACAATGTGTTCGTTGAACGGTATGCATATGATGATAAATGTGTGCTTGTGCTACTGTAGAACGAAACATCACATTTGTTTGAGGTATTCTCACTACAAAAATATGTTTATTCATTAATAAGCGAGAGGCCGCGTGTTAAAATCTTAGTTACTGTCGTTAAAATTAGACAAATATTTTTTAAAATTTTTGTCATATTTGAAAATGTGCGCCGATAAAAAATATTTACCCAATAGTGTTTGAAAATCAGTTTTTCGTCATTATCTAGTGACATATGAGAATATTAGAGAAAACAAAAACATCCCCCAAATGCTATGATAGCCCCTCAAACTCGAGGTATTCCTATATACGGGGTGTTTACTTTATGGAAAATGCAATTAATTTTACGAAACTCAAATAAATTCTTAGCCATTTAATTTTTATTCTAAATTTGTGAACTACTTGTATAATTTAATTTTAACATAGAAAATCACTAAAAATTAATTATAGTCCAAAAGACTTTGCAATTACGTCCGTTATTTATTTGTTATACAATACATACGTTCATTGTTTTGTTTCAATCATTTTCAAGCTATTACGTTACGGAGCAAAAAAAAGTTGCATATTGCATTTTAATTAAATTGTTAGTAGAATAGAGTACTAACAATCAGTTTATCCCCGGGAAATTTAATTTAAAACTCTATTAAATTCTCCCACATGAAGTAATTTCCAGGAAAATATAATAATGTATAAATATGATGTCGAAAAACAGACTGATTTTTTAACAATATTAAACAACTTTTAATTTGTTTTATAAAACTTCGTTGCATTATACAGCAAACATTATTAAAATTTGATGCATAGTTTTACAAAAATAGTGAACAATGAATGCTTCATCTGAACATGTAATTAACATCTTTTTTCAAGACAAGCCGAAGTATAGAAACTTCTATTATCTTATAACTGGGTCAGTGGATCCATTTTATGTTATTTCCTTTTCATTATCAATTGGTCTGTTGATCATTATCTCTTCTTTGGTTCGTTCGGTGTCACTGAGTCGTTTGCACAGCCATGGCTAGACGGCGCTGACAGCAGACGAGCTGTCACTAATGATTCTAGTTTAGTTTTCATTTTTTTCTTTTTAGTTCTGTTCTAGTAAACATGTTTATGAAGCACTATTATTCTTGCAACTGAATTATTGCGTACTAAATTTATACTTAATGTCGTCAACTAAGAACTGTCAAGAAATGTAAGAATTTATTTTATTTTCGATAAATTTCTATCTTACATTTTGATTCGATTAAAACGAAAAATCGTAGGGATTAGGCTTGACTTGATTTAAAGCATTTTTTTATTTTTATTTTTTTGTATTAATTTTATTATATTTCTGGCACAGAACAAAATAAGTGTTAAAAAAAAAACAACAACAAAGACAAAATTAATTGTCTTTGAATGCTCACTTGGTGAAACTAGGCTTAATAATAAAATATAAAACTAAACACTTGTCTAAATCTCACAAAATTCTTCGTCACACAGCTCCTTCATGTGAACTTTATTCTAGGTGGAGGAGTGGGTTATACCATTCTGATGAGCTCTAATAAGAGCGAAACGCGTCTATGGTAACTAACTGTGCTGGCTAGTCTCTGACGATGACCTCATAAGTTGACTTGGAGGCTGAATTTTGCGAGACAAGTGTTTAGTTTTATATTTTATTATAAAACAAGTGCTATGTAAAAAACATTTTTGAGTTTTTTTTTTGAAAAACAAACAAAATAATTGTCAATATTTAACAAAACACAATATCCATTTAATGGAAGCATAAAAAAATATAAATAAACTAAATCATACATTATTATGAAAAAATGTCACTCTCTTTTACCTTTCTATTATTCGTTTAAATATTTATCTTTATTTAAATTCCCATAAAAATTGCAACTATTGTTTTCTTCACGAAAAAATCCGAGAAAATTTCTATCACTCTGCACAACGTGTCTTCAATTGAATGAAAACAATCAAATCTACGAGAAATATAATTTAATAATGCTCTTAAATGACTAATATAGTTTCTTAAGAATCATTCAATGACAAGTTTTTCATTTAAGTTTTTGGTAAATTCAAGTGAATTTAAGGTTTGTACTAAATTATTTCTTCCTTGCAAGATTTGATTAAAATCTATGGCTGGTAGCACAAGCTCTGTTTTTGCTTGTTTTAAGAGCAGTGTTTTTGGGTGTTTTAGCTATCTCTAACATGTTAAAACCGTGCTCTTAGAACACCCAAAAACAGAGCTTGTGCTACCAGCCATTGAAATTATTTAAGATATTGATAAATACCATTCGCGGGCCATATAAAAGTATGAAATGGGCCGGATGTGACCCGCTGGCCCTAGTTTGAACTAAAACCTGTGCACAAATATAGTCTGAATCTGCATTGCTATTGACGTCATCATCAAACTATCAGGTTGAACACTCGATCGAGTCTAACAGTGGCCGCTTGTCGCTCCGCAATACGATGTAATTATTGCTGAAGGATATTGAAGATGTCAATGCAATGATTTCACCGAACGAATATCGAATGTCCTCTTTTCCGGCAAAAATACTCGACGTCTGTCTGTAAGTCGTACCATGGAAAATTATTTGCATCTCGTATTAAAATGAAAAGTAAACAACATGACATTATTTGTCATTGCTTCTAAAGTAATTGAAATGCAGCAGTTTTATGTTGTGATTAAGTCCTTAATTGTTTGGTGAAGAAATGCATGCGAGGAAATTCGAATTTTCGGATATATTTTAAACTAGTAAATAAACCTTTTCAAATTCTTCAAGTTTACAGAATATCTTGCGGTCATGTTTTATTTATATCTTTGTAGAATATTCATAAGAACTTGACAATAACATCATCAAAAATGTGCGCATCTTTTCTGCTGTCAAACGTTATTTTTAGAAAAAAATGCATCAAATATGAAAACCTAAAGTTCGCGAATTCACAAAAGGCAAGCTTGAATCATCGGAACGATCTTCCTCATAGGTAATAATTTTAAATATGTACAAAATCTTTTTAAATTTGATGGTCCTACTTGAAGAGTATATATTGCATGACGTACTGATAACAGAGCAAAACGATTTTTTTAATATTCGTAGCAAACATTTGTAGTACCACTGTTTTCATTGCTATTCCTAACATATTAATAACTAAATTTTAATTGCAATATGGTGGCTATATTTCTGGATATCCTGGAAAACGGCTTGAATTGAAAAAACGGGTCAGAAATCCTTAAAAAGATCCACAGGTCGACTCGATAACACTGAAAATTACGTTTCCCTCATTCAATTTTGTTGTGATAAACTGCTTCCCTCACTAGTGATGAAAGTAAATAACTTTCCTCACTATTGAGGTAAATAGATACTATCACGACTAAATTGAGTGAGAAAAACAAAATTGCAATTATAAATTTTTGTGAGAAATTGCAGTAAAAAAAATTAATTTCTTTTACTAATTGAGTCCACCATTTTTTCTTATAATTCACTTAAATTAAAATCTAATAAATAACTACTGGCAATAAATTCATAAAGCAAGGAATATTTTTCTACTGACATATAAAATGTGAATCATTTGTTTAATTTTGTTTCATTTCCAAGGCTTTCCATTTAAGTTTTGCCGTTATAAAGCATGCAAAATGCAAAAAGAATGTTATGCTCTACAAGATTTATTTGAAGCTTTTTTGTCTAAAATAATAAGGGAAGCAGGAAATTATAAAAATATGAGTTTACATGTTAAAGTTCTATGTTCCGATGTCGAGCTCACCAACCTATATATTCTAAAAAGTAGAAATATCAAAAATATATTCTGTAAAATGCTCTCTCTGAATATATTGACTTCAACAATAAGGTATTTCAAATACTTTTTAATCTGTTTTTTGGTATCTGATGTTGTAGCTCAACTGTGCAATGCAATAAGTCTTAAAATTATTTATTTATTATTGGCATTTTAAAATTCTTTATATAAGTGCACGTGCACGATGTATGCAAAGTTATACAGATTATATTTCTTACAATTTGATATAGTTTCCGTGCTCAACCAACCAATAAAGTTGTGTCATGAAAACTAATGACGTTTCATCTACGTTTATAGTTGGTACCACACGACTTAAATTAAAACTGCTTTTCAAATACTTTTTCTACAACCATTAAGTAAATAAAATCTTTGTGCGTTTTTAGATAGATAATGCTGTTCATTACTAATGACTGTGACTAATAATTTATTACTCATGGGTTGTGGCTAATCACATCGACGTTGCTATGACAATGCGTGAATCAGTGCTACCACACGACTCAAATTAAAAATGCTTTTCAAATACTTTTTCTACGACCATTTAATAAATAAATTCTTTGTGCGTTTCTAGATAGATAATGCTGTTCATTACTAATGGCTGTGACTAATAATTTATTACTCACGGGTTGTGGCTAATCACATCGACGTTGCTATGACAATGCGAGAATCAGTGCTTCCACACGACTCAAATTAAAAATGCTTTTCAAATACTTTTCTAAATAAATTCTTTGTGCGTTTTTAGATAGATAATGCTGTTCATTACTAATGGCTGTGACTAATAATTTATTACTCACGGGTTGTGGCTAATCACATAAACGTTGCTATAACAACGCGTGAATCAGTGCTACCACACGACTCAAATTAAAAATGCTTTTCAAATACTTTTTCTAAATAAATTCTTTGTGCGTTTTTAGATAGATAATGCTGTTCATTACTAATGACTGTGACTAATAATTTATTACTCACGGGTTGTGGCTAATCACATAGACGTTGCTATAACAACGCGTGAATCAGTGCTACCACACGACTCAAATTAAAAATGCTTTTAAAATACTTTTTCTACGACCATTACGTAAATAAATTATGAGCGTTTCTTGATAGATAATGCAGTTCATTACTAATGACTGTGACTAATAATTTATTACTCATAATAATCAAATCTACGTTGCTATGACAAAAGCAGTGTCGGCCGTGAGTAATAATTTATTATTGACAAGCACACTAAAGATATTCATGTCATATAAATGGACTTGTCCTTTATTTATTTTAGCGATATCTATGATATTTCCCTAAACTTGACAAGTTTTTCTTCTTTTTTTATTTATTTTTAGGTTGGGAAATCGATTAATTTTGCAATTTGACAAAATTCAACGTTTCATCTCTGGAAATATAGCATTAATTTCTGTCATTTTTTGTTTGTAGTTTTTACAAAAATAAACCTAGTAAAATTAAAAATATTATTTTATTTTGTTCATTTTAATTTATTTATTTTACTGTTGATAACAACTGCAATGGTAAAAGTACTAAACGATTTTTGTTATTTTTAAAACAAATAGGATTTAATTAATTATATTAATTGAAAACACAGACGCTTATAATTTAATTCTACTGCATGACGAAAGCAAATTAATTAATAAACGTTCAACAATAACATTTTAAAGTTATTAATTATATATTGCTAAATCGTGTTAGTTATTAGTTATTATATTTAATTTGCTGTGAGCATTTTACAAATTAATTTCCAATAAAACACAATACCTGGGATTGCATTAAAATATTATTGATTTAAATTTTAAATTAATTTCGAAAATTTACCGCAAACTAACAAGTGGTCATCTGTGAAACACGTGCATGTTAATTTTTCATTTTATTACTTGTCTATTAAATTCAATTTTGTGTAAATAATATTGGGGAAAACACAAATAAAACTAAAACTCAATTCGACCATTTCATTTAATGAAATCAAATTGTCTTGATATACGTCTCAGATTCGAAGATAGATGATGTTTGTTAACCAGAAATTCAAACAAAACACTCTCAGTTTATCAATTTTGATTAATATACCTTCGGTTTCGCGGTGTCATATACTCTCGTCAATTGTTACCAAGCAAACACGCTCTCATATTAGGATCCTTCACTATTTTTTTTGAAAATTCATCTAAATTGAAAAACGTCTTAATCGATATTATTAGGATTCATTATTATTTATGGAGTTTTAGTTTACATATTAATTGAGAATAGGTATATAAACCAAATTTATAATTTCAATTTTGTTTAAATAGTGTTATTAACTAAACAATTGTATAAATTAGTTTTAGTGAATTTAAATTGAAATCTCAATATTTCAATCTCTGTCTTCTTTGTACGTAAAATCATTAACTAAACACGAACAAATCTTTGTAGATTCAATTCCGTGATTCAAATTAATGTGTTTTTTATACATTTCGTTTTCGTTTCCTCCGTTCCCTGAGGCTTACAAAGATTTACAGTATATCAAAGACTACGGTGAATATTCTCTCGTGATTTAAGACTATTTTAGTTTTATATTAAGTAACAAATTATTTTTATTATTTTTCTCTTGTTTCATTGCGTCAAATGTTTATAATAAGTTAATTAAATTACTTTATACCGTTACGTCAAAGAAAAATGTCTTAAAGAAAATTGTTAAATTTTAAGATAATTATAATTCTTATAAGCAGACAGAAAATAAAGAATTAAACAAATTCTGTAAAATTCATACCTTTGTTTCAGATTTGTTGATGAAAGCAACTGTACTGTTGAATATTTTAAAAACTAATTAAAATTATATTTACGGACTTACGGTTTCTTTGCAAAGTCAAAAATGTTCAAGTTTGGAAGAAAGTTTAATATTTAAGTTATTAAAGTTGCGTATAACGCTGAAAACTTATCGCGATCTTATATTTCAACTTTATAAAGTAATAATCAGTAAAAAAATCGAGTAAAATTACGTTTTTATGTACTACAATGATGGATTTGTTTTAGTTTTGATAAAATTGTTAAACAAAAATTTCCTCATTATTGTCGTAGACCCGAAAGATTTTGAAAGACTTTTAAATTTTCTAGAGCATAAAGTGTTTTGTGTTATTTGAATACATGCAAATTTTCATTGATATTCTATTGTGTTTAGTTAGTTTTCGGAGACGAAGTAGGCTGTGTTCTTTCTTCTTTCATTATTCCTTTATTCGCTTTGAACTTCTTCGTCTTCGTGTTTCTAAACATTGGTGAAATTCGAAATCGAATTTTGAATCCTTGTAAATGTTTTTGAACAATAGAACTTTATAGGTTAAATCATGGGCGCCCACAAACTTTTCTCCAAGTGGGTCGAAAATTTTCAATGCTACCTTTTAATAAAATCGCCTGTTAACTCTTAACTCTAGCTATTGCTTCCAAGTAATAAATGATGAATTTAATTTCAAGAAAAATTAAATAAAGATTATTATTATTATTTCTTATAGATTCGTTGTTAGAGAAGTGGGCGTAAGTGAAGATTTACGAAACAGGTGTACAGGAGTGAATGGATGAATGTTTGTTGCGTGATGATGGATTTTGGTTGTGAGGAAAGAAACAGTTCGTATGGAGGAAGTGTTAATGTGGTCGAAATGAGTATCGTGTGTCAGGATGAGAATGTTGATGGGTTCGTGCTGCCCCATTTAATGGGATATAGCGTGATGTTATGTATGTATGTATTATGTACGCTTATGTCCCAACTATATATTGTTTGGTAATGACTAACTTTCAGAAACAGATATTATGGTTAACAGACTTATGCATCAAGGATGTAAAGTGTTAGTTTTTAAACCCGCACATATTTCGCGCCTAATATGTCTACACAATTTTTTCCAACAATCAATTAATTACATTCAATTAACATTTTGGATTATGTAACTGTTGATACAGTACGTAACGCTGGACGTAACTTATCTGGCAGATAGTACACCCATACCTCGCTTTACGGCCTAGATACGTTCCACGAAACTTGGCCACAAAGCGAAAAGCCGTATAAGGAAATCAATTATTCTAATACAAATTCAATGGGGGAAAAAGTTTTTTTGCCGTTATAGCGAAACATTTTAGGCCGTAAATCGAAAACGTGCCTTAATTGAAAAGGGCCGTTATAGCGAAATTCCGTATAAAGAGCGGACGTATAGCGAGGTATGGGTGTACTTAAAAATGAAAAATCTATCGCGAATGTTTCTTTCGAGGTAGTAAAATTCAGATTTTATTGACATTCGATGAAATATCGGTCATAAAATTTCAACTATTCTAATAACTGAATTATTACGCGCCTTTATCATGATTCAAAGAATTGTCTATCTCTTAACCATTAAAATGATCGAAAAACACCTCATCATTACTCATTAATTACAAACAGAAAAACTGGATTACATAACCCAAGGTTGCAACTCGCAATTCGTAACACCTAATCTTTATAATCCGCAGCGAATAGTGCGAGATCCTATTGCATTATTGAAAGCTGCGTATTTGCCCTCTTCGACGTTCGGCCTTATTCTGTTTCTGGTTTCTATTTCCACCATTCTCAATTAGACGCTTGCAGAATTGACGTCATATATATATATATATATATATATATATATATACAGGCGCGGTGGCTGAGCGTGTTAAGGCACATCTCTTAACATACTGTGACGTCACCCGAGCCAAGGTTCGTCAGTTCGAATCCGCCTGTCGACAATGTGTGATTTGTCGTAAAGTATAAAAAATACAGCTACATGTATTTATCACACTCGGGCGCTATAAGCTAGTCACTTATACGCCTTAAATAATGTAGCATTCGACTACGAAAACCGGCAGTACGGCAGTGTAAAAACTGCGGCTCGGTGTGTCCGGTAGGCCCAGGCCCGATTTGGGCTGTAGCGCCACAGATGATGATATATATATATATATATATATATATATATATATATATATATATATATATATATATATATATATATATATATATATATATATTAGGGTGTCCGTTATTTGGGCGACTTTCGAATATTCTTCGGGACCCCCTAGATCGCCAGACATAAAAAAAATGAGTTTCCCAAAAGGATTCAGTGATTTTTGATGATTAACCCGTGCCACCGAGCGGTTAAAGTTTTAAGCCTACCGGAAAATAGGGGTATAGCAAAATAATTCTATTGTGTCGCCAGTTAGCGTATAATAAACATGCGGGATATGTTTTCCTATGAAATTGATGATTCTGAACACGAATCTGTTGTCAAAATGTTGGTATCAGTCGAAGTTTTAGTAATAATTGCAAAATACGCATTTTTAAATGTTTTTTGGGGTATAGACAATTTTCAAGTAAATGTTCATTTATTTGAGTCCAGTTTCAGAAATTTTTAATAGAATTTTAATTCTAGAATTTTAATTCTCCTGTTTCGTAAATTATAAAGAAAAAATTGAGTTACCGTTAGGATTAGAACCTGCTGCCATACGCTTTAAACCAACTAAGCTATAGTTGCTAGTGGCTTCGTGTTAAATCTTTCAGTTTGAGTTACAACGATATAGAAAACAAAATTGGAATAAAATAAGATTTGAATTACATCGTAACCGTAACTTAGTTTGTTTAAAGTATATGAACGAAGGTACGAAGGAAGTTCTGGTCGTAACTCAATTTTCATCAATTTCTAAGTATCTACTTAAAATGCTAATTAAATTTCTATATTTTTGTTTGTTTGTTAAGTTGGGAAAAACATAATAAACTCTATTATTTCTTGTACAATTTTAATAAATATGTACTATGTTTTTCTCTTAAATTTCCGCGATTTGCCGCCATATTAGATCTAAATTTATGCGCCGAATTTAAAACAGTTATTTAAAATACATTTGTTGCTGTCAAACGCTTATGAATTATTTTATAGAAAAAATGTTTCAAATAAAAGTGGTAGAAAGTTCATTTCTCCGAATCTTTTATTTCAAGTATTTTTTTTAATATTTAAGAAACGTTTAATAGCGGAATAGTACGTCCAGCGATCATTGGGAAAAATGACTTTTAAATCCCTCTATTCACATTAATCGATGCTACTGTTAACAATAACTATAAATACACTTTCTACTCGTGGTGCATATATTACTTTTTATACGATTGCTATGAAATGTTGATAATTATGCTCTCATTTGTCATCGTAAAGTTGACGTTTTCTGTGGAACAATCGAAAAATATCTTTTTTGAGCGTCTCCAATTGCAACGCGCGAAAATGACGTTAAATGCGCGAAAAAGATATTAAATACACACTTATTTTAATAGTTACCAGAGTTACAAACAAAACAGAAACTTGTCATATCGACAGTTGTCAAAATGAATTTATTTTCAGTACGTATACGTTTTTTTAATAATTTTAAGATGCAATCGTAGAAAAAATTATGTGTGTATCACGGGCGTAAAGTGTATTTGTTCCTCTTACACAAATAACTATTTTATACGACCATTTAGACACGCTTGACATAAAATTTACAATTTATTTTGAACAGATTTTCTTCAAAATATTGAGTTAGAAAAATAGTTTTCTGCACGTATAGAAAATGGTACTTTTGTCACGAGTTGACGGTAAATATCAACTTTTCATACTAGAACTAATGTAGAAAAGTCTATGTTCTGCCAAGGCCGTATAAAAATATTTAATATCATAATAATGAAATTTATCTTGTGTCAATTTGGGAATTGTGAAAATGGGACGCCAGCACCCTCTGTCAGATCGATCCAGTGTATAAATTCGTAATCGTGCAAAGTGCTGAGTGTACCACACATACGTAAAGGTTTGAGGATGTGAATGTGTCCTTCAGAAGAAGGAAAGCTTTCGACATATGTCCTGAAAATTGATATCTACTCATCCACTGTAGGTGTGTATGTGAGTGTGTTGGTAGTGGGTAAGCTGGTAGCTGATAGCTGGAAGCCACTCAGGTGTGGCTTCTTTTTTCCAGGATCCATTAGTTCTTATAAGGATAAACGAGACATCCCAATTTTGCAATTAATTTCATTTGTAAGCGCATTGCGATAAAACAGATGCTTTTTTGAACAATCAAATAATAGAAAATAGAAGTAGGTATTATTCGTTCAAAGATCCTTAAATTTATTTGGTCAAAAGGAACTTAAAATACAGGACTGCGAGCTTATGGTAAAATCCAAATCATTCGAAACCGCTGGACTATACTGGCCACTGTTGCTTAACCAATAAACAGCGTAGGTCGCGGGTTCGAATCCTGTTTTGGATATAGATGTATGAGTTAAGCGGAAGAACAACTTACGGCTAAATTATAACTACTATTAAGTGGTTCGAATTTTACTATAAGCTACTGTAATTGGGATTAAGTTCCTCTTGCGCAAACTAGCAAACTGTAAAACGAGTGTTTTAACTACTGAAACACAACTGCCTATGGATTTAATTCTCTAATATAGTGGTTGTCAAACTTTTTGAACTATAATTCCCTTGAAGGTAATAGTTATTTACGTGGTCAGCGTAGTAAATTAATTTTTACGGGTGAGCTGAAAAGTGAGTCCAGTAAAGATTAATTGCAAACATGCCGCATACAAAGTTTCCACCTTCACAGCGTTTTTTTTAGATTAATTTACTTTATTAGTTTTATAAAAAGGTACATTACATGTAATCTAAGATTGTTGTGTTGAAAAAACAACTATTGTCAATGTAAACAGTTTTTTTGAATTCTAGAAATAAATAATTTCAAGACGAAGACGTTTTCTTGCAGGTTAAGAAAATATACAAAATATTGCAGATGATGCAAGTAGTAACTTTTAATTAGTTTATATTAGTTTTTTTGTAAAATTTTACAGGTCGCCTCTTATTCGATTGGAGAAATATGATTTTCATCAAAAAAATGTGTTTCCCTGTTCATTGTGATCGTTTCGCGTTGGGTTTTGTAAAAGCGCATGATTTAATTTAAGTAGAGTAGTAGTATTTCCATCCTACATTGGAGAATTATTTTGCTAAACATTTTCTGCACTCAAGTGAAATTAAATTGAAAAGTGCCCAACATAAACATGACGTTCAACTATCTAAACGACCAGTATAGTTTGGCAAAATCGTTAGAATAAATAAAATTATCAAGTTAACATAATTTTCTATTATTTATGGAAGAATAAATATTTTCTAAACGTCATAATTTAAATAGCTTGGTTGCATATTAGCAACAAAATTCTAAGAAGCTATAGAATATTTCTCCAAGCGAGATTTCATTGATTTCATGACATTTCCGCGATGGTTAATTGTTTTTCAAAATCTGTTCGCTGCCATATTGATTAGCGCAAAGATGCGCGAATTAGAGGGCGTGCCTCAATTTAGGGGTCAATGTCAAATACTTAACCTTCCGTTTCATATAGTTTTTTAACAGTGAATTCAAATTTTATTGTACTTTCTTGTCTCAGCAGTACCACTACTTGTGAATCAAGCGAGTTACTTTGAGTCACAACACCTAGAAAATAATTCTGATGCTTTAATACTTCTTTCCCTAAAGTCATGAATACCAATCGCTTCTTTCGTGGCATTCTCTGGAAACATTTGTAAGTTTTTAAAAATACTTTTATATTCCCATGATTAAATGTACCTATTAAATATCTATTATCTGTTTATTAATGACACTCATTACACACTGATTTTCATTATGAAACGGTCAAATTGACCAATAACAGCACAGCATTTACTGTTTAAGGTTTGTTCAATAAAATAGTTACCGGTTTTTTTTTTCAAAAATTTGAATGTAGGCTTTGGCCGTAGAAAAATAGTGTATGCAATGTACGTATAATGGCTATTATAAACTTATTACTTAATATATACTATTTTCTATGATCAATAAGTAATATATTCATTATATTAGCGTTTTTGGATAGATAATGCAGTTCATTATTCACAGCCGTAAGTAATAATTTATTACTTATGTATTGTGACAATCAACATTGATGTTGCTATGACAATGCAGCAATGGCCGTGAGTAATAGTTTTGTTTTTACATTTAAAGGTGACATATTGGCATTTATTTTAATCATTTGGATGTGGACCAAGTGGTCGTAGAAAAATAGTGTATGCAACTCGCGTTTATAAACTCGTTGTATAATTTGCTATTTTAACACATACGTATATACATAATATCACGCTGTATCCCACTAAATGGGGTAGCACAAACCTCTGAAACATTCACCAACAGATTCATCAAAATATCAGTCCTTGTCCAACATTCTCATCCTGACACACCATACTAACTCTCCCTATATACAAGCTCATTCATTCCTCACACCCGAAATTCACAATCACGCAACAAACACTCAATTATATCCATCCGTTCGCTTCTGTACACCTGTTTCATACTATTTTCTATAACAATTAAGTTATATATTCATTACATGTGCATTTTGGGTAGATAATGGAGTTTGTTATTGATGACCGTGAGTAATAATTTATTATTCACTCATGTCTTAAACGCAACAAAAGTTTGGCATTCACGTCATATAACTTCTAATTATTATAATTTTTGTTGTCATATTTGTCTAGATCTAAAACTGGAATTTCCTGTTGACTTTTAGAAAAAATATAGTATTTATCCTCATAAGTTATAGCAATGATTATTCTTACTGTTGATAAATTGCGCCGGATCCTCCATATTTACGAGTATTTGAAGTTGAAATGTGAAAATTTCTGAATGATCGTTTAAAATAATCTGTATATACTTTGAGAAACACTGGTCGAGTGCGAGCCGAGTAGTCGGCGGCGGTAAAGCGCAAGTCGCGTGCCTGCCACCTCCAAACGGAAACAACCGAGCGCGTGTCGGACTTTCGGCAGTCCGCAGTCTCGACTCATCAGCAGTCCACACTGTACTGTGCCAGCAGCAAGCAGCTAGCTGTGTAGTCACAAAATCGACATCATCGTCAGGTCGTCACCGACTGTAACCTCAGCTTCCGCTGTCGCTGTGCTTAACCTCTTGGCTTCCGTTCTTCACGCTGTGGCAGTGAATCGCTGGCTTCACGGCTGGTGATTCGACGTACAGAGACAAGTAACCAGTAACCAGTAACCTGTTGAGTCGCGACTTGTTCGCGTTGTTTTACTTTGATCGTGCACTACTTGTTGACACAATAGGTGCCTTTAAATCTAAACATTCAGTGAGTATGACGTGAATTGTTTGGTTGGTGGTTGGTGTTGTTTGAATTCAAGGTGAATATTCATTGGCAAATCAATTTTAGAATACTATTTTCTATTTAAATTTGCATGCTGCATGACTTACCAAACATCTTTCCAAACTATTGGAATTCATTGTTATTTCCGTATTTCAATTTATGCAAATGCAAATGTTCTATCATTTATTTATGTATATCATTTCGCATCAAAAATGATTGTACTTTTATGTTTTACAAAAGCATATTTTATGGAAAATGTACGAATATTTTTATGATGAGTTTATCAAGATTATTTGATGCTGTATCTCATCAAAAAAGTTTGTGGAATAACTGTATTCATTTTATTAAATTTAATACATTCCACATAAAGAAATGTTCGATATTTTTTACTGTCATATTTTGTGGAAAATGTATGAATATTTTATGTAGAATTTGTTTTCTCCTGTTATACGGTTACAAAATATTTTGGAAAATAATGCTTCAAATAAAAATGGTTTTCATTGAAACCGTTTATGGAAAAGGTACAAATATGAATCACCTAAAAAAAGTTTATTAATTGAATAAAAATAAATTCTTTATGTTTATATTGCCATACGTTTCCAAACTATTTTAGAAGAAAATGTTTCGAATAAAAATGATTTTGTTTGAAACCGTTTATAGAAAAGAAACGAACATTTTTATGGCGAATTTATCAAGAATATTTGATGCTGAATAACTGTATGTCATTTAATTAAATTTGATATATTCCATATAAAAAATGTACGTTAGAAAAGAACGCATCAAATAAAAATGGTTTTGTTTGAAGCCATTAATGGAAAATGTACGAATATTTTTATCAAAATCATTTGATGCTTATAATTTAATTTAGTTTTTAATACGAAAATACATGAACTCGATACGGTAATTTTTAACGAGCGTTTCAGTTTCAAAAGTTCGTACATCTTGCCTGGAGGAAGAAAAAATAATTTCCATTCCTTTGAAAAACCTGTCGTCGTATTAAATTATACAATTTTAAAAAGATTCTAGGCTTTAGACATCAAAAATGTTCGTATATTGTTCGCTGTCAAACGCCTTTAAATTATGCTTAAAATAAGAATAGAAAATTCAGTTCCTGAAGCATTTTTCTCTATCTATCTACATTATGTTTGTAAAAAATGCGTGAACACAATTTGGACAGGAACATTTTGATGTGAAATACGTGATGCTGTAAACGAATTAATTTAATTTTAAATTCAGTGAATATGTTGTAAATTGCTTGGTGGTTGAGTCTTGTTATTGTCGTTAGAACCGAAGGTGAATGTCAAACGAAATACTCCAAATTCATTTTGATAATGAATTCTGCAACTATGCATGAATATGTATATTAACTTGACGGTTATAAGTAAATTACTTGAATAGTTGAATGTAATTTAAATGACGCGTTGAAATATTTACTAGATTTTTAATCCACGCATCCAATTAATAAAATTATGTATGCAGTCCGTATTGGTGAAGTGAGTGAGTACGTACATGGTGATTGTATTATTTTTGTACGTTTTTGAAATGTTATTTTTTCCTTCTTTTGTTATTTGTTTATTCAATGGCACATTGTGTATTATATAGCATTGGACGCGCTTCTTTAAGATTGGTATTTTTAGCAAAATATTCATTCGTATTGTTTGTTATAAAACTATTTTCTCTTTTTCTAGTGTGGTTTGTAATAGTTTAAGAACAGTGCAAATGGCGGACGAGTCAGTTTGTAATTTGTTTTAGCACTAAACTGACAGATCCAATTTAAAATTGTATAATCCTTAATTCCTTTTTGAAGTAGGACTAAATCTTTTAATGAATAGTTAAATCTATAACATTAGATTTGAAACTAAGAGAGAGAAGCATTTCTAATCTATCTTATAAAGTTTGACTTGATCTTGTAATGGTTGTCAGCTTGTCAAGGCATTATGAATAGTTTCATTATTTACTTTTGGCGTCCAAAAACAACATAAAAAGCGCTTTTACATGCAATTGTGTTTTGAAAGAAGTCGAGGGTTCAAACCTCACTGACTTCAACGATTGTGTCCGAATGATATATACAAATAAATACATAATTAGTTACATACCAATTCACATACAGGCCTGTTTCAAAATTATTGCAAAAATATTTATATACTAAATTTTTAAAGAAATTTGGAAAAAAATAATGTTTTTGTTTCTTATTTTTCATTGAAAACTTTTGTATCTTTTATTATTTCTCGAGCGAAGCTCGGTCTCCGGTTTATGATCCGAGATCAGTATGTCATGTAATATTCACCATTTATTTTTCTCTAATGTATTGAAACGCCCTGTATTAGATAAAAGAAAGAAAAAAGTAATAACAAATTGAATTGTGAAACAGCCTGTATACTATTTTTTTCATGACTTAAATAAGATTAGAAATGAAAAAGTAATTTTAAAATATAACTATTTAATTAAATTAATTTTAAAACTTGTCAAAAAAATAATATTGTCAATCTTGAAACTAGAAAAAAGTTATACAGAGTATTTAAAAATTATTAAAATTTAAGGGTATATATTATTTCCGAAAATCGCAAAAATTATTGCACATTACTTGAAGCAAACATTTTTCGAGCGACTGAATTGATAGGTTACAGTTCGTTTCTTTTATTGAAACATTTTTTCATATTTTTAATATCAGTATTGCGAAGTACTTATAAAAATGGTACAATACTTTTTTCTTAATGTCGTAATAGAATTGTTATTATTATTAATAACATAAAATGTTTAGTGATAAATAAATAACATTATCTGCATGTTTTCTCACAGAACATCGTATTTTCTTTTCTTTTATGAACATGGTATTTGCATACAAGGCAGAAAGTTTATAGCTGTCATACTATTAATATCAGAAATTGCATTTTCAAAGCTTTTATGCTATAAAATTGATAAAAGTAGTAGAATATAAATTTGTTATGAATCAAGAGCTTTCTGCATCAACATTTATTTCACAAAACGCGAAAGCGCGACGTAAAATGCAAATTACGAATTTGCGAGAGGATATAACATTACAAGTTGATTGTGGATATGTCAGTAAGATTAATAGCGTGTATTCAACTCGAATTTAATTGTCTTACCATAATGATCTAAATACTTTGTCAACATTAGCACAAAGTATTTTTATTTAGTGTCTTTATGTAATACTGTTTATTAGCAATATAAACTCTAAAATTATAACAATATTTCGATTCGATAGCTCTAATGGCAACAGGACAAATCATTCAAAATGTCACTGTGAAAATAATTTGGAATAATTGATTAATTATTATAAAATTATCTTTATGTCAATACTGGAACATTTATTTTTCCGTTGTCATCATCAATGTTTATTTAATTCTCGTTTCTCAAGTTATGGCAGATAACTATTCGTTTACCTATAGTGAATAGTGTCAAACATAAACATACCCTACATATAAATACAGGGTTGGCAAAGTCATGATTTATTTTAATAATTTATAAAACGAAAGACTGTTTGTTTGGACGGAGAATAAAAAAAACCTTTTGCTAAAGAAAAGACCTTGGAAAAATAAAAAAGCAATAATACTTCGTCGCACTCTATCTAATCTTCTTCTTCCTTGTGAGGAAGAAATCTATGTAAGATTGAAATTGTATACTATTTAAATAGCCTAAGGAAATGTCAATATACATTATATTTATATTTCTTTACGAAAACTTTTTTTATTAAGTCGAAATTGTTGATTTTCTTTTATGTTCACCTTTTCAATTATTTCATTTGTTATAATAATATGTACAGTGGAACCAAAGCGAAATGAAGCCCGCAATTTATTTGAACTAAATATAGTTAATGTCAGTGATTATAAGTAACCTAGGTATCGGTGGAAACAATAAAATAGTGACAAATTTATTATTATTTATATTGTGAAAACATTTGTTTTATAAATAAAATATGTCTTCAAGCCTTTTGTCCATTACTGGGTGTGGCCGTAGTTTTAAATCAGTTACAAATTAAAAATAAGTATTTAATTATGCAGGATATGGGATAGGTGGCTCAGTGGTATCTAGTCGGCTTGTGGATCTTGAGAACCCTGGTTCGATCCCCACAGCCGACAAACAATTTTCACCAAATTAAATCTACTCCTGTGGCTCCGCCTCCACTAATGTCTTTGGGGGCCGTGATTTGACGACTGGTAAACTGCACTTCACGCGAAGAAATATATCACTTACCGAGATCTGCTTAGGAAGAGAGCCGCACCCAATAATATGGGTAAAAGGCGTGATGATATATTTATTTTTATTTATTTAATTACGCAGGATGTTTCAAAATTATTGCAAAAAAATTGAAAGATATATATTATTTGATAAAATGATTTTTTCAAAATTCGCAAAAATAAAAGCAAACATTTTTCGTGCCACTGGACTGACGTGTTATAGTAATGAATAAAAATCAGTAAATATTAACATTGAAAGAACTGTTACACAACTTCAATTAAATAAATTTTAATGTTCCCTAATTTTTATTTATTATTGTATCAATAATTAATCCAAGGGCACGAAAAATGTTTGCTTCAAGTAATGTATAACTATTTTTTCGAATTTCGGAAAGAATATGTTTGCGTAATAATCATCAGTACATCAAATTAGATATAACCTTAAATCTTTTTGCAATAATTTTGAAACATCCGGTATGCTGTACTGTTTTAATATTAGATATATTTTAGATATTTTTTTATAGATAGAGGGATGACAAATCACAGCCCCCAAAGTTGTTAGTGGAGGGGGATCCAGAAAGGTAGTTTTAACATTGTGAAAATTGTCTGTCGGCTGTGGGAATCGAACCCGAGTTCTCAAATCAATATAATCAATATGTATTTTATAATTTAATTCGTATATTTTCTCAATTTTGAGCCGAAATTTATATTTTACCTGAAAATATATGTATTATTTCCATCGCAGGACCTAAAAATCATCTATAAAAAAATCCACATTTGTTCAAACTACCTGATTTAATTTCTTATTACTTATTTGATAAACTAAAAATTGTTTATTTAATTTTCGTTCAAACATATTTCTTTATGTTGAATTTGAAGTCGCAAAATTTGACAATTTACTGTTTCCCTTTGCAAATTAGAATATTTTGTTTAATAATTAGTGCAGACTAGGTTCTCTTTGTATTAACCGCGAAGTAATTTAAAAATCACAACTGTTTCTTTTGTTTGAATCTCGAACATTTTTATTTTATAAAAAGTGACATTATTAAGCAAGCGCTTTTACTCATATACAAAGAAATTTGGGAAAGAGTTGAATGTCAGCAATCTTATTAGAAGTTTTTCTACTTTAATGAGGTTATATGAGTTTCAAAAGATCTTGAATCCATATCCTATAAAAAAAAGTAACACACCTAATTGGGTTTGAAGTTGGCACCTAAACACTAATATTTTTAAAATAAGTTATTATTGTGAATATAATTCAGTGACTCCGTGCCTCTTTTTTTCATGAATTTATGACAGAAACCAGGAATTTTCTACTTGTTAGGCAGAGATTCAAACCATTACACCACCTCACCTAGGTACGAAGTATTGAGAACTTCTGATATTATATTTTATACATATTATTGAATGTAAAAGATGAAAATATAAAAATAAATCGGCATTGGAGTTTCAATGTTTAAGTAATCCTGCAAGTGCAAACAAACGATCGATACCATGGCTAAAAAATATCTTACTGAGATCTGCTATAACATGTGTCAAAGCCAGAAGTTGCTATAAATACTTTTGTTTGTATATATTTATATTTATTTTGTTTTCAATTATCCTGTACAAGACAGTATATTGTTTTCAAATTGAAATCCAATCTAGACAATGCAATCTTTTGTCTTTCTGAAGTCTAATTAAACTATTTAATTAAAATAATTCGAAAGAATATCTTTTGTAATCTGCTTAAATAATAATTTACACAAGTAATTAAAGTGAGTACTGATTAAGAAATTAAATGAAGAAATTGAGTTAGAGTTCTAAATGAAATTGTTTTTGTAGAACGGAAAACTGTCAACTATGATAGAAACTAATAAGTTTGAATGAACTATGCTCGAAAATAATTGAATTGGATTAAGCGCATTATTACTAGATATTATCTCACTGACTCAAGCCTACTTACAGTGATTATAGACGTTTCCGCAAATACTCGAAATGCCACATCATTTGCATTCTACCCTAAATGCAATTATTAGTAGTACTTGCCGTTTATATTCAGTTAGTTTTCAAGTGACTTTTACTAAAT
Source organism: Pterostichus niger (assembly GCA_947425015.1). Taxonomy (NCBI): domain Eukaryota; kingdom Metazoa; phylum Arthropoda; class Insecta; order Coleoptera; family Carabidae; genus Pterostichus; species Pterostichus niger. Next base: position 17,808,041 of record OX380347.1, read on the forward strand.
TTAATGTCTCTCTTAGTGCTAAACGATTCAAGTGTTTCATCCTCTATTTGTTTTAAATTCATCGTTTCTTATTTGTTAAAGCGAAGCACGCATGCCAAAGATGGCATTTATGAAAAAGTATCATTTCACACCAGCCATCGCCAAACTGAGAAAAATCTCAGGCGAACCACATTTTCCACAAGTTGTTCACGGGCTTTTCACTAAATAAGAAATCCATTGTTCAAATTTTTAATGTCGATATTTTCTGTTGTATTAATTTTTAGACGAAATATAAAAATAAAATATTTTCAGAGCTAAAAACTGTACCTAATCAACTTATTATAATTATTATTAACAGTGGAAACTAAAATGTTTATTCTGCAATAATAAATATAACATTTACAAAAAATGTGTTAATATTACATTTGATTAATTATTGGGGTAGGTGGCTCAGTGGTATCGAGTCGGCCTGTGGATCTTGAGAATCCTGGTTCGATCCCCACAGCCGACAAACAATTTTCACCAAATTAAATCTACCTCTGTGGCTCCCCCGCCACAAATATCTTTGGAGGCCGTGATTTGACGACTGGTAACCGCACTTCACGCGAAAAGATATATCACTTACCGAGATGATATATTTATTTATTTATTTTATTAACAATGGAAACTATTCTGCAATAATAAATATAAAATTTACAAAAATGTGTTAATATTACATTTAATTAAATTTAAAGAAACGAATGAAGTTGTTTGGGTTTCCTAATAATTTCTCAATCTCGGATTTCATATTTGTGGCAGCCATTTTAAAATCGCTTCTAAATGTTCATCTGTTAACCTGGATCTTGTTGGGCTTTAATTGCAGTTCATGAGTGAGAATGTGTGTAATAAGGGAAGGAATGGTAGCGAAAAACTGATTTTCTATGTTATTCGCCTATAGGGCAGTATTTATGGGACAGTTGTATATGAACATTTGAAAATGTACTTTACAAGCACTTAAACATAAACAATTCCATGAAATTCATATATCTGAACTAACGGAGCTTGATCTAATTATCGATTTTATTGCTTGTAAATGAAGTAAATTAGTATGTGTTCGAAGCTTCAGTAATATAGTTATTAATATAACATTTAATTATTACTCGATTTCGCTTCTGGTTTTGAGATATATTTCCTTTGCAATGTTTGTCGTTTCGTTACAGTTGTTTTTATGTTTTTTTTACTTCTTCTTCTGATGGCACTACAGTCCAAATCGGGCCTGGGCCTATCGGGCACACCGAGCCGCAGTTTTTACACTGCCGTACTGCCGGTTTTCGTAGTCAAATGCTACATTATTTAAGGCGTATAAGTGACTAGCTTATAGCGCCCGAGTGTGATAAATACATGGAACTGTATTTTATATTTTACGACAAATCACACATTGTCGGCACGCGGATTCGAACTGACGAACCTTGGTTCGGGTGACGTTACAGTATGTTAACTTCTAACAACCTTTAAATTAATTATTGGAGGTCATGAATAAATTATTCAACCAGGGAGAATTTTTTTTCGCAAGGGTTTGTTAGATTATATTGTTTTGTTTCAATGTTGTCACTCTTGTTATTCATATATCAATGATTATTGCATGTCTAATAAAAATAACTTTTAAATAATTAATTAAAATTCAAATCATTGTAACAGGAAAATAGTTGTATTTATTTATCAGCAATTAAATAATAGATATCAATTTAATTTGAATAAATTATTTTGCATATAAATATTCATGTAAATTATATACGAGTACATACAAATAAAAATAATGCATATATTGAAATTGGTTTTATTAATGTCAAATAATTAATTATTAATGTATGTATATACGCAGTTATATATATTTAACATGTAAACACACTAAAAATAATTATTTATATTTTTCCCTAAATTTAACGAGCTACAAAATTGATTTTCCCTCAACACATTATCAAATTATAACGGTAAATTTTCCTGAAATCATTAGTTTTACTAAAAACTAAATCCTCATTTAAATCTGATAGTAACATCTTGCATTGAAATAATTGCGATTTACTCTAACATCTAACTCGACATTTGACAACTAAGCGTAATACGTAGTGTTTTTTTTTTTATTATCAATTTTATTTACTTGATACAAGTTGTCACGGATATTATTGCTTATCTTCAGCCAAATATAAAACCTAAATTATTTTTACTTTTTGTGTTTGTGTCATTCCGATTTTCTTACTTCTGAATCAGCACGTGAACATTAATTCATGTCCGAGAAATTACATATGTTTTTAATTGTTTTCCTTTTCAATCAATTAATTACTTATTAATAAAACTATCTACTAAACTAAAATTAAAGTTTTCTCGCGACACAACAAGTGCGGTTTTCCTTAATGAATTTAACACATCGTAATCGCTAACTGTGCTTCGTAGTTATTTTACAGAATAGTATCACGAATTTGTTACTTATAATTGGAATACGTAACAAATTACGAAGTATTCGTAATTATTACGTTGAAAATTTATTCCCTTAATTATTGTGCTGCGCTTCCAAAGTAAAAATTAATTAACATGTTTTCCTTTAACAGAACAGTTGTTATACATTTTTGTTTGTTAGTTTTATAAATTCAGGACAACTTTTAATTGGCGCAAAATGCGAAATTTCGTACAATAATAATTTTAAAATGTAGTTTCATATGTGTTGTATTAACAAATAATTACGTACGTGTAATGTTTCAAATTTGCACGGCTGATGGGTTAACATGAAAATAGTTTGACTTGTCATGTAATTAATAATGTTAATTAAAATCGTTATCAGAAATAACAACTGTTAATATTAACTACGGATTTATAATGGTTTATGCTATGGTGAACTAGTAGTTGATTAACTTTCAATCATTTTTAATGCGACTTGAAATTCCTTTAAAAAAATTCTAATTTCATTCTCGTAAATTAGTGGAAAAACGTAATTTAAAAAATTGCTTTTATTTTTTATTCATTAATTTATTTAAAAAAAATTGAAAGTATAGATTTGAAAAATATGTTCAAGCAATATTTTATAGCTTCGTATGTTTTAATAACTTTTATTATTTTAAATCTAGATGCTTATACTAAACAGTTTTAAAGTATAGTGTTTATGGCGTCAAAGACGTTTAGCCGCGCTTTAATTTTTTTTTATATTGATTGTAATTGTTTTTAACTGATTTTTACCATATATGAAATTACCCCTGTGGCTTCTCCTCCACTAACATCTTTGGGGGTCGTAATTTGACTGCTGGTAACCGCATTTTACGCTCATAAATATATCTCTTTCCGAGATCTTCTGTGGCAGAATGCCAATAATATATATTTTTTTATATTACTTGTGAAAATTGCATTTCCCTCACTCAATTTATTTATTATAGTAACTGTTTCCTTCACTAGTGATGAAAGTAAATAACTTTCCTCACTAGTGAGGGAAACGGTCACTATCATAACTAAATTGAATGAGGGCAATGTCATTTGACATGGTAAACAAGGAAACGTGATGTGCATTTGATAAAATAATTATTAAATTTCTAGTATCGCAAATATAAAAATGTCATTTTCACGTTTAATGTTGAAAAAAAATAGTATGTAAACCCTTCCTTACTAGTATTACAATATAGTATATTTTATTTAAAACTATTTTATTCGAACCATTAACTAGAAATTATGCTATATCCTTTTGTCAAAGTCTTTTAAAAATCTTATACATTTATTTAAAAATTCTGTAATATCATCTTGTCGCAAGGAATTCGGAATATCTCATCCCTCGGCGCTATTTGTAGCTTTCAGAACATTTTCAGAGAAATATCTTTCGCTTACACCCTGTATAAGTTATCTCTGTTAATATTCTGCTCGAAGACTAGATGTCAGAGAGGCTAACATAATTCATTGTGACGGGTTAGTCCCGGGCGCGATATGAAATCAGACAAGAGTGAAACAGGGCCGGCTTTCAGAAAATTACAGTTACAGTGAATCAGATGCTTTGATGTTAATGCATTTTTTTATCAAATCCTGAAACATAAACCCGTGTTCGTAATAAAAAGTTAATAAGTTTATCTAATTAATAGATGTGTGAAATGATAAAAATTAAAAGTGTTTTAATCTGTTTAATAGTTTTATGTTTTGTTTAATAGCTGTAAGCGGTTTAATTTGTCGTTAAATTTTCGTTTTATCTTTATTCTTTTATGTTGTTCGATTCAAACAACAATTATTTTTTTTATGCCTGTAATTCAGAGAATAAAATATGTCACGCCTTTTACCTTTTACTAGGTGTGGCCGTAGCACATCTCGGTAAGTGTGGTTATCAATAAATTTCGACCACCAAAGATATTAGTGAAGGGGGAACATCAGGGGTAGTTTTAACGTTGTGAAAATTGTTTGTCGGCTGTGGGAATCGAACCTGGATTCTCAAATCCACAGGCCGACTCTTTTCAATAGTAAAAGAACGGTATTTCAGTCATTTACAGGATAGGTGGCTCAGTGGTCTGTGGATATGAGAACCTTGGTTTGATTTCCACAGCCGATAAACAATTTTCAGCAAATTTAATCTACTCCTGTGGCTCTCCCTCCAGTATCGTCTGTGGGGGCCGTGAACTGTAATAAAAATGCTATTTTTTGACGTAAGACCAAAAAAATGTTGACGTATTCATGGTAACGTAAAATAATCAGTTTGTTTCATTTTAATTTAGATAAATCTGCTACGCGTCGTCCGTCAATGAAACAATTAAATTCCCAAATTTACTAAATAATTGTCTCGTTGATTTAAATAAAATGAATAGATAGCTCATTGACATCCTGTCAGCTCGTGGATTTGAGAACCCAAATTTGATTCACATTAAAATTATTCCTATGGCTTCCCCACCAGTAACATCTTTGCAGGATCATAATTTGATAAAAATATGTACCGAAATCTGCTCCGGTAGAATATTGAGTAAAAGGCGTATTTATTTATTTTAATAAACTCTAAAACAATTTTTATAATGCAAAATATACTAACTTTTTTAATGTCAAAAGTGTCAATTTTTTTAATCTCATACATTCAAGGTAATAAATTGGCGCTTTATTTGAAGCATATTTTTTTCTTAAAACAAGTTAAAAACGTTTGATGTCGCAAGTATTCACAGTTTATAAAAATCAAGTTATTAATTAGGTATTTTTTTTTTTGAAAGATACTGGGCGTATTTTTATATAAAACAATATACAAAGCTTTTTTGATGTTAGAGATATTTAAAAAATGTAATATTGTCTGTCGTTTTTCGAAAATGCAGTCCACCTTCGTCATTGAATCCTAAACAAACGATTTTTTTTCTTTACCGAATAAGCTTTCCGAACAAAATGACAACTTGACAAACAAAACACTAACACTACCCCTAACCTCATCTCAATCGTATTTAATTTGTTTGCTGTTCCAACAACCCTTTGAATTGATCGCAAGGCGTCGTGTTTATTTGACTTTTAAATGAGTCAAAGGAAGGCAGGGAGCGGTGGTGCTTGACTCACTGTATCCGCGTGAGGATACACGAAGAATGTGTGTCTACGCCGGCAGAATCATAATGCGTGAAGAAAATTATAATTTATATTCGTTGCTTATCAGCTTGTCGTATAACGTGTCTGTTGGCGTAAATTAGGTAGGAAATATAGCTTTTATTTCCTCCAATATTCTTTGCTAAATTCATTTATGCTGTTTTGAGAAGAACTTGACAATTTCGACATCTGGTTCGCTTCAACGTGGTTATACAAAAGTTTTATCAAATGATGTTAACATATTTTTAATGATGTTATTTTCAAATTATTGTGAAGCTATAAATTGAACAATATTTTGGATGAGAATATATGAACCAAGTTCATTAATTATTTTGTACATGAAACTTAAAACTTGATAATTATTGAGGTATTAAAAGATCAATATATAAATGACGAGTCAAAATGGAAGCTTAATTAAATTAATTATGAAAATTTCATTTAAGTTCAACGACTTTAAATTAAATATTAAATTAAAACATTTTCATTGTTTTATACTACAACCATTAACATAGTAAATGTATTATGTTAATTTTAATAATTAATTTATGAATCAAACTGATACATAAAGTATTTTCAAAAGTTCTTGACATGCTATGCTCGTATTTTTTCTTGATAAACGTTTGCATGTTTCAAGTAAAATTACTTTTTATATAACTGTCATTAAAATCGGTGTGCGTAATAGTTCATTTTTTCATCGTTTACGTTTCCATGACGACTTGTAATGAAGCGTACGCAAAGTAGGTACTTTGTGCACGTTGCTATGGGCAGTACACATATTGATATTTGTTGATAAATGTATAAAAATAATTATTTTATGGTATTGTAATTCAATAGTATAAAAAATATTGTAGCGCGAAATGTGTTTAGCGCCCTCAAGTAATTGTTTGACTCGACAAACAACTTTTACTCTCGGTGCAATAATTAGTCATTTCGTACTATAGGTAACATAAACACAAATCTTTTGAGGATCCGAGTTAAATTACGGAACTTGTTCGCAAACATTTTGTGAAATTGTTAAAAGAGAATTGTACATCGATATCTCCTGTGCGAATGTGAAGCTATGATTGCTATTTGATTTGATAAGTAGATATCTGTTCGTCATCTAATTTATTTTTCTCCGATTCTATTTAGTGTTCAATCACAAACAAACAAAAATCATACGATATCTTTTTATCTTTACCTACGCCAGAATTCTATCGATGTGAAATCTAATAAAAGAAATTCAATACTGTAACTAGGACTACAAATTGGTTTAAAAGAAACAAGAAAATTGTTAGGTTCTAATAATTTTTTCTTGGCGGATTGAAGTAAAAATGAATCATCGCTTCTTTCTTTCACCAGTTTCTAGATTTTTAAAATTAAATATCATATCGGTGAATGCTAGAAAATTAAATAATCTATTTCGTATAAATATCTAGTTCGAAACTAGCCCCGTGCTGCCATAATATAGTCAAGCTTTGCACTAACTATTTTTGCTAGTAGACACTAAATTGTTTATTTAATTGTAGGTCAAGTTTAGTAATTTTAAATATTTTATAATACTTGATCTAAAATTGTGAATTTTGGAATAAATTTTGAAGTTATCGAGTTGCTGAAATATGAAATGAAATAAAGGATAATCCCGTATATATGGGCGCCTAGCAACCCAAACGAATATATTAAACATTTTTATAAAACTTCCTGTGTATATTGTAAAGCAACGAATTAGTTTCAATCATAATTAAAAATTATTTACGTCTCTTTTTGTGTAATGTTTACATTCACTTAGTTGTACTTTGTACGTTTCATGTTTTCAGATTAAACAGAGATGTAAAGATAATATTTTGCAATATATTAAGCGAAAAAAAAATGTTTTTGTAGCTGACCATTACCATCGCGTATTAGGGAGCGGGAAAAATTCTCTAAGAATTGGCAATAAAAAAAGGAAAACTTCTCGTCCTTGCGCTGACACGCCAACATAACTCAATTTCGTGTGGTACATCATTTTACGTCGTTAGATACAATAATTCGATTTCTTGGCTCGGGTAATGAAGTTGCGTGCCTAACCTTAAAATGTCGTCACTTGGTACACGTTTTTCAATATCGCAGCGCACCACAAACATCCGTCTTTGGTGTATTCGTGGACTCCTTTTCCTTCCTTTTACACGCAGCAAAATGAAATTTAGTTGTTGGCGTTTCTCGTTACTACACAGAATTTTCAGTTTATTATAAAATTTCTCATCTATATCTTCAGTCTCAAATACACTTCAAAGATCTTCTTCGTTTATTCGAAATTTACATGTCTACAATGACGAGCATTCAGTAATACAATTTATAGTCGATAGAAAAACCGGATAAATAGATTGTGATGTTTTAAGTGTCTTTAAGTTTTGTGTATACGAAAATGAATAATACGATATAAAATACAATTTTAACTCGACGAATATTTCATTTTGCGAGAGCAACAATTTGTTAATTTGCTCTTATTAAAACTGTTTCGCGTCACAAGTTCCCATAGCAACGGATAATAGATGACCGGTAATCTGATTATAACAAATAATTGCGATGAAATTAAATTTTAATAGAAATAGTGCTAATAATTTTTGCAATAATAGTTGAAACAGCATTTAATTTTATCTGCAACCGTATCGTTTCATTTTGTTTATTTAATATCGTAATTTTCAGTGTCAACTAAATATTTTAATACTGAGCAAAATATTTATAGCGGCATATTTTTAATATTCTGCTGCGAAATTTAATCACGAACATATTTTCATAATTAAAATAGAAAATGAAAGGTGAATAGTTATTAAATATGTATTTTACGATCAAAGGGAAACACATTTTCCGTACATCTACATTAAATGAAATATGAAATGAAAACTGAATTTTCTATACTCTAATTACTTTGGGGATTTTTGATTAAATGGAATTTATAACTCCACATATTTGATTTCTGACCTCCACACGTTTATGCTTATTATGTTTTAAACAGGGTGTCTCATAAAGCGATGCTATTATTGAAAATTTATATTTTAATTCTTTAAAATGAGTTAGATGTTATGTTTAAAAATATCATGAAGAACAAGATGTCATGTGTTTTATATTTTGAAATTAAAAACTTCCACGACCTCTATTTTATTCTGTATTTAAGACAGTTTCGATTCTCCCCAGAAATTGAAGACTTCATAAACGACCCCTAATTTAATTTAAAAACAAATTCTTTCGTTTCATCCACACTCATAATTTCTTTCATATACACTTTTATGTACTTCACTTGCTCAGAATGTTTAAATAAAAGGTTTACAAAATTTAGTTTATCTTTAAGTAAAATATTGTTTTCTAAAATAATTTAGGACAAGAAATATAACCACGTTCTTAAGAACTTGTAAAATATTCTATAGCTACTTAAAAATTGGATAAAAGCTAAGTAAAACATGAGGTCAAATCTCACTGATTTCAACTTATATAACAAACAAATATGATTGTATCTGAGTGATTCGGATTCCACTATAAGCTACTGTAATTGGAATTAAGTTCTTGTGCAAAAGAAGTATTACATAAATTTTTGGCTAATTTTTCCAGCTGCCAAAAGTTCTTAAATTAATTTAGACAAAAAAAGAAATAGAAATCTAAACCGGAACATGCATCTTTTCCGATATTATTCAAAAGCGAGAACCTTACATGAACCGGTATTAAAATTGATTCGGTTCAATCTGTGTGTATGTCTCCAAAAAATGTTCAATAATATGTGCTAATTATAATTTAAATAAAAATTTAATCATTAACTAAAACCAAATTGAACCAGATTGCGAACCGAACCGAAAGGAAATTATCGAACCGGAATTAAATACCAAATAAAAAACATAAATTAAACCGCGAACTGAAACCCAAGTGTGAAATTTGTGGTTCAGGTCCTGAGTAGAACATTTAGTTCTTCGTCTAAAATAATTTGTGCATGTTTGACACACATAATTGATGTTGTTATTGTCAAGTTCTCTATACCTTCTGATCTGGGTAGCAGTTTAGTAACAATTTAGTGCGATTAGAGTGTTGTAGATTAGTGCTCTTACTAGAGGATGGACTTTAGCGTAACAGGTTGTGTGTACATTGCAGATTGGCGTGGAAGGGGTAATCTCGCCCCTGCAAAGTCCAGTGGTGGCCACGCTAGAGGCACTGACGAGCAGCCCATCGGTCGCGCTGGCGCCTTCCAGCCCCGATATGGATGATGCCAGCAGTAAGAGGCAGGCAACAAGGTAATTATCACTCCCTTGGTTGTAGTTAGTAATCAAAACTGCTGCTGTCAAATGCGAAATAATATACTTCAAATAAAAATACATACATAACATCACGCTATATCCCATTAAATGGGGTAGCACGAACTCCTGAAGCTTGCACAAAACATCCACTAACAGATTCATAAAAATAAGTCTACATTAACATTCTCATTCTGACACACGATACACGCTTCAAAAACACTAACATACATCTCACCCGAAATCCATCACACAACAAAGCATCATTCCTGTACACCTGTTTCATAAATCTTTCACTTACGCCTACTTCTCTAACTACAAATCAATAAAGAAATAAAGGATGCATCGCTTGTACTTGTTGAAAGTACATTTTACACAATTGGAGTTAGACACTCTATATTAAAAAACTGAAAATAAATCGAAAATTGCAGTGAAACACTATATAAGAACAGTAAATAAATCAAGAGAGTATTGTCTATCGCTTGTATGGAAAGTGAATTTCCCACAATTGTAGGTAAACACTCGAGAATCTAAAATCAAGAATCATGGAAACTTTCATTCTCTGTAGTTTTACTTGAAGCATTTTTCTCTAAAATAATCATGAGTGAATTTATATTTATTCCTTGGCAAATATCATAGCACCTTTACCCATTATTAAGTGTGACAATTTATCCTAGCAAATCTAAGTCAGTTTGTGGAAATTGAATTCGAATTTTCAAATCTATGGCACTACACGTTGCCCTATACTTTAGAATTAAATAAATTAAATTAAAAAAATACCACATTAATTTATTAGAATTACCACTGTGCTTCCTCTTCCCTAACATCTTTGGAGAGGCTGTAATTTGTCGTCTTGTAACCACATTTCATGACATCAGCTATGGCAAATTGCCACAACCAGTAATGGGTAAATGTCGTGATATATTTATTTATTTTAAATATTTTTCCTGAAATTATTTATATTGATAAAATCTTTTAGTTTTAAAGTTACATCTCAAAATTGTTTTAATTTTTACTTCTATTTCCTGTATAAAATACCCTATATACAATTCTGAGCTTGAAAGTTTGATATCTATTGGACGTGTAAGGTAGGAATTGAATTTACTCAATTTAGAATTCTAATAGCTGTTGATGTAGGTAGTGAACATTAGTATTGCCGCCTAATTGATAAATAATTATTGAATACTATTAATAAGATTTTAATAATTATAATTGTGGAATTAATTAGTTAGCTAACACGTATTAAGAAACACTTTATGCACAACATATAGTGACAAGAATTTTTTTGTTTTTTTTGTCGTCATAACAGACCTTCAATGTATCCATAAAAACTTTGTTACAGGCATAATTACTTGCTGGCCTTTTTGCCATTTTATACACAAAGTTTATGCTTTATACATCAGTTCATGTTATTTAGCCTAAATTATTATTGATTAAATTAAAAAATTGAGTACGATTAAATTCTGTATTTGTTTTTGTTTATATAGTTCAGGGTCATTTCATGAGCATACATGGAATGACAACATAAACGGATATGAAAAACTTATAATTATAAACATTGTATTATAAATATAAACACATTAAACTACGTTTTATCAATCAATTTCCATTAATAAGTCAGTATCTCTTGAAATTCCAATGAAAAATGTTTGACGAGAAATCCATTCAAATATTATACAATCCGTTTCATAACTGTTCTTGTGTTCGCAGGGTATTTAAGAAAAGTTCGCCAAATGGGAAGGTAAGTTTTTACACTCTTTATGATTACTTTCTGTACCTAATACTTGATTGATCTGTTTAGATAACAGTGTATTTAGGGAAGAGGGACTTCGTCGATCACATATCACATGTTGATCCGATCGGTAAGTGATTCTTTCATATTTGTTCCATTTTCTCATCTTGTATATTTGAATTTGTTTTCAATAATCCAATAGTTTAAAAACATTTTACGACCTACCAAAATTTTATCTAGAAGGATTTTCAAAATAAATTTACTCATTTAAATTATTTGCTGTCACATTTCTTTACAAAAAATGCTTGAAATAGAAGAGAATTATTTAAATATTATTTAGAGCGACATTTTTTGACGATACCGGGATTTAAATCCGAAACCTTTAAGTAACTATTTAAAAATATTTTTATTTAAAATATGGATATCAACTTGTGATTTATATTTATATATTTAAAATAATAAATAATTTAAATATTTAGTAAATCAATGTTGTTTTTGCTGAAATTTAAAGGTTGCAGGCACCTGTCAAAGTCAAAAAATTAGAATTTGATCGCCTACAAATGTTGGTTTCCTTCAGAGATGGGAATGGTCAAAACGGCTTTGCTGTCAACGCTATTATTTCTGTTTATCTAACCGTTGGTTTCTTTCAGACGGAGTGGTATTAATAGATCCGGATTACGTCAAGGAGCGAAAGGTTTTCGGACACGTCCTGGCTGCGTTTCGCTACGGTAGAGAGGACTTGGATGTTTTGGGACTCACCTTCAGGAAGGATCTCTATTTGGCTGCCGAACAAATATTTCCACAGGATTCTTCTGCTAGCAAAAGACCACTTACCAGATTACAGGTAAATTACTGCGGTATTATATCTGTTCATACGTAATCTTTCATTATTTTCTTTTTACGTTCTATACACATTTTAATCATTTTAATGCAATTTTTGGGGGAGGCGAATTATGACAACGAATTTGTTTGTGGTACAAGATTTAATATTCATTCATATTTCAACATTTCTTAAGAAAATTATATTTTGTTTGTTGTTACATTGTCTTGCCGTATAGTTATTTAAATTAATTTATTTTAACATACATAGGTCATTTCTACATAGCAAATTCAAGTCTCGCAATCTTTACTGAATTTAATTGTTCTTTAATCTGATATTTAGCCTTTAATTCGCAATTTTTTGATTTTTCTTGGTTGTTTGTTAAGTTTTTCAATATTATATTTGTTATGTTATAATAATAATAAATAAATAAATAAATCACAAATTTTACCCATTACTGGATGTGGCACTCTGCCGAAGCAGATTTCGATAAGTGATGTATTATTTCGCGTCAAGTACGGTTACTAGGCGTCAAATCACGGCCACCAAATACGTTGAAGTGGGGGCGCCACAGGGGTAGATTTAAATTGGTGAAAATTGTTTTGTCGGCTGTGGGAATCGAATCTGGGTTCCTAAATCCAAAGACCGACTCGATACTACTGAGTCACCTACCCCACATTATGTTATTTATATCAAAGTTGTTTAAATTTGGTGCTACTTAAAAAATATTATTAAAAGTAATTAATACAGAATATATTTATAAAAGTGATTGTACCAAGAAACTAGATGTCAGCATATTTAAAGATAAAATTGTAATGATCAAAGCGAGTCCAAAAGAAAAAAGTACAACAACGTACTTCATTTGTAAAATTCGTTCAGCATAAAATCCATTGTATTTTGCAGGAACGCTTGATCAAAAAGTTGGGTCCAAACGCTTACCCCTTCTACTTCGAACTACCTCCACACTGTCCAGCATCCGTAACTCTCCAGCCAGCACCAGGGGATACTGGTAAACCATGTGGGGTCGATTACGAACTGAAAGCTTTCGTCGGGGAGACTCAAGACGACAAGCCCCACAAAAGAAACTCAGTGCGCCTCGCGATCCGTAAGATCATGTACGCGCCCAGCAAGCAAGGAGAACAGCCCTCTGTGGAAGTCAGCAAAGAATTCGTCATGAGCCCTAACAAACTACATCTCGAGGCTTCGCTCGACAAGGAACTCTACCATCATGGAGAGAATATTGCTGTCAACGTCCACATAGCGAATAATTCCAACCGCACGGTCAAGAAGATCAAAGTGTCGGTGCGTCAGTTTGCTGATATTTGCTTGTTCTCCACGGCGCAATATAAATGTACGGTTGCTGAGGCTGAAAGCGAGTAAGTAGATACGCTAGTGATTTATTGCTATTTGCAGACGGCTGGCAACATTTATAAAACTTCCTTAAAAAAAGGTAGTTTCAAATTTGAGAAGGAAATTCCTACGTTTTTGGATGTGTAATGACTAGTTAGAAATGACAAACGTTTTTGTTGTCGAGTTAAAGGGATTTAACGAGAAACGCGTGACGCATGGCACCAATATTGCCAGTTAAGAAAGCTCAATCTATTCTACATTAGTTTAATGTATAATGATTGGAGGGATTTGCAATCTCCTTTTTCCGAAATGAATTTAATATTTGGAAGTGAATGAATAGTGTCTCGTTGCCAGCCGTCGAACCCAATGTAGAGCTAGTTAGTGGTTGCGCTGAAAATCAACAATGACCGACGTTTGGTCTGGTGTGGGTGATCAGTGAGTGAATGTTGGAGTTGTTATAAAAGTCCGTTACAGAGCAGGTTGTCCCGTATCGCCGGGATTCACAATGTCAAAGGTATACTCGGTGCGGCCTCTGTTGGCGAACAACAAAGATAAACGGGGACTGGCGCTAGACGGGCAGCTGAAACACGAAGACACTAACCTAGCGTCGTCGACAATGTGAGTTCGGCACTGGTTCTGGCATCTGGCACCACTCTACCACTTCCTAACCCAACCGAGCCCTGACCCAGTCCTCGGCATGGGATCTAGGGGAATTCATCACGCACAATTCATCGCACTCATTTTCCCGCCAACAATTCCTGCGTTCAATTCACTCTGTTTCGTTCTCAACGCTCAGTACAATTTTGCTATCTTTCCCAAAATTATAGAAACGCGGAGATGTTACATCTGACTTAGACCAATCACCGACAAATGTGAAATATATTCATTCAAATTTTGACGATTAAATATTCTAATAATAATTCAGTCACCCATTTCGTTTCATGATAAACCAAGTACTCAGTACAAATGCTTTCATTTTTATAGTATTATTTCGGATAATTAATTGTCACTGCATTTCGAATCAAGTTATTAAGTCAGAAGGTTAAATTTGGAATAATTATCCCTGGATTTAGGTTTTATGATGAAATATCATTCTCATCGAATAAACTATATTTAAAGCTTGAATCCACGATTATTACTCCAAAATTCACTGTAAAAAACCTTTTCGACAATATTCTTACAATTGTTATTTTACCTCTATTGAATGCAGTCGTCAATATAATTCATCACTACTACAATAAATCCTGAAGTTTCCGGAAAAATTGATTACAACATATTTTTATATGGCATTCATATTTATTAATAATTTTGTACAATTTTTTACACGACAAATATCCTTCTAAACTTTAAACTCTCCTATGATTTACCGTTAATCAAATTTTTAAGCTTTTTATATAACAACCGTCTGATAGTCCGTAAATAAATGACGGTCTATCCAGTATATAACCACCATATTTCATATAAAGACGTCACTGTTCTTGCATGTCCAGCAGATTCAGTTTCTTTCAGCCAAAATACTCAAATTTTCGCTTTTGCACTAGTGTAATTGTTTCGAAGCTACTTGCATATCAATATGGCAATTACATCCATTTTTAAACCGTAACAACGGAACAACAAACGTAATATGTGATTGTGTTTTTGAATAATTGCTTTAATGAGATCGTTAACGCAAAGCTAGACTAAGAATAAGAAATAAGATTGGTTTCTTTTACTTGTACACCTAATTTTCTAGCATTCAGCAATATAAGATTCAACAAAAACTATTTTGACTAGTTTCATTTGAAGTGAGTAGTTCACTTACGAACCCAGCGAGAACAAAAATATGTTAAGACTCTCATTGTCAAGGCATTTCGAATCAGCATGTATAATATGATTATTTATTTATCCTGTAAAAAATTGATGTGGTAATGAATTTTCCAGAGTTTGGGCTTTGAATTGTGTTGGCGATGACTATATTGGCTCAGAATTGTGCGCGATGAGTTTTCTGGATACGCTCGGCATGTGCGGAAAGGCAGGCGGTCGCGATGGACAATCTGAATTTCGTTGACTTGAGTTGCGAGTGTGGACGTGGTTCTCTAGTCTAGTCTATGAGACTGTCATTTGTTCTCTGTACTGTTACTGTTTCTTGTATCTGTATCTGTAGTGATTAGAGTTTAACTAAAGTGTGTGCTTGTGGTAGAGAGGGATGCCCGATAGGTCCTGGCTTCACACTGAGCAAAGTATTCATGCTGACACCCCTCCTGGCCAATAATAAGGATAAGTGGGGTCTCGCCTTGGACGGACAGTTAAAACACGAAGATACTAACTTAGCTTCAAGCACTTTGTAAGTGTGTGCACAGTACACATGATATGTAATATAATGATTCATCTATCTGTATGCGCTACGCTGCTCATCTAGTGTTTCAACTATATTTTTTACCAAGAACAAGAAAAACGTATTTATCTTTTTTACCTGATTTTAATTCTTAATGACAACATGAAAATACAGCAGAACTCGGTTATGGGAATTTTCTCTATTGATTATATATGACTTATTTTAAATATAAATTAAAAATTCTGTTCCAAATTTGATGATAGGAATCTCCATAAAGCCTTGAATGATCAATTACAATATGTTTAGTTGTTTGAACATATTTCTTCAAATTCATGCCAGTTATATTCAGTGTACCTGTGAGCTCTTTATTTCCCGGATTATCACTATAACCGAGCTCTTTATAGGGGGAGGGGGTTGTTCCATAGTATTATTTAAAATTTTACTAGTTTTAGACTTTTAGATTCCTATTATTTTAAAATAATATAATATTCAATTCAATCATACAAGATAGATGTAAAATAATTGATGATATCCATAAAATTATCATTTCATTTGAACATTTCATATGGAATAATAATTTTAATAACAAATTTATATTTCTGGTAAAAAGTACAATATGCACTAGTGGCTGTTTGCTTGCCCATGTTTCAGGCCTCCCAAAAAATTGACTTGATTTTTGATCACTTAGCATATAACCATTCAATCATTTGCCACAGATTTGCAGACTGGAGGCCTGTTGTTTTATATGTCAGCATTTTGTGTTTGTCGGTCCGTCACATATCAAATCAATGTAAATATAACAAAAAATAGCTTTTTAATAGTAATCGCACAAAAATCAATCGTGAAATCATGGGAAGTACAAAAATATATGTGTTAAGTCACTTTAACTATAGTCAGTGTACCTTTGTGCTTGGCGGCCTTATCCTTATTGGCTTTATATATTTCGTTTCATCCTTACCTGTTGTATGCTGCATGCTTCTCACTAACCGCTTTTATCACAACAATGTAACAACAGCCGAGTGGTTGAACAATTATAAACCATTTCGATTTACAGAGTTGCTGATCCATCTCAACGAGAAAATCTTGGAATAATTGTTCAGTATAAAGTCAAAGTTAAATTATGTTTGGGTGCATTAGGAGGGTGAGTACTCAAACTAAAATTGACTTTTCTATCGCTTGACGATAGAATATGTAATTTGCTATTCTAGTATTATTATTACGACAAATTTTCAATTACATTTATGTTGAATTAGTTTAGATCTGTCGGTGTAGAATATGTTTTTTTTTTTAAATGCTCATGGTTTTATTATTCTCTAAGTGTAAAATAAAAATATTTCATTTTGTATCGACTGGCGATAGAGTAGTCAACTTTTAAAATTACTTCTGGCCATCTTAAATTACAGTTTGAAAATGTGGTTGTGTAGGGACCTTGTGGCTGAATTACCATTTATTTTGATGCATCCTAAACCAGAAGAAGAACCGTTACCGCCAACGACCAAGCCATCGCCGTCTCATTGTTCAAAAGAAAATTACAACGTCCCTGTCGATACGAACCTGATTCAGTTGGATGCGTAAGTATTTTATTTTGAATATAGATAATTAGATGTGTTTTGAAGAGATTTAAATGACGGAATGAAAGTTGTTGACTTCGTATTATTGCTGTACAAATAGATTGATTTGTTATAGTGAAGTGGATAATAATCAAGACCACGACGACGATATAATATTTGAGGACTTTGCCCGGTTACGGCTGAAGGGAGGCGAGACGGATGCCTGAGAGCACGCCTGTTCGCTGAGGGCGCGCCGAACGGCGGTCAACGCCACAGGCCCCGGCTCCTTCAAACCGGTCCGTACACATGTGTATATCTCATGCGATTAGCTGATCACCAAGCACTGGGTGTGCCTAGTCATGAACTAAACTAACTAAACTAAATGAACATATTGCAAACGTAACCAACTGAACAGGAACAGAACTGAACTGAACTGAACTAACTGAACTGAACTGAACTGAACACAACAAAACAGACAAACAGTCAGAATATCAGAACGGCGTGGACACTTGTGTGATGGAATGTAACTTCCTACCATCCAATTACAAATACAAATCCAAATTTGACAGTTTACAGAACTACAACTATAACGATGTCCCTTCTTGCCCTAGTCACTTTCTTGTAACAAGTATGATTGATTGTTGATATATCAGATACATGGTACGTAAACGTTGTCATTTCATACGCCTAGTGATACAAATTGGGGTATCTACTTTTCCTTGACTTTTTTATTTTCATAATTGTAATATTAATATTTCTTGATACTTTTATACTCTTTAAATAAGTCTGAACATGTGTAAATGAATGAGTTTCTTATTTATATTATTTGCGATATACAAACATGACATGCCAAAGCACAAGTTGTATTGTAGGTAAAACCTTGTTAAGGTCTATCTTCAGATACCGAACCGATACCGATACCGAGACTGCAGCTGTTATCAGTTTATAGTGCAGTACGATTTAAGCACCACGAGACATTTTCCACACTTTATCTCAAAACAAATTCCAATGTATTTTGTACTTAATCTATCTTTTATTCTTCATTGCTTTTAATCTTCATTGTTCTTGGTTCTTATCTAGTTCAAATGTAAACGACTTTTATTTATATTTATTTGTGTTCGAGCGAATTCTGCATTAGATGTTTATTATTAGTAGAAATAATCGTAGTTGTAAGAGATTAGTGTACACAATTCTTGTCATATGCTGAGCTTCAAACTAATTATTAAGTATGTGTATGTGTATAAATGATGATTTGTTTTTGTTCTGGTTATGTCATATATTTTATTAATTTTTAAATAATTATTGTATTTGAAAGAGAATATATTGTATGAGAAATGGTCCTGCATGCAACAGATTCAGTATTTGGAGAGTACTTTTTAAAAGTATGCATTTAACTGTATAATTACTACAATGCAAACATAAAATATCGTAATGAATACTTACAGAAATATCTTTCCTTAAAGAAATCATACCAGTTTTTTCTTCTGTAGTCTTTATTTTTTAACTGTTCTTTTTTATTTTTGTACTACAGTCTGTTTTTAATATTTTAAATATGCACTCATTTAGAAATCATTATCTTTTACTTATTAAATTATCTACACAAAGTATATATTTATATATATTACAATATTTTATCAAACTGACAGATATTTCTAACGTGATCGACACTCTAAAGTGGTTGTAGGTACAGGTGATACATTTTGTAAATTGTAAAACAATGTAATGCACATCTCATTCAATCGTTTATGCTGTTATAAAATTGATATATTATGCATTTATTTGTTGAGAGAGAAATTGTAGACAGGGTAAATGATTGAATACAGGTGCAAAACTTTCAACACTTCAAGTCAAAATAATAAAACAGTCCACAGTTATGTTTATAGAGGCGATTTGACTTTGGCTGAGCGAGAAGTAAATGCTGGTGGTTCCTAAATCGTTCTGGACGTTGATGTGCACTGCTAAGATTGTAAGATAACGATTGGATGTGAAGAAATGCTGTATATTTATTAATAAGATCAAGTAACACACTTGTCAATATGTTTTTATTCTAAAATTAGGTAATGCTGTTATTTGGTATATAAAAGTCTAACACAAAATATGGATGTATATTCGTGATGTCAAATAATTATTGGTCTAAAAGTAAACGATTCTGTCAAATACTTGTATTTATGATATGTTTTCAGTTATTAGGTAATAGTATTACATGAAAATAATAAAAAAAAAATTGTTCATACACATGGGAAACATATAATTTAAATGTTTGTATGTTTATAGTATTCAGATATTGATATGGCACCATTAAATTTACAATTTAGTAGCTTTACATCATTTTAGAAAATTCGAGACAAAGAGGTATTCAACAGTCAGTTACTGTGCTTTTATTTCATATTAGTTATTATATATCAATCACTATTATTCTTAGGGCTCCGGTAATTGTACAGGTTTGCTCGCCACTCTATATAAATTGAAACAAACAACTCTAAATACAAGATCAAATAATACCATCCATAACAATCAGAATGCACAAAACAAAGGATACATTCTGAAACATTTATAAGATTATTAGGACAATAAGTCAATACAATTTCCTGCTAAAATGAATTGAATATTTTTTATGAGCTTGTACAAGACCGGAATGATCAAATCCCTAATTAAATAATATCGCATCAAAGTAATTATCAACTACTAGTCTTTTATGAATTATTTGGATGGTACAAGATGTTTGCCTTAAGTTCACTAGCATTTTATTGGGTGTTTTTTCGCTAGCTTGAAATTTAAAAAGTGTCATATTCACATAATTTGTTTAGTGAAAAATTATAAAATCAAATAAAATTTGTTGCGAAAAAATGCCCTATAAGTATTTTAATTTGATTGTTTTCCGTTCAATCTCAGGCACTATATTTACATATAAACATCTGTAAGTTTTTAAATTTTGTATCATCTGTTTGTGAAAAGTAATAAATATTGCAATAAATTCAAATAGTGCGTTATTCTTGTAGAGGCCAGTGTACTGTTGACGCAGACGCTACAATTGGTTTTATATTTAACGAACTTATATGCCTTTCGTGTAACAATACAGATTAAATTGTTCAAAATCGTATTAAAATTAAACAATTGCCCACCACAAAGAGGTACAGACAATATAATTTGAAAATCTCGAAAAACAGTTTTAAAGATTATATTCAAATGTTTATTGTGTAATTTATGACTTAAAGAAATTCCAATTTGATTCGAATACAGTTAATTTCTATATTTACTTCAAGTAAATGTGTTTGAATAAGTTATTTAGGAAAATATAAAACTTGCAATCGTAATTAGTCGACCTGGTGCCCCGGACTTTTAATGAAACAGTTATCACTCTCCAATATCACCTTCAATATGAGTTAATTGATTTTATATGATTTATAATTATATTTTGTTGGTAATTATTGCAAATTTTGATCAAACACTGTCTTTATTTTTATAAAGCCTAGCTTACCAGACTTTTTCTATGAAGAAAACTGAATCAAATTTTCTACTTTTCCGTGGCTTATATCTCAAAACCTAAGTGAGTTTCTAAGATAGCTTGACAACAAATTAATCTCCGTGAACGTCTTCTAAAGGAAAATGTCATGAAATAATTTTAAGCGATGATAAAAAACAACGAAATTATTTTATTGTTTTTAATGAAATGCAAAGATGAATTATGTAATTTAACAGTGTTTACAATATTATTACGTACATGTATGTACATACAAAATAAATTTTATTTTTGGAAGCCATATTTAGTTCTATTAATAATGAAATTTTTATGTAATTTCAGCAAATATCTTGTATTTTAAATCATTTCTCAAGGACAATTATAAATCTTGGCAGTATGGCAGTTATTCTAAAAAAATGTTAATTACTTCTATTGAGATTGAATTTGCTTTTAATTAATTTTAGCAAATTCAAATAGATTTTACAGTCCTTGAATAATAACAAAATAAGATATTTTCTGATAAAATAAAAACATATTACGTACCATAATTCACTTTTCAAATATTGAAATCATTTAATTAAATTACAAAACAGGGTTACATTGACATGTTACAAATAATTTTTCATCGATGAGATCACACTAACGAATGTTATTATCACTTGTATTAAAAAAATATATATTTTACAATTCGTCCTTTTCGTCTAAATCTACATCTGATAGGTCGATGTCATCTTCTTCTGGTAGCTCGCCGTCTTTTCCATCCCAAGGTTCTGTCTGTACAATATTTGGGATTTCTGCACCTTTCACTGGAGCTGTATTGCCTCGCCCGAAAGACAGATCCCTTGGATTAAATAACATAATTATAAATATAATCTAGCGAGATTTTATTGAAAAATAATAAGTATTGTTCTAATTTTATAATGTTTTTATTATAAAATTTACCTGAGAAATTCATTGATGCCGTCTTTAGAGAACGATCCTCTAAGCAATGAATATTTCATCTTTTTAACATTGACAACAGCCATGGCAGGGTATCCAAATCCACCGATATCAAGAGCAGATTCCAAATCTGCTTGAATACCAGCTTCAGACCACATCCATCTTCAAACAAAAGACAACATATAGTCAACAAAATATAATATAACTAATTTTGTAAATTAAAAGTGAACAAATTTAGTTTAGGAAAATAGATCAGTTTATAAAATTTCAGCACTGATTTTCTTACCCCCACATCTTCTTCTTGTACTTTTCACCCATTGTTTTCAATGTAGCGAGATATTCGTTACGACATTCTGATTGACAGTCTAAGATGTGTGGTAAAACTGATATCACGCAAAGAGGTTTCTGATCACATGCATCTTTGAAAGTCTTTTCGTCGGTAACCTATGACAAAATTAAATCATAAAATAAATTAAAATTGCATCAAAATCAAATGTCCATTATAATATATAGTTGCTAGTAGCTTCGTGTTATATCTTTCAGTTTGAGTTACAACGATACAGAGAACAAAAATGGAATCAAATAAGATTTGAATTACATCGTAACCGTAACTTAGTTTATTTAAAGTATATGAACGAAAGTACGAAGGAAGTTCTGGCCGCAACTCAATTTTCATCAATTTCTAAGTATTTACTTTACTTTATCCCCTAAGGGGTTGCGCCGATTGTAAGCTTTCTAAATCCTTTTTTTGGGGTGGATCAGTCCCCGTTTCCTTGTCTATGTATCCTTTGTTCCTTCTATTTCATAATTTCGTGCTTCTATATTCCTTTTATTATTTCTCTCCATATTTTTTTGTTTTTTCCCTCCATTTTATTATTACCGCTTTTCTTAGATCTTCAACATTTTGCATCCATTATAAAGAAAAGTTAATTCTCACCGATTCTCACATTAAAAATGAATAAAAAATAAACCGCAAAAGTAGAACACATCACAAATTAGCAATTTATTGAATGCAAAAAATAGATTGGTTATAGAAGATCTTAAAAAACTAAGTATGCAAATGTTTTAGTTTTTTTTTGTAATTAGTAGTCTATGAATTTATGATGTACAATAGAATAAGTGTTTAATAACTATTTGATTTAAATTAAAAATGAAATTAAAACCAGTGACAATTCATTTTTTCTTGAAGATAATTACTAGTAATCAGTACTTTTCATTTTTGTACTGTAATTATAACTAAAATATTTTTAAAATCCAAATATTCAACGAAAATAATTATCTAAATGCGATATTTATCTTTTTTTAAACAATTATTCTTTTCTGTACAATATTTCATTTTATAGATAAATCTTGATTTTTGTATTTGTGCTGTTTTCCAAATTTTGAAGGTGTATAAACAAATTGTTTACAAAATTCATTTATTAAAAATAAAATAAATCGAAATTTGTTGTTCTCGACTAACCTGAATGACCTCTGGAGCCGGTATATTTTCCGCTAATTGTTCCAAAGCCCACTGAACAATATCATTGGCTGTTCGGCCACCGTTGTAGTCGGACACTGAACTTTTGTCCTTTTTACCAGATGCGAATACTTTGATAGTAGGATAACCCTGGATTTCGTAATGACTAGCTTTTACGGTATTGACTGTAGCATCTAAAGCTCCTAATTTAACCTGTGAAGATACAAAATGCATCATTTCAGAAAAATAAGTTTAAATCAACCGTAAAAATACAACTAGATTTAAATGGCTTGATGACGGTGCTCTGTCTTAAACCATTTAGGATTCATAAATAAATAATAATTAAATACTTAAATTTTACATGACCCTACTGTTTATTAATATTATTTTATTATTTATATTATATATTTTTCATGTTTTAATTATTATGAAATTTTTGAAGGACATCAAAATTGTATTTTTGCAAGTACCAAGTATAAAAATATGAGTTTGTGAACGATTACGTGGTTCTTGATAAAGTTATCTCTTATTTGGTATTCGTGGCACACAAGTTGTAAATATAAAAAATGCAAATATTTACCTTTCCTTTCAGTTCTGCAGCTGCTTCTGCCCAATGAGGGGCCAGGTTTTTACAATGTCCGCACCAAGGAGCAAAGAATTCTACAAGCCACATTTCGTCAGATCCCATAACAAGTTTCTCAAAGTTGCTGTCTGTTAATTCAATGACATCTTTTCCGTCTCCCTGCAATCAAAAAACATTTAAATATTGGTTTATGAAAAGGAATGAATATTTTTACCTTGCTTCCTCCTGATGACGAAGATTTTCCTCCCAATTGAGCATCAATTTTGTTACGAGCTGCCTTCATCGCAGCATCAATGAAACCTTGAGCATTTCTTTGACCATTGTAATCTTCGGGTTTATGTTTGTTGGCACCGAAGATTTTAATTGTTGGGAATCCTCGAACTCCATATCTACCTCCAAGAGATTTGTGGTCATCGGAGTTTACTGCACCGACTTTTATTACACCCTGAAATTGAAATATACATAATACCGGTGTGGATAACGTAGAAATAATGAATGTTTACATGTAAAGCTTTCGCTGCTTTTGTGTATTCTGGTACTAATTGTTGGCAATGACCGCACCATGGAGCAAAGAATTCCACAATCCATATTTCTTCGCTATTAATTACATTCTGATCAAAATTATCCTGTGTTAATTCAATAACATTTGATTTGGAAGGGTATAACGCCGAACACCCGGCACTGAATATTACTAGTACTAAAAACAGAAATTATTTAATATTATACCGTATTCACATTAATTACACTTACAAAATAAGTAAATCATTTTCAATTTAAAAAACTAGGACTTTTATAAGTTGTCAAGTATCGAACAAATTCGTGAACTAAAACTAGCCACGAATCAGAAGTATCTAAGTGAATCCAGCAATACTTTATCCTAGCAATACACTTACCTATCTCAACTATAGTCCTACCGTTCAAATGTATTGCTGGCTGTCAATGACAGTTCCTCAACAATACATTAGCCAGAAATAGTCTCATTATTTCCATAACTACTAAACTTCATCATGTGAAATTTAGTATATTTATAAACAATAATGTTTACTACAACTAACTGAAAATTGATACATTGTTCCATATAAAAATATGAGATTTAATTTATTTCATCCCTATTAAACTCTCAGCTATAAAATTTTGGACACATATAAACAATTGCATGCACTTCAATAAGTAATGAACAAAAAAGTTTATTGAAGTAAACGTAATTGTTTATATGTATACGAAGTTTCATAGCTGAGAATTAAATAGGGGTGAATTTATCGAAATCTATTGCAAGGTATAAATGCGTCCATAACGCCTCATTTAACTAAAATTTACCTTTTTAGTTAATTACTTACTGAAGTACATGTAATTGTTTATAGGTGTACGAAATTTTGTAGCTGAGAGTTTAATAGGGGTGAAATAAATTAAATCACAGATGGCTTGCGTTTTGATGACGTCACTTCGCTGTGTTTCCGCAGTGCTCCTTTAAATTTATTGCTAGGTATAAACGTCTCATATTTTTATATGGAACAATGTATCAATTTTCAGTTAATTGTAGTAAACATTATTGTTTATAAATATACTAAATTTTACATGATGAAGTTTAATAGTTATAGAAATAATGAAAGTATTGCTGTGGAATTGCCACTGACAGTCAGCAATACATTTGAACGGTAGGACTATAGTTGAGATAGGTTTGGGTAATGCTAGGAAAAATATTGCTGGATTCACATAAATATCAGAAGTTATATCGAAACATAAGTCTCGTGGTACGATCTGATTGGCTGAAACCTGTTGTACATAAATGAAAGATTTATATAGTAGTATTCAAAAATATTGGTGAACATACATATTTAAATGGATATATTTTAGTAAATTGATTGACTATAAATATATTAGGTTTATATAATTTATAAAGTTATAAAATAATTTTATTTAAAAATATAATCAACATACACTAGTAATAAAAATTAATAAACACAATTTTATATACTAGAATTCAAAAGTGTTGAAGAAGTCAGTAACAAAACTATTTTTCATATTTCAAATTAATATTCATTAAAATTCTACATATTTTCATCACAATAATATAATTTGATAAAATTAAATACATCATTATTACAATTATAATTTAAGTCATTCAAAAGTTTGGAGAATCATTATTACGATGAAACTATCATTCCAATCTCTTTAAATAGAAACTGCTATGAAATATGGTAGTTGATCAACATATGTGCCGATATTTCACAGAAGACAGTTTGTGTAAGATTTTGTATTTCCATAATATGTAAAAGGTGTATCATTATTTATATTTAATATTTTCTTTAAAGGTCGTTGCACGAAATATGAATAACTCAATGAAGCATTTCCATTTCTATACCTCATTCAAACTTTCTATGACGACCCATATTTTTAGAATGTTTTTTGGTGATGAGTGTGGTAGCAACAGATAACAAGTGTCAAAATTGAAATTTTTATACATGTATTTTTTATTCAAATTATATCAATCGTACGTCACCCGAAGATAACATATGGATAATAGACTGTGTGATAAATCAAAAGATTACTTTTTAATCTGTAAGAAATGTGGACAGTCAAAATTATAATAGTATAAGAATATATTTGGATATGACGTATTACTGTAAAATCTAAACATTTGGGTAAATACATCCTGCTTTTTATATCAATATTTATTTTGACATAACATATTATGTAGATAGATATAATGGACCCAACACCAAATAAGAATAATACCAAAAATGTTGACTGGTCACGATTTGGTCTGGGATCAGAAAGTGCTACGAGAGCAAGAGCTCATTCAGGTGGTTTCGTGGACCTAGGAAATGAATACGATTATGGAGCCGGTGGACATCAAGCTTCTGGAGCCAATGAATTGTTTGCAGAAGAACAGGTACATAAATTGAATTAGCATTTACATTCATTTGTTTCATTACTAAATTTTTAGGGTGATGTTCCTTGGTGGCGATCAAATTTCTTTATTTTACAACCTGTTTTATTTGGAACATGGGATGGAGTTTTCACTTCATGTCTCATAAATATCTTTGGTGTCATTGTATTTTTAAGATCAGGATGGTTAGTTGGTCAAGCAGGTGTTATTTGTGCTGTTCTTATTGTACTTGCTACAGGTTTGTACAAATTTACTAATTTTTAATTGAGTTTTATTTATAAATGCTTGACATTTAAGTGAAGGTTGTTATTGTTTATCTAATTGACATATGGTCGAATAGCTATGGGTTTCTGCGATAATTACGTCATCTTTTTTTTGGAAATTTAGTTATTGCATTTAATTCGTACTAAATACAAGATAAATTAATTCTTATTATTTATGGTACGCTAAATTGATTTATATTTAATCATTCGGGACATGCTGGTCGAATTAAAGACGTCTTTATTTCAATTGAAGACGTCTAAAATTTAATTTTAGACGTCTCTAAATCTCTTAAATCTTTAATTAAATTTCAGACGTCTGTAATTAAATTTTTGATTTCAAAAGTTGAATTTAAGACGTCTTAAAATGTTCTTTAATTCGACAAGCATGTTCTAAATTATTAAATAAAAACGAGTATGTCATGCCATAATTATAAGAGAGAATTCGGCTGAAGCCTGGTTTTAACTCGGAATACTTAATTTCTTGTAAAACATTTTATTCTAAGCGTCGGATAAATTTTTCGTTCTTAAATAAAAATAGATATAAATTATAGAATAAATTATTGAATTATAAGCTTGGTAATTCAAGATTATTTATTTTGTAATTGTGGAATTTTCTAGCTCATTTTCAGTACAATTAAAACAATAATTGTTGACAAAACTACAAGATAAAAATAACAACTTCAAAATATCTTTTTGTCAACATTTTTGTAATAGTGTTGTCCTATTTGATGGTACAAAGTATGATGTTATGTATACTTAAATTTTCTTGTATTTCAATTAATATTATTAATTTATTTCAGTGTTCGTTGCATTGGTGTCCGTGCTATCAGCTGTTGGAATATGTGAACGATGTCGGGTGGAAAGAGGTGGTGTTTATTTCCTTCTGGCACATGTTTTGGGATCCCGATTTGGTGGATCTCTTGGACTTTTATATTGCTTCGGACAGGTAAGATTATTTATATGCGATATTTTTAATTTTACGCTGTTAATATAATTTTATAAAACTTTCGCCTTGATTTAGATGCGAGAATTATTTGTTATCCGACTGTTTTAGGCCGTGGGTTGTGCACTGAATGTGCTTGGTTTCGGCGAGTCCATGGCTGGACTCATCGGATTAGTGGATTCTAAATGGGCTGAAAGAGGAATTGCTAGTGCAGCTGTTTTACTCTTAGGAGTGATTAACGTAGCCGGAGTGAAATGGGTCATCAAGTTACAATTTGTCTTGTTGCTTATTCTCCTGTTAGCAGGATTGGATTTCATGGTTGGCAGCTTTATTCAGCCTGATACAAGTAAGAACTTTCAATTTATTTACAATCCTGTATTCAACAAAGTGGGGTATACGAACCCACCACAAAATAAACTGTGGCTTCACAAATACATAGTTTGAAAAAAGCTAAAAAGAATCTCAAACTTTTGTCGGTTGAAAATATTGTACAACTTTTAAAATAACTTAGTAAAATGAATATATGATTTAATAGCTATTGTAGGTACTTGTGACGTCACAAGCTGAATATAGCAAATTCACTAATCGTCATAAATTTTATAAGAAATACGGTGAAGGAGCCCATTACTGATAAAAAAAAACTGCTCGTTGCAGATACTGGTTTTGAAGGTTGGGTGAGTGGGAATCTTGTAAACAATACTTGGCCGGATTATTTTGATGGGTACAGTTGGTTTACCGTGTTCGGAGTTTTCTTTCCCACGATCACTGGCATTTTGTCGGGCATCAACATGAGCGGAGACTTGCGAGCGCCGTCCACGGATATTCCGAATGGTACTCTGGCTGCTATTACTACTGGGTAAGTTTATGAAATATAAATAATTTTATTTTGCAATAGTTCAGTTTAAACTTCAGTGATGCATTGCATCCGTTTGGTTTTTGTTTACTTTATTAAAACTTCTAGTTAAATAAAAAAAATGTTCTTGTGTTGACTGATCTCGCTAACAAACTAATTGTCCCTGCAGCATGTTCCTCTACCTTGTGTTTGTGATGTTCCTGGGCGCCACCTGCACCCGTGAAGCCCTACGTACGGACTTTATGATCGCAGCGAAGGTTTCTGCTGTACGCGTGCTGCTGCTGGCCGGTCTCTATGTGAGCTCCATGTCAAGCTGCTTGGGAGCTATGTACGGTACTCCCAGAGTACTGCAGTCAGTGGCTAATGAGAATGTTATACCTGGAATTGGAATTTTAGGAATGGGGGTAAGTGATATTCTCACTGAAAACTATTTTTTCTTATCTCCAAAAATTATATTCTCGAAATATTTTATATCGTTTTCTAATTGTTGTATTAAAATGTGTTAATATGTAATTAATAACAATTAAGTCTTTTTAAAACGATAGATTGTTTTCAATTTAGATAAAGTTTTGATTCTTGTCTTATTTGGGACGCGATATATCTCATTCATTAAACAGTTTCCTGAATATGTAATATATTGTCTGTTGTAGCGTGGACCAAACAAAGTGCCTTTATATGCCATGGCGGTTGTCGCAACCGTAACACTCACCTTCATCTTGATCGGTGAGATCAACACGCTCGCTCCAATCGTTACGATGCCGTTCTTGCTGACGTACGCGTGCATTGACTACTCGTACTTCGCGTTGGCGCAGACGTTTGATATCCAGCATCAGCGCGAGGCTCGCTTCCATTCTTCGCACCATCGTTCGTCCACTGCTACGCTCGATAATCCTATCACACCGCAAGAAGGCAATGATCTTGATAACTTGTTCCCTGAACGGACCAGGCACAAGACACTTGGGGTAACAGCACTTCTTGATCTATTCACCGTTTTGTGTTAAGATGACGACGAAAAATATAATTTTTTGTGGCTTGTCATCTTTTTATATGTGGTTAAACGATAAAGATAAAACACTTGTAACTAATTTTAGAGAGACTCAAACTCGGCATCACCTAGCACCGTGACAAGCACGCCCGAAAACGCCGATGACACGCAACCAATCACCCAGCCGCACATACATTCCAAGCGCAAGAACTGGTACTCCTCCCTTTGCAACCGATGGCTCTCATTATTTGGTGTACGTTCTACGTAAACCTAGCATTCTTGCAGAAAGCGCTAATGATCGTTCATACGTTTCAGGCACTCATGAAACTAGTTATTATGGTTCTGGTTCATTGGGGATTTGCACTTGCTTGCACTCTGGCGGTTTTCCTAGTCTGGTTATATGTTGGAACTGCTAATCCTGCTGTTAAGCCAGGTTTGGCTGCTGAGTTTCACTTTTTCCGATGGTTGAAATCATTGTTTTACAGATGTATTGGGTAAGTTGAATATTTTCAACAGGTTGCAATTTTCACCGTATTTTACTTGATTAATTCCACTACTTTCTTAGTATTTCGAAATTCAAAACAGGAAAGACATTTTGTTTGTATAGAAAGTTATGATTGCAATTTATAAAATCGTAATAATAACAGAACTGTGTTGATATTAAAGTAAAATATTTCTGTTAGCATGATTGATTGGTTTATATAAAAATTTGTAGAAAACGTGTGTACGAATACGAGCAAATAGTAGTGACCCCCGTTCTACCAGGAGTTGATGTTAGATCAGCACAATTAAATGAAGATAATGAAGATTTCGCGTCCAGACGAAGATATCACCAATCTGCTGTTGTACAGGGTCACATGGTCACCGTCGATTATGAGTAAATGTATCGTAATATACTTAATTTATTAAACCGAGAAAAAGTATCATTAATAAGACTAATACTATTTTTATGACGATATACACTGTATAAAGAAATTTTTAACATGTTTGTAAATGTATCCATGTATATTTAATATATTTCAATGACTTTTTATTCGTGTTGTTATTTGTTAATGATGTTATGCTTTTAATAATCTAAAGTAAAAGTTGTATATGTAAATTCTTTCAACTGGTTCTTTTTGCTTGGACATGGGCATCTTCTTTCATAACAAGTTCTGGTTTTTATCTAAAATGGAGTTCTTTCAAGTTCCGTATTATTTATTAATACAATATTTTTCTTGTGATTAAATTCAAAATGTACTACAAATAACAACTAATTATTAATATTAAATGCAAAATCAAAAGCTAAAATTCTGCAATTAAAATTGGGCGCGTCAGTGTTTGAAATTTGACATCAGTCACGGGACTAATTTCATCTATGTGAAATTAGCAATACTTTTTCGCAGCAATACACTAATCTACCTCAACTATAGTCCTACCGTTCAATGTATTGCTGGCTGTCAATGACAGTTCCGCAGCAATAGTTCCATTATTTCCTTAACTATTAAACATTATCACGGGAAATTTAGTATATTTATAAACAATAATGTTTACTATAATGTGGCTTTATGGACACATTTATTATTTTATAAATATACTAAATTTCCAGTGATGAAGTTTAATAGTTAAGGAAATAATGAAACTATTGCTGGCTGATGTTGCTGCGGAACTGTCATTGACAGCCAGCAATACATTTGAACGGTAGGACTATAGTTGAGGTAGATTAGTGTATTGCTGCGAAAAAGTATTGCTAATTTCACATAGATACTATTTCAAGGTGAAGCAAGAAATGAAGTACGAGTACGAGTACCGTCATTTATGATTTGTTTTCATAGCTCAGTTTTTGATTTCAGTTGAAATATAACAAGTAATTGCTAAACTAACGTACGCCAAAATAAATAAACACGTTTTTAGAACGAAATCTTAGTTAAATATATAGGTTAGATACAGTTCAAAGAACATTCATCATGTATCCGGTAATTATTAAAATTTATACATTAAGCTATAAGTAAAACATAAAAAAACTATTTATTGTAGAATTACAATTACGGAGGACAAGGAGGGTTCCAAGGTGGTGGTGGTGGTGGAGGATACGGTAGTTCAGCACCCCCTTCAGGATATCAAAATCCTCAAGGAGGTTATGGACAAGGCCAACCCGGTGGGTATCAAACACCTGGAGGCCAAGGTCCACCTAGTGGATATCAAGGACATGGAGGACAAGGTCCTCCTGGGGGGTATCAAGCACCTGGAGGACAGTATGTCAGCCCTGAAATTCAACAATGGTTCAGCACTGTGGACAAAGATCGTTCGGGAAAAATTAATGCACAAGAATTGCAAGCTGCACTGATAAATGGTGAAGGAAAGAATTTCTCAAATGTTGCTTGTAACTTGATGGTTGGCATGTTTGACCATGACAAGAGTGGAACTATTGATATTTTTGAATTCCAAAAGCTCTACACGTATATTAATCAATGGCTGAGTGTGTTTAGAACTTATGATCGAGATCAATCTGGGCATATAGAAGAACAGGAACTGACACAAGGTAAATTTTATTAATTCAAAAAACAAACAAAAATTCAAAGGATTTTAGTTAGTTTATACGAATGATATAATTTTAAAAATTGCTAAATGGATTTCTGGCTTTTGCGAAAAGTAAAAAAGGAAATTTAAATTTTCTCCCCAAGGTTCGAAACCCGTCAAAGTGCGAAATGTTTTAACAATTAATATAAAGGGATGCATGTGGAACGTTTGTTCAGTCGCTTCGAGTTTGTTTTAACACAAGCACATCGAATCGATTTAGTACGTCAAATATAAAAACATGAATGAAACTTCAATATTTTTTACTAAAATCGACAGTAAAGGCTTGAATTAAATTTTTAAATTAGTTAATAACAATAACGAATCATTTATAAAAAATTACATTCCAAGTTTAAACTGTAGTTGGAGATAAATATATATTTAAAATTATGATAATACCGGCTATTGGGGTTACGGAATACGAATCCGGAGATTCGAGTTCAAATACCACTTAAATTAAAAATTATATGAATTATAACACTGCGACTCGGTGAGTCCGTACTGTAATTGCGATTAAATTCCTGTTTACAGCGTAACATAAATAATAAACATGTTAGACGATTAAATTTATGTTAAAGAAATGAAGTGGGTCGGGGTCAATGCTGGAAATTACTCTAATTAACCTTAAGTTACAAATAATGATTTGGAATCGGGAAAGAATTTTAAGTCAAATTGACATAATCACATACCATTCGTTATCTTGTTGGTAACTACAGTCCTAAGCTGCTCGCTGCATCGTTGGGCATCAATTACGGCCTCCATGTACACTCAGTCTCAGCCGCTCACACTTGTATCATCTCAACTTCAACTCAATTCACGTATGCAAGGAGAAATATACCTCTTAAACTGTCCTGAATATCTTTCTAAACTCTAACAATCACTAACACAACCAGAAAATATCTCATCACTACCTTACAAATAAACGATGAACGAAACTGATGTCAGAAATCTTATAAGACGATGAAACAATAATCAATTATTTCTTAACTCCTTACATTCGTTATAACAAAAGCAAATGAGGCTAACTAACAAAATTAGTGACGGATTTCCGCAAAAATTCCTGAAAATAACATGAAAATGTCAAGGTAAATTATACAAATATAAAAAAATTAGTTTAAAACATCTATCGACTACAGATAATGATCCAGTTACAGAATAGGGAGGAATATTTGAAATCCTGCTATCAATGAAGCGTATAAATAGTTTATAATTGCAAATTAAATTTGTGCTTATGCAGCGTTATTAATGTAATTATTATTTCAGCTTTGGCTCAAATGGGATTCCGATTTTCTCCAGATTTTATCAAATTCTTGGTCGCTAAAAGCGATCTACAAAACCACCGTCAAATGTCAGTTGATCAGTTTATCGTCGTCTGTGTTCAGATCCAGAGATTCACTGAAGCTTTTCGTTCAAGAGACAAAGAAATGAAAGGTGTAATCTCCCTTGGATTTGAAGATTTTCTTAGCATTGCTCTAAGTTGTTCCATTTAAATATAATGTCATATTTTTCCTAACTGATTGGGGACCTGTACCTCTTTGCACATACATTCAAATATCATAACATTTTACACTAAACTATATTCTATTTTAATTGGTTATTTTCTCTAATAAATCTTCTGTTGTAGTCAAGCTTTGAAATGAAAATGGTACTGAAAACGTATTTTTGCATAACATTAGTGTAAAAATTAAACTCATGTTTGGTGTAAACATTTTAATGTAAATTTTAATTTAAAAGAATTAAAAGTAAACTAAGGCTCGGTGAATATTTTGCAGTATTTGATGAAAGTATATTTTTGCTACTTTGCTTATATATTTTATAATTGTAGTGGTAATCATTTAAACTAATTTGTTTAATTAAAGAAATACATTTCGTTTGTCTTGAAATAAGTAAAATGCTCAAGCTTTCAATGAGTTCTGAAGGTTTGTAGTTTGTATAAATGTCATTAATAAACAGAGATATTGATATTTTGACCATGTTTTGTATTTTTTTTGTATGTGTATGTGCATTTAAATAAATTATCCTAATATTTACTTTCTAATTAAATTAAAAACTCTTGAATTCTGTATTAAAACTAAAATGCAGTTGAATATATCACTTAAACATGTATTTTAATACAATTATATAAATCATATAAATATTTATAATTATTTAGTACCTACTTCAGACAAATATTATTTTACGTTTGTTTTAAAAACTATATTCGATCTCCATGAAAGTTGTCTTGTACCTTATCACGACCTTAAACTGGATATAGAATTCACGAATATCCTCTAAATTTGCATTAGTACGAAACTATGGGCAATATCCTTTCATAGTGTGTCCTATTTTTCTCTTCATTACTTACTTTGAAGATATGGAAACCATCCTTGAAGTGAAATATCTACCCTACTAATGGAAAATTTGGGGTCGTTCGCGGCGCCGCATCAAATATGAAGCCCTAGAACATGTATGCAAAATTTCAACGCGATCGGAGATAGTTGAAAAAATCCGTCCATGGATTTGAAAATATCTACCCTACTAATGGAAATGTTAGGGTCGTTCCCTGTTTTTAATAAAGTACAAAATAAATTTGCTTCCATATGTAAATGTATTTACATTAATAAAAGCTTGACTATCAGTTGAATGAATAAATATTACTTTGGAATTAAATTAATTTGTCGTTTATAAATCGGTCATAGGTTGTCAATAACGAATAAGTTAGTGCCAGAATAAATTATCTCGTTGGTAACATATTAAATTTGAGTCTTTTATGTGTTATTTTGTTAAATATTTTAGTTATTCTAATACATGATTCAAAGTTATAGCTTATATTGTTCTATATATATTCTTTCCCATTCTTTAGAGTTGTAATTAATTAATTAAAACGGTAATTGAACATATATTAAGGAAGTAACCAATAATATGTAGGCAACAATACTAATAAAATATGAAGTTCTTCTCCTTTGTAATTATTGGTAAATCAATAACGAAATAATTAAAATCAATTAACAGGCGGAGGTAAAGTGAAATTAATTATTTTTGTTATGCTAGCCAATCTGCTGAAACTAAAATGAACATCAAATATTAGTAGTGTAACTCCTAAACATTCTGCTGCCCGGATACAAAATTCGTTAATTTTGCCTATTCCATTCCTAAAATCGCAGTTTAAAAAATACACTTAAAGTGAAATATCTACCCTTTTTTTGGGTAAATTACTAATTAATGTTTGAAAAATTCTTATAGGATGGATGTCAAACTAATATGAACCTTAAGTAAATATAATTTAAGACTTAATATCGCATACAAAACCGTAACACAACTACAAATAAAACATGATAGTTTTTTAAGTATATTGCCAAATTTAGAAAGTATTTGATAAAATCTTTCAAATAAAAGTAGTTTATTATTTTATTCTCTACAGCTTTTGGTTGAAACTTTTTTCTCTACAACCCTTAACTTCGGAGTTACGAGAAACCACCCTTAAAGTGAAATATCTACCCTACTAATGCAAAATTTGGGGTCGTCCGCGGATTTCGCATCGAATATGACGCTGTAGAACATGCATGCAAAATTTCAGCGAAATAGCATATATCGGTTCAAATTAGGTGTTTCGAATCCATGGACTAACCCCTTGCCATCTGATTTCCTTCTAAATTAAAGTATCTCCGATCGCGCTGAAATTTTGCATACATGTTCTAGGGCTTTATATTCGATGCGGAACCTGGAACGAGGCCAAAATATTCATTAGTAGGGTAGATATTTAACTTTAAGGGTGGTTTTCTGTATCTCCGAAGTTAAGAGTTGTAGAGAAAAATGTTTCAACCAAAAGCTGTAGAGAATAAAATAATAAGCTACTTTTATTTGAAACATTTCATTAAAAAACCCCTGGGTTTTGAAATATAGGTTAAAAACTATTGCTTTTTTATGATGCTCTGTTCCTGTATTGTATTCGATTTTTTATCTAATGTTACATGTATTTAGGGTTCAATTTAGTTTGACATACTTCCTATTGTGATTCATAAAATATTAATTAGAAATTTACGCAAAAACTATGGCTTAATTAATTTTTTCAGTAGAATTTTCGAAATCGACGATATCGAATTAGGGAGATAACATTGTTATCTCAATTTTGATTATTTTTTATTATTAATAAAGCTTCGATTTTGCTGAAATTTTGTATTAAGCTTTTAGGACCTCAGGTTAAATGTATGTTTTATGAAAATCTCCTACATTTTTATTAGTATAAAAGATAATTCACTTTAAGGGTAGTTTTTTGTATCTCCGAAATTAAGAGTTGAATAGAAAATAGTTTCAACCAAAAGATGTAGAGAAAAATACAAGTAACAATTCTTATTTGAAAAGTTTCTTCAAATAACGTCTTATTTTGGCATAAATCGCTAAATTATGAATGTGATTTTTAGTTCAGTTTTGTGCCACATGAAGTGGTGACGCCACTGAAATTACTAGAATTTTGTTGTGTGATTTCAGTGGCGCCACCACTTTATGTGTCGAAAATTTGAACTAACAATAACGTTAAAATATTAGCAATTTCCATCGAAACTAGACATTATTTGAAAAATACTTTCAACTAAAAGTTGTTTCTTCTTTTATTCTCTACAGCCTTTGGTTGAAACTTTTTTCCCTACGACCCTTAATTTCGGAGATATAAAAAACCACCCTTAAAGTAAATTATCTTTTATACTAATGAAAATTTAGGAGATTTTCATTGAATATACATTTAACCTGAGGTCCTAGAAGCTTAATAAAAATTTTCAGCGAAATCGAAGTTTTATTATTTGTAAAAAATAATAAAAATTGAGATAACAATGTTATCTCCCTAATTCGATATCGTTGAATTAGAAAATTCTAGTTAATAAATTATTTGGGCCTTAATTTTTGGGTAAATTACTAATTAATGTTTTAAAAATTCTTATTGGATGGATGTCAAACTAATATGAACCTTAAGTAAATATAATTTAAGACTTAATATCGCATACAAAACCGTAATACAACTGCAAAAAAACAAGATAGTTTTTTAAGTTTTTTTTCAAAATCTAGAAAGTATTTGAGAAAATCTTTCAAATAAAAGTAGCTTATTATTTTATTCTCTACAGCTTTTGGTTGAAACATTTTTCTCTACAACCCTTAACTTCGAAGATACGAGAAACCACCCTTAAAGTGAAATATCTACCCTACTAATGCAAATTTTGGGGTCGTCCGCGGACTTCGCATCGAATATGACGCCGTAGAACATGTATGCAAAGTTTCAGCGAAATAGCATATATCGGTACAAATTAGTAGTTTCAAATCGATGGACTATAGCCTTGCCATCTGTTTTATCGTTAAATTAAAGTATCTCCGATCGCGCTGAAATTTTGTATACATGTTCTAGGGCTTTATATTCGATGCGGAACCGGGCACAAGGCCAAAATATTCATTAGTAGGGCAGATATTTCACTTTAAGGGTGGTTTTCTGTATCTCCGAAGTTAAGAGTTGTAGAGAAAAATGTTTCAACCAAAAGCTGTAGAGAATAAAATAATAAGTTACTTTTATTTGAAACATTTCATTAAAAAACCCCTGGGTTTAGAAATATAGGTTAAAAACTATTGCTTTTTTATGATGCTCTGTTCCTGTATTGTATTCGATTTTTTATCTAATGTTACATGTATTTAGGGTTCAATTTAGTTTGACATACTTCCTATTGTGATTCATAAAATATTAATTAGAAATTTACGCAAAAACTATGGCTTAATTAATTTTTTCAGTAGAATTTTCGAAATCGACGATATCGAATTAGGGAGATAACATTGTTATCTCAATTTGATTATTTTTTATTATTAATAAAGCTTCGATTTTGCTGAAATTTTGTATTAAGCTTTTAGGACCTCAGGTTAAATGTATGTTTTATGAAAATCTCCTACATTTTTATTAGTATAAAAGATAATTCACTTTAAGGGTAGTTTTTTGTATCTCCGAAATTAAGAGTTGAATAGAAAATAGTTTCAACCAAAAGATGTAGAGAAAAATACAAGTAACAATTCTTATTTGAAAAGTTTCTTCAAATAACGTCTTATTTTGGCATAAATCGCTAAATTATGAATGTGATTTTTAGTTCAGTTTTGTGCCACATGAAGTGGTGACGCCACTGAAATTACTAGAATTTTGTTGTGTGATTTCAGTGGCGCCACCACTTTATGTGTCGAAAATTTGAACTAACAATAACGTTAAAATATTAGCAATTTCCATCGAAACTAGACATTATTTGAAAAATACTTTCAACTAAAAGTTGTTTCTTCTTTTATTCTCTACAGCC
Source organism: Pterostichus niger (assembly GCA_947425015.1). Taxonomy (NCBI): domain Eukaryota; kingdom Metazoa; phylum Arthropoda; class Insecta; order Coleoptera; family Carabidae; genus Pterostichus; species Pterostichus niger. The sequence goes on from OX380347.1 coordinate 17,846,792, forward strand.
TTTGGTTGAAACTTTTTTCCCTATGACCCTTAATTTCGGAGATATAAAAAACCACCCTTAAAGTAAATTATCTTTTATACTAATGAAAATTTAGGAGATTTTCATTGAATATACATTTAACCTGAGGTCCTAGAAGCTTAATAAAAATTTTCAGCGAAATCGAAGTTTTATTATTTGTAAAAAATAATAAAAATTGAGATAACAATGTTATCTCCCTAATTCGATATCGTTGAATTAGAAAATTCTAGTTAATAAATTATTTGGGCCTTAATTTTTGGGTAAATTACTAATTAATGTTTTAAAAATTCTTATTGGATGGATGTCAAACTAATATGAACCTTAAGTAAATATAATTTAAGACTTAATATCGCATACAAAACCGTAATACAACTGCAAAAAAACAAGATAGTTTTTTAAGTTTTTTTTCAAAATCTAGAAAGTATTTGAGAAAATCTTTCAAATAAAAGTAGCTTATTATTTTATTCTCTACAGCTTTTGGTTGAAACATTTTTCTCTACAACCCTTAACTTCGAAGATACGAGAAACCACCCTTAAAGTGAAATATCTACCCTACTAATGCAAATTTTGGGGTCGTCCGCGGACTTCGCATCGAATATGACGCCGTAGAACATGTATGCAAAGTTTCAGCGAAATAGCATATATCGGTACAAATTAGTAGTTTCAAATCGATGGACTATAGCCTTGCCATCTGTTTTATCGTTAAATTAAAGTATCTCCGATCGCGCTGAAATTTTGCATACATGTTCTAGGGCTTTATATTCGATGCGGAACCGGGCACAAGGCCAAAATATTCATTAGTAGGGCAGATATTTCACTTTAAGGGTGGTTTTCTGTATCTCCGAAGTTAAGAGTTGTAGAGAAAAATGTTTCAACCAAAAGCTGTAGAGAATAAAATAATAAGTTACTTTTATTTGAAACATTTCATTAAAAAACCCCTGGGTTTAGAAATATAGGTTAAAAACTATTGCTTTTTTATGATGCTCTGTTCCTGTATTGTATTCGATTTTTTATCTAATGTTACATGTATTTAGGGTTCAATTTAGTTTGACATACTTCCTATTGTGATTCATAAAATATTAATTAGAAATTTACGCAAAAACTATGGCTTAATTAATTTTTTCAGTAGAATTTTCGAAATCGACGATATCGAATTAGGGAGATAACATTGTTATCTCAATTTTGATTATTTTTTATTATTAATAAAGCTTCGATTTTGCTGAAATTTTGTATTAAGCTTTTAGGACCTCAGGTTAAATGTATGTTTTATGAAAATCTCCTACATTTTTATTAGTATAAAAGATAATTCACTTTAAGGGTAGTTTTTTGTATCTCCGAAATTAAGAGTTGAATAGAAAATAGTTTCAACCAAAAGATGTAGAGAAAAATACAAGTAACAATTCTTATTTGAAAAGTTTCTTCAAATAACGTCTTATTTTGGCATAAATCGCTAAATTATGAATGTGATTTTTAGTTCAGTTTTGTGCCACATGAAGTGGTGACGCCACTGAAATTACTAGAATTTTGTTGTGTGATTTCAGTGGCGCCACCACTTTATGTGTCGAAAATTTGAACTAACAATAACGTTAAAATATTAGCAATTTCCATCGAAACTAGACATTATTTGAAAAATACTTTCAACTAAAAGTTGTTTCTTCTTTTATTCTCTACAGCCTTTGGTTGAAACTTTTTTCCCTACGACCCTTAATTTCGGAGATATAAAAAACCACCCTTAAAGTAAATTATCTTTTATACTAATGAAAATTTAGGAGATTTTCATTGAATATACATTTAACCTGAGGTCCTAGAAGCTTAATAAAAATTTTCAGCGAAATCGAAGTTTTATTATTTGTAAAAAATAATAAAAATTGAGATAACAATGTTATCTCCCTAATTCGATATCGTTGAATTAGAAAATTCTAGTTAATAAATTATTTGGGCCTTAATTTTTGGGTAAATTACTAATTAATGTTTTAAAAATTCTTATTGGATGGATGTCAAACTAATATGAACCTTAAGTAAATATAATTTAAGACTTAATATCGCATACAAAACCGTAATACAACTGCAAAAAAACAAGATAGTTTTTTAAGTTTTTTTTCAAAATCTAGAAAGTATTTGAGAAAATCTTTCAAATAAAAGTAGCTTATTATTTTATTCTCTACAGCTTTTGGTTGAAACATTTTTCTCTACAACCCTTAACTTCGAAGATACGAGAAACCACCCTTAAAGTGAAATATCTACCCTACTAATGCAAATTTTGGGGTCGTCCGCGGACTTCGCATCGAATATGACGCCGTAGAACATGTATGCAAAGTTTCAGCGAAATAGCATATATCGGTACAAATTAGTAGTTTCAAATCGATGGACTATAGCCTTGCCATCTGTTTTATCGTTAAATTAAAGTATCTCCGATCGCGCTGAAATTTTGCATACATGTTCTAGGGCTTTATATTCGATGCGGAACCGGGCACAAGGCCAAAATATTCATTAGTAGGGCAGATATTTCACTTTAAGGGTGGTTTTCTGTATCTCCGAAGTTAAGAGTTGTAGAGAAAAATGTTTCAACCAAAAGCTGTAGAGAATAAAATAATAAGTTACTTTTATTTGAAACATTTCATTAAAAAAACCCTGGGTTTAGAAATATAGGTTAAAAACTATTGCTTTTTTATGATGCTCTGTTCCTGTATTGTATTCGATTTTTTATCTAATGTTACATGTATTTAGGGTTCAATTTAGTTTGACATACTTCCTATTGTGATTCATAAAATATTAATTAGAAATTTACGCAAAAACTATGGCTTAATTAATTTTTTCAGTAGAATTTTCGAAATCGACGATATCGAATTAGGGAGATAACATTGTTATCTCAATTTTGATTATTTTTTATTATTAATAAAGCTTCGATTTTGCTGAAATTTTGTATTAAGCTTTTAGGACCTCAGGTTAAATGTATGTTTTATGAAAATCTCCTACATTTTTATTAGTATAAAAGATAATTCACTTTAAGGGTAGTTTTTTGTATCTCCGAAATTAAGAGTTGAATAGAAAATAGTTTCAACCAAAAGATGTAGAGAAAAATACAAGTAACAATTCTTATTTGAAAAGTTTCTTCAAATAACGTCTTATTTTGGCATAAATCGCTAAATTATGAATGTGATTTTTAGTTCAGTTTTGTGCCACATGAAGTGGTGACGCCACTGAAATTACTAGAATTTTGTTGTGTGATTTCAGTGGCGCCACCACTTTATGTGTCGAAAATTTGAACTAACAATAACGTTAAAATATTAGCAATTTCCATCGAAACTAGACATTATTTGAAAAATACTTTCAACTAAAAGTTGTTTCTTCTTTTATTCTCTACAGCCTTTGGTTGAAACTTTTTTCCCTACGACCCTTAATTTCGGAGATATAAAAAACCACCCTTAAAGTAAATTATCTTTTATACTAATGAAAATTTAGGAGATTTTCATTAAATATACATTTAACCTGAGGTCCTAGAAGCTTAATAAAAATTTTCAGCGAAATCGAAGTTTTATTATTTGTAAAGAATAATAAAAATTGAGATAACAATGTTATCTCCCTAATTCGATATCGTTGAATTAGAAAATTCTAGTTAATAAATTATTTGGGCCTTAATTTTTGGGTAAATTACTAATTAATGTTTTAAAAATTCTTATTGGATGGATGTCAAACTAATATGAACCTTAAGTAAATATAATTTAAGACTTAATATCGCATACAAAACCGTAATACAACTGCAAAAAAACAAGATAGTTTTTTAAGTTTTTTTTCAAAATCTAGAAAGTATTTGAGAAAATCTTTCAAATAAAAGTAGCTTATTATTTTATTCTCTACAGCTTTTGGTTGAAACATTTTTCTCTACAACCCTTAACTTCGAAGATACGAGAAACCACCCTTAAAGTGAAATATCTACCCTACTAATGCAAATTTTGGGGTCGTCCGCGGACTTCGCATCGAATATGACGCCGTAGAACATGTATGCAAAGTTTCAGCGAAATAGCATATATCGGTACAAATTAGTAGTTTCAAATCGATGGACTATAGCCTTGCCATCTGTTTTATCGTTAAATTAAAGTATCTCCGATCGCGCTGAAATTTTGCATACATGTTCTAGGGCTTTATATTCGATGCGGAACCGGGCACAAGGCCAAAATATTCATTAGTAGGGCAGATATTTCACTTTAAGGGTGGTTTTCTGTATCTCCGAAGTTAAGAGTTGTAGAGAAAAATGTTTCAACCAAAAGCTGTAGAGAATAAAATAATAAGTTACTTTTATTTGAAACATTTCATTAAAAAAACCCTGGGTTTAGAAATATAGGTTAAAAACTATTGCTTTTTTATGATGCTCTGTTCCTGTATTGTATTCGATTTTTTATCTAATGTTACATGTATTTAGGGTTCAATTTAGTTTGACATACTTCCTATTGTGATTCATAAAATATTAATTAGAAATTTACGCAAAAACTATGGCTTAATTAATTTTTTCAGTAGAATTTTCGAAATCGACGATATCGAATTAGGGAGATAACATTGTTATCTCAATTTTGATTATTTTTTATTATTAATAAAGCTTCGATTTTGCTGAAATTTTGTATTAAGCTTTTAGGACCTCAGGTTAAATGTATGTTTTATGAAAATCTCCTACATTTTTATTAGTATAAAAGATAATTCACTTTAAGGGTAGTTTTTTGTATCTCCGAAATTAAGAGTTGAATAGAAAATAGTTTCAACCAAAAGATGTAGAGAAAAATACAAGTAACAATTCTTATTTGAAAAGTTTCTTCAAATAACGTCTTATTTTGGCATAAATCGCTAAATTATGAATGTGATTTTTAGTTCAGTTTTGTGCCACATGAAGTGGTGACGCCACTGAAATTACTAGAATTTTGTTGTGTGATTTCAGTGGCGCCACCACTTTATGTGTCGAAAATTTGAACTAACAATAACGTTAAAATATTAGCAATTTCCATCGAAACTAGACATTATTTGAAAAATACTTTCAACTAAAAGTTGTTTCTTCTTTTATTCTCTACAGCCTTTGGTTGAAACTTTTTTCCCTACGACCCTTAATTTCGGAGATATAAAAAACCACCCTTAAAGTAAATTATCTTTTATACTAATGAAAATTTAGGAGATTTTCATTAAATATACATTTAACCTGAGGTCCTAGAAGCTTAATAAAAATTTTCAGCGAAATCGAAGTTTTATTATTTGTAAAAAATAATAAAAATTGAGATAACAATGTTATCTCCCTAATTCGATATCGTTGAATTAGAAAATTCTAGTTAATAAATTATTTGGGCCTTAATTTTTGGGTAAATTACTAATTAATGTTTTAAAAATTCTTATTGGATGGATGTCAAACTAATATGAACCTTAAGTAAATATAATTTAAGACTTAATATCGCATACAAAACCGTAATACAACTGCAAAAAAACAAGATAGTTTTTTAAGTTTTTTTTCAAAATCTAGAAAGTATTTGAGAAAATCTTTCAAATAAAAGTAGCTTATTATTTTATTCTCTACAGCTTTTGGTTGAAACATTTTTCTCTACAACCCTTAACTTCGAAGATACGAGAAACCACCCTTAAAGTGAAATATCTACCCTACTAATGCAAATTTTGGGGTCGTCCGCGGACTTCGCATCGAATATGACGCCGTAGAACATGTATGCAAAGTTTCAGCGAAATAGCATATATCGGTACAAATTAGTAGTTTCAAATCGATGGACTATAGCCTTGCCATCTGTTTTATCGTTAAATTAAAGTATCTCCGATCGCGCTGAAATTTTGCATACATGTTCTAGGGCTTTATATTCGATGCGGAACCGGGCACAAGGCCAAAATATTCATTAGTAGGGCAGATATTTCACTTTAAGGGTGGTTTTCTGTATCTCCGAAGTTAAGAGTTGTAGAGAAAAATGTTTCAACCAAAAGCTGTAGAGAATAAAATAATAAGTTACTTTTATTTGAAACATTTCATTAAAAAACCCCTGGGTTTAGAAATATAGGTTAAAAACTATTGCTTTTTTATGATGCTCTGTTCCTGTATTGTATTCGATTTTTTATCTAATGTTACATGTATTTAGGGTTCAATTTAGTTTGACATACTTCCTTTTGTGATTCATAAAATATTAATTAGAAATTTACGCAAAAACTATGGCTTAATTAATTTTTTCAGTAGAATTTTCGAAATCGACGATATCGAATTAGGGAGATAATATTGTTATCTCAATTTTGATTATTTTTTATTATTAATAAAGCTTCGATTTTGCTGAAATTTTGTATTAAGCTTTTAGGACCTCAGGTTAAATGTATGTTTTATGAAAATCTCCTACATTTTTATTAGTATAAAAGATAATTCACTTTAAGGGTAGTTTTTTGTATCTCCGAAATTAAGAGTTGAATAGAAAATAGTTTCAACCAAAAGATGTAGAGAAAAATACAAGTAACAATTCTTATTTGAAAAGTTTCTTCAAATAACGTCTTATTTTGGCATAAATCGCTAAATTATGAATGTGATTTTTAGTTCAGTTTTGTGCCACATGAAGTGGTGACGCCACTGAAATTACTAGAATTTTGTTGTGTGATTTCAGTGGCGCCACCACTTTATGTGTCGAAAATTTGAACTAACAATAACGTTAAAATATTAGCAATTTCCATCGAAACTAGACATTATTTGAAAAATACTTTCAACTAAAAGTTGTTTCTTCTTTTATTCTCTACAGCCTTTGGTTGAAACTTTTTTCCCTACGACCCTTAATTTCGGAGATATAAAAAACCACCCTTAAAGTAAATTATCTTTTATACTAATGAAAATTTAGGAGATTTTCATTAAATATACATTTAACCTGAGGTCCTAGAAGCTTAATAAAAATTTTCAGCGAAATCGAAGTTTTATTATTTGTAAAAAATAATAAAAATTGAGATAACAATGTTATCTCCCTAATTCGATATCGTTGAATTAGAAAATTCTAGTTAATAAATTATTTGGGCCTTAATTTTTGGGTAAATTACTAATTAATGTTTTAAAAATTCTTATTGGATGGATGTCAAACTAATATGAACCTTAAGTAAATATAATTTAAGACTTAATATCGCATACAAAACCGTAATACAACTGCAAAAAAACAAGATAGTTTTTTAAGTTTTTTTTCAAAATCTAGAAAGTATTTGAGAAAATCTTTCAAATAAAAGTAGCTTATTATTTTATTCTCTACAGCTTTTGGTTGAAACATTTTTCTCTACAACCCTTAACTTCGAAGATACGAGAAACCACCCTTAATGTGAAATATCTACCCTACTAATGCAAATTTTGGGGTCGTCCGCGGACTTCGCATCGAATATGACGCCGTAGAACATGTATGCAAAGTTTCAGCGAAATAGCATATATCGGTACAAATTAGTAGTTTCAAATCGATGGACTATAGCCTTGCCATCTGTTTTATCGTTAAATTAAAGTATCTCCGATCGCGCTGAAATTTTGCATACATGTTCTAGGGCTTTATATTCGATGCGGAACCGGGCACAAGGCCAAAATATTCATTAGTAGGGCAGATATTTCACTTTAAGGGTGGTTTTCTGTATCTCCGAAGTTAAGAGTTGTAGAGAAAAATGTTTCAACCAAAAGCTGTAGAGAATAAAATAATAAGTTACTTTTATTTGAAACATTTCATTAAAAAACCCCTGGGTTTAGAAATATAGGTTAAAAACTATTGCTTTTTTATGATGCTCTGTTCCTGTATTGTATTCGATTTTTTATCTAATGTTACATGTATTTAGGGTTCAATTTAGTTTGACATACTTCCTATTGTGATTCATAAAATATTAATTAGAAATTTACGCAAAAACTATGGCTTAATTAATTTTTTCAGTAGAATTTTCGAAATCGACGATATCGAATTAGGGAGATAACATTGTTATCTCAATTTTGATTATTTTTTATTATTAATAAAGCTTCGATTTTGCTGAAATTTTGTATTAAGCTTTTAGGACCTCAGGTTAAATGTATGTTTTATGAAAATCTCCTACATTTTTATTAGTATAAAAGATAATTCACTTTAAGGGTAGTTTTTTGTATCTCCGAAATTAAGAGTTGAATAGAAAATAGTTTCAACCAAAAGATGTAGAGAAAAATACAAGTAACAATTCTTATTTGAAAAGTTTCTTCAAATAACGTCTTATTTTGGCATAAATCGCTAAATTATGAATGTGATTTTTAGTTCAGTTTTGTGCCACATGAAGTGGTGACGCCACTGAAATTACTAGAATTTTGTTGTGTGATTTCAGTGGCGCCACCACTTTATGTGTCGAAAATTTGAACTAACAATAACGTTAAAATATTAGCAATTTCCATCGAAACTAGACATTATTTGAAAAATACTTTCAACTAAAAGTTGTTTCTTCTTTTATTCTCTACAGCCTTTGGTTGAAACTTTTTTCCCTACGACCCTTAATTTCGGAGATATAAAAAACCACCCTTAAAGTAAATTATCTTTTATACTAATGAAAATTTAGGAGATTTTCATTAAATATACATTTAACCTGAGGTCCTAGAAGCTTAATAAAAATTTTCAGCGAAATCGAAGTTTTATTATTTGTAAAAAATAATAAAAATTGAGATAACAATGTTATCTCCCTAATTCGATATCGTTGAATTAGAAAATTCTAGTTAATAAATTATTTGGGCCTTAATTTTTGGGTAAATTACTAATTAATGTTTTAAAAATTCTTATTGGATGGATGTCAAACTAATATGAACCTTAAGTAAATATAATTTAAGACTTAATATCGCATACAAAACCGTAATACAACTGCAAAAAAACAAGATAGTTTTTTAAGTTTTTTTTCAAAATCTAGAAAGTATTTGAGAAAATCTTTCAAATAAAAGTAGCTTATTATTTTATTCTCTACAGCTTTTGGTTGAAACATTTTTCTCTACAACCCTTAACTTCGAAGATACGAGAAACCACCCTTAAAGTGAAATATCTACCCTACTAATGCAAATTTTGGGGTCGTCCGCGGACTTCGCATCGAATATGACGCCGTAGAACATGTATGCAAAGTTTCAGCGAAATAGCATATATCGGTACAAATTAGTAGTTTCAAATCGATGGACTATAGCCTTGCCATCTGTTTTATCGTTAAATTAAAGTATCTCCGATCGCGCTGAAATTTTGCATACATGTTCTAGGGCTTTATATTCGATGCGGAACCGGGCACAAGGCCAAAATATTCATTAGTAGGGCAGATATTTCACTTTAAGGGTGGTTTTCTGTATCTCCGAAGTTAAGAGTTGTAGAGAAAAATGTTTCAACCAAAAGCTGTAGAGAATAAAATAATAAGTTACTTTTATTTGAAACATTTCATTAAAAAACCCCTGGGTTTAGAAATATAGGTTAAAAACTATTGCTTTTTTATGATGCTCTGTTCCTGTATTGTATTCGATTTTTTATCTAATGTTACATGTATTTAGGGTTCAATTTAGTTTGACATACTTCCTTTTGTGATTCATAAAATATTAATTAGAAATTTACGCAAAAACTATGGCTTAATTAATTTTTTCAGTAGAATTTTCGAAATCGACGATATCGAATTAGGGAGATAATATTGTTATCTCAATTTTGATTATTTTTTATTATTAATAAAGCTTCGATTTTGCTGAAATTTTGTATTAAGCTTTTAGGACCTCAGGTTAAATGTATGTTTTATGAAAATCTCCTACATTTTTATTAGTATAAAAGATAATTCACTTTAAGGGTAGTTTTTTGTATCTCCGAAATTAAGAGTTGAATAGAAAATAGTTTCAACCAAAAGATGTAGAGAAAAATACAAGTAACAATTCTTATTTGAAAAGTTTCTTCAAATAACGTCTTATTTTGGCATAAATCGCTAAATTATGAATGTGATTTTTAGTTCAGTTTTGTGCCACATGAAGTGGTGACGCCACTGAAATTACTAGAATTTTATTGTGTGATTTCAGTGGCGCCACCACTTTATGTGTCGAAAATTTGAACTAACAATAACGTTAAAATATTAGCAATTTCCATCGAAACTAGACATTATTTGAAAAATACTTTCAACTAAAAGTTGTTTCTTCTTTTATTCTCTACAGCCTTTGGTTGAAACTTTTTTCCCTACGACCCTTAATTTCGGAGATATAAAAAACCACCCTTAAAGTAAATTATCTTTTATACTAATGAAAATTTAGGAGATTTTCATTAAATATACATTTAACCTGAGGTCCTAGAAGCTTAATAAAAATTTTCAGCGAAATCGAAGTTTTATTATTTGTAAAAAATAATAAAAATTGAGATAACAATGTTATCTCCCTAATTCGATATCGTTGAATTAGAAAATTCTAGTTAATAAATTATTTGGGCCTTAATTTTTGGGTAAATTACTAATTAATGTTTTAAAAATTCTTATTGGATGGATGTCAAACTAATATGAACCTTAAGTAAATATAATTTAAGACTTAATATCGCATACAAAACCGTAATACAACTGCAAAAAAACAAGATAGTTTTTTAAGTTTTTTTTCAAAATCTAGAAAGTATTTGAGAAAATCTTTCAAATAAAAGTAGCTTATTATTTTATTCTCTACAGCTTTTGGTTGAAACATTTTTCTCTACAACCCTTAACTTCGAAGATACGAGAAACCACCCTTAATGTGAAATATCTACCCTACTAATGCAAATTTTGGGGTCGTCCGCGGACTTCGCATCGAATATGACGCCGTAGAACATGTATGCAAAGTTTCAGCGAAATAGCATATATCGGTACAAATTAGTAGTTTCAAATCGATGGACTATAGCCTTGCCATCTGTTTTATCGTTAAATTAAAGTATCTCCGATCGCGCTGAAATTTTGCATACATGTTCTAGGGCTTTATATTCGATGCGGAACCGGGCACAAGGCCAAAATATTCATTAGTAGGGCAGATATTTCACTTTAAGGGTGGTTTTCTGTATCTCCGAAGTTAAGAGTTGTAGAGAAAAATGTTTCAACCAAAAGCTGTAGAGAATAAAATAATAAGTTACTTTTATTTGAAACATTTCATTAAAAAACCCCTGGGTTTAGAAATATAGGTTAAAAACTATTGCTTTTTTATGATGCTCTGTTCCTGTATTGTATTCGATTTTTTATCTAATGTTACATGTATTTAGGGTTCAATTTAGTTTGACATACTTCCTATTGTGATTCATAAAATATTAATTAGAAATTTACGCAAAAACTATGGCTTAATTAATTTTTTCAGTAGAATTTTCGAAATCGACGATATCGAATTAGGGAGATAACATTGTTATCTCAATTTTGATTATTTTTTATTATTAATAAAGCTTCGATTTTGCTGAAATTTTGTATTAAGCTTTTAGGACCTCAGGTTAAATGTATGTTTTATGAAAATCTCCTACATTTTTATTAGTATAAAAGATAATTCACTTTAAGGGTAGTTTTTTGTATCTCCGAAATTAAGAGTTGAATAGAAAATAGTTTCAACCAAAAGATGTAGAGAAAAATACAAGTAACAATTCTTATTTGAAAAGTTTCTTCAAATAACGTCTTATTTTGGCATAAATCGCTAAATTATGAATGTGATTTTTAGTTCAGTTTTGTGCCACATGAAGTGGTGACGCCACTGAAATTACTAGAATTTTGTTGTGTGATTTCAGTGGCGCCACCACTTTATGTGTCGAAAATTTGAACTAACAATAACGTTAAAATATTAGCAATTTCCATCGAAACTAGACATTATTTGAAAAATACTTTCAACTAAAAGTTGTTTCTTCTTTTATTCTCTACAGCCTTTGGTTGAAACTTTTTTCCCTACGACCCTTAATTTCGGAGATATAAAAAACCACCCTTAAAGTAAATTATCTTTTATACTAATGAAAATTTAGGAGATTTTCATTAAATATACATTTAACCTGAGGTCCTAGAAGCTTAATAAAAATTTTCAGCGAAATCGAAGTTTTATTATTTGTAAAAAATAATAAAAATTGAGATAACAATGTTATCTCCCTAATTCGATATCGTTGAATTAGAAAATTCTAGTTAATAAATTATTTGGGCCTTAATTTTTGGGTAAATTACTAATTAATGTTTTAAAAATTCTTATTGGATGGATGTCAAACTAATATGAACCTTAAGTAAATATAATTTAAGACTTAATATCGCATACAAAACCGTAATACAACTGCAAAAAAACAAGATAGTTTTTTAAGTTTTTTTTCAAAATCTAGAAAGTATTTGAGAAAATCTTTCAAATAAAAGTAGCTTATTATTTTATTCTCTACAGCTTTTGGTTGAAACATTTTTCTCTACAACCCTTAACTTCGAAGATACGAGAAACCACCCTTAAAGTGAAATATCTACCCTACTAATGCAAATTTTGGGGTCGTCCGCGGACTTCGCATCGAATATGACGCCGTAGAACATGTATGCAAAGTTTCAGCGAAATAGCATATATCGGTACAAATTAGTAGTTTCAAATCGATGGACTATAGCCTTGCCATCTGTTTTATCGTTAAATTAAAGTATCTCCGATCGCGCTGAAATTTTGCATACATGTTCTAGGGCTTTATATTCGATGCGGAACCGGGCACAAGGCCAAAATATTCATTAGTAGGGCAGATATTTCACTTTAAGGGTGGTTTTCTGTATCTCCGAAGTTAAGAGTTGTAGAGAAAAATGTTTCAACCAAAAGCTGTAGAGAATAAAATAATAAGTTACTTTTATTTGAAACATTTCATTAAAAAACCCCTGGGTTTAGAAATATAGGTTAAAAACTATTGCTTTTTTATGATGCTCTGTTCCTGTATTGTATTCGATTTTTTATCTAATGTTACATGTATTTAGGGTTCAATTTAGTTTGACATACTTCCTATTGTGATTCATAAAATATTAATTAGAAATTTACGCAAAAACTATGGCTTAATTAATTTTTTCAGTAGAATTTTCGAAATCGACGATATCGAATTAGGGAGATAACATTGTTATCTCAATTTTGATTATTTTTTATTATTAATAAAGCTTCGATTTTGCTGAAATTTTGTATTAAGCTTTTAGGACCTCAGGTTAAATGTATGTTTTATGAAAATCTCCTACATTTTTATTAGTATAAAAGATAATTCACTTTAAGGGTAGTTTTTTGTATCTCCGAAATTAAGAGTTGAATAGAAAATAGTTTCAACCAAAAGATGTAGAGAAAAATACAAGTAACAATTCTTATTTGAAAAGTTTCTTCAAATAACGTCTTATTTTGGCATAAATCGCTAAATTATGAATGTGATTTTTAGTTCAGTTTTGTGCCACATGAAGTGGTGACGCCACTGAAATTACTAGAATTTTGTTGTGTGATTTCAGTGGCGCCACCACTTTATGTGTCGAAAATTTGAACTAACAATAACGTTAAAATATTAGCAATTTCCATCGAAACTAGACATTATTTGAAAAATACTTTCAACTAAAAGTTGTTTCTTCTTTTATTCTCTACAGCCTTTGGTTGAAACTTTTTTCCCTACGACCCTTAATTTCGGAGATATAAAAAACCACCCTTAAAGTAAATTATCTTTTATACTAATGAAAATTTAGGAGATTTTCATTGAATATACATTTAACCTGAGGTCCTAGAAGCTTAATAAAAATTTTCAGCGAAATCGAAGTTTTATTATTTGTAAAAAATAATAAAAATTGAGATAACAATGTTATCTCCCTAATTCGATATCGTTGAATTAGAAAATTCTAGTTAATAAATTATTTGGGCCTTAATTTTTGGGTAAATTACTAATTAATGTTTTAAAAATTCTTATTGGATGGATGTCAAACTAATATGAACCTTAAGTAAATATAATTTAAGACTTAATATCGCATACAAAACCGTAATACAACTGCAAAAAAACAAGATAGTTTTTTAAGTTTTTTTTCAAAATCTAGAAAGTATTTGAGAAAATCTTTCAAATAAAAGTAGCTTATTATTTTATTCTCTACAGCTTTTGGTTGAAACATTTTTCTCTACAACCCTTAACTTCGAAGATACGAGAAACCACCCTTAAAGTGAAATATCTACCCTACTAATGCAAATTTTGGGGTCGTCCGCGGACTTCGCATCGAATATGACGCCGTAGAACATGTATGCAAAGTTTCAGCGAAATAGCATATATCGGTACAAATTAGTAGTTTCAAATCGATGGACTATAGCCTTGCCATCTGTTTTATCGTTAAATTAAAGTATCTCCGATCGCGCTGAAATTTTGCATACATGTTCTAGGGCTTTATATTCGATGCGGAACCGGGCACAAGGCCAAAATATTCATTAGTAGGGCAGATATTTCACTTTAAGGGTGGTTTTCTGTATCTCCGAAGTTAAGAGTTGTAGAGAAAAATGTTTCAACCAAAAGCTGTAGAGAATAAAATAATAAGTTACTTTTATTTGAAACATTTCATTAAAAAACCCCTGGGTTTAGAAATATAGGTTAAAAACTATTGCTTTTTTATGATGCTCTGTTCCTGTATTGTATTCGATTTTTTATCTAATGTTACATGTATTTAGGGTTCAATTTAGTTTGACATACTTCCTATTGTGATTCATAAAATATTAATTAGAAATTTACGCAAAAACTATGGCTTAATTAATTTTTTCAGTAGAATTTTCGAAATCGACGATATCGAATTAGGGAGATAACATTGTTATCTCAATTTGATTATTTTTTATTATTAATAAAGCTTCGATTTTGCTGAAATTTTGTATTAAGCTTTTAGGACCTCAGGTTAAATGTATGTTTTATGAAAATCTCCTACATTTTTATTAGTATAAAAGATAATTCACTTTAAGGGTAGTTTTTTGTATCTCCGAAATTAAGAGTTGAATAGAAAATAGTTTCAACCAAAAGATGTAGAGAAAAATACAAGTAACAATTCTTATTTGAAAAGTTTCTTCAAATAACGTCTTATTTTGGCATAAATCGCTAAATTATGAATGTGATTTTTAGTTCAGTTTTGTGCCACATGAAGTGGTGACGCCACTGAAATTACTAGAATTTTGTTGTGTGATTTCAGTGGCGCCACCACTTTATGTGTCGAAAATTTGAACTAACAATAACGTTAAAATATTAGCAATTATTTTATTCTCTACAGCTTTTGGTTGAAACTTTTTTCTCTACAACCCTTAACTTCGGAGATACGAGAAACCACCCTGAAAGTGAAATATCTACCCTACTAATGCCAAATTTGGGGTCGTCCGCGGATTTCGCATCGAATATTACGCCGTAGAACATGCATGCAAAATTTCAGCGAAATAGCATATAATTTTTAATTGGGGACAATGGCCGAATTAATTGGATACAATGGCTGACTTATTTATAGTAATTAATTGTAAAACGCTATAAATAAAAGTCATAATGCCCGAATTGATCAATTGTCATTTAAAATAAAATATTTAGGTACTAAAAATATGTTTTTGAAGTTTATTTTACAAAATAATTTTTGCTTTGTACTCTAGTGTCATCTGTTGATATAACTATTGAACTGTTGCAAACTAATTAATGAAATGTCATATAGTTCTGACAGATGTGTGATGTTTTAAGTATTTTTGAACTGTTTTTATAAGTTTAAGGGTGAAATTGTGTTATTAGGTATTACAGGGGGTCAATAAGGATGCCTAAGAAATAAAGACAATTTTGGAAAATTATAATTTCAAGTTTTTTGTAAGTATTTATGTATTTTGTACATATTATTGAAATGTACATTTCTTTTACTGATTTCTGTTTTATGTTTTAGATTATAAAGACGACTATTACGTTCTCCATACATGGAAATATCTCTTGAAAAAATACAAAACTCCATAGATGACATATTTTGAAAGAAATAATGTTCCCATAGTGATCATTGAAGTCTCTTGCAGATATTAGGACAACATGAAATTCAGGCTTGTTCAGTGACGAACTATGGACCATATAACACAGTAAACAATAGAAAATGTTTGATATACTAATATTTCATTAATATTTATTGTTTTAATAACAAATACAAAAATGCACACCGAGCTGTCAAACTGCTAAAATACCAAAGATGTGTTTCCAATTCTTACAAGTTACAAATATGGGTCCTACAAGTTAATTGGCATTAAACAATATTGGTTTTATATAAGTTTAGTTTATATTTATTGGTTTTATGATTTATGTAAAATTGCATGGTATGTTGTCATACTGGAATATTTTTATCTTTTAATATCTCAAAAACTATTTGGATTTTGGAATAATAACTAAAAACAGTTTGCCTCATCTGACGCGCTGTTAATGTGTTGTATGCGATATTGCATCTTACTTTACATGTACTTAAGGTTCACTTTCGTATCAAGTTAGGTTCTAATACAATATATTTCTGTGTGTTATTTAGAAAGCTTCAAAATCAACTCGGACAGCTTTCCTGCAGCATCTCTGCGCTTGGAATCTTCTTCTGCGTCTTCTTCACATTTGGAAATGTCTCCTGATGTTTTATCTTCAAGTTCAACAATTTAGTTTAAGTTCGGTAGTTTGTATATTACCATAGGCACATTAATTATGTTAAAATCTCAAAAACTATTTGACATATTGCTTCAATTGTTAAAAATACGAACTCTACAAGATATTTAGCATTAGACGAAGGTAATTTTAATCAAATTTTATTGATATTTATTGGTTTTTTACCATATTTTAAAATGGCTGACAAGCTATCAGATTGGAATATTTTATTTTTATAATATTTTAAAAACAATTGTCTTTATTATGTCAATTATTGCAAATATGGACTCATGAGGATATTTAGAATTAGATTAAGTTATAATTATTTATATTTGATCGATATTTATTGATTTTATAACATATTTAAAAATGTAGCAAATGTCCATTGTGAATATGTTTATTTGTCTCAATATATACTTTTTTATTTAATTTAAATATAAAATTACTATATCTTGTATTCAATTTAAAAATACCAATAAATAAGTTTAAATTTACGTCCTTTTCTTTATTTTGTCCTTTAAAATAAACGATTTTACAGTAAAACGATATTTGTGGCGTGTAGGGTAGATATTTCACTTTAAGGGTGGTTTTCTGTATCTCCGAAGTTAAGGGTTGTAGAGAAAAAAGTTTCAACCTAAAAGCTTAATAAAAGAATTTAGCAAAATCGAAGCTTTATTAATAATAAAAAATAATCAAAATTGAGATAACAATGTTATCTCTTTAATTCGATATCGTCGATTTCGAAAATTCTACTGAAAAAATTAATTAAGCCATAGTTTATGCGTACATTTCTAATTAATATTTTATTAATCACAATAGGAAGTATGTCAAACTAAGTTGAACCCTAAATACATGTAACATTAGATAAAAAATCGAATACAATACAGGAACAGAGCATCATAAAAAAGCAATAGTTTTTAACCTATATTTCAAAACCCAGGGGTTTTTTAATGAAATGTTTCAAATAAAAGTAGCTTATTATTTTATTCTCTACAGCTTTTGGTTGAAACATTTTTCTCTACAACTCTTAACTTCGGAGATACAGAAAACCACCCTTCAAGAGAAATATCTACCCTACTAATGAATATTTTGGCCTCGTTCCCGGTTCCGCATCGAATATAAAGCCCTAGAACATGTATGCAAAATTTCAGCGCGATCGGAGATACTTTAATTTAACGATAAAACAGATGGCAAGGCAAGGTCCATCGATTTGAAACTACTAATTTGTACCGATATATGCTATTTCGCTGAAACTTTGCATACATGTTCTACGGCGTCATATTCGATGCGAAGTCCGCGGACGACCCCAAAATTTGCATTAGTAGGGTAGATATTTCACTTTAAGGGTGGTTTCTCGTATCTTCGAAGTTAAGGGTTGTAGAGAAAAATGTTTCAACCAAAAGCTGTAGAGAATAAAATAATAAGCTACTTTTATTTGAAAGATTTTCTCAAATACTTTCTAGATTTTGAAAAAAAACTTAAAAAACTATCTTGTTTTTTTGCAGTTGTATTACGGTTTTGTATGCGATATTAAGTCTTAAATTATATTTACTTAAGGTTCATATTAGTTTGACATCCATCCAATAAGAATTTTTAAAACATTAATTAGTAATTTACCCAAAAATTAAGGCCCAAATAATTTATTAACTAGAATTTTCTAATTCAACGATATCGAATTAGGGAGATAACATTGTTATCTCAATTTTTATTATTTTTTACAAATAATAAAACTTCGATTTCGCTGAAAATTTTTATTAAGCTTCTAGGACCTCAGGCCAAATGTATATTTAATGAAAATCTCCTAAATTTTCATTAGTATAAAAGATAAATTACTTTAAGGGTGGTTTTTTATATCTCCGAAATTAAGGGTCGTAGGGAAAAAAGTTTCAACCAAAGGCTGTAGAGAATAAAAGAAGAAACAACTTTTAGTTGAAAGTATTTTTCAAATAATGTCTAGTTTCGATGGAAATTGCTAATATTTTAACGTTATTGTTAGTTCAAATTTTCGACACATAAAGTGGTGGCGCCACTGAAATCACACAACAAAATTCTAGTAATTTCAGTGGCGTCACCACTTCATGTGGCACAAAACTGAACTAAAAATCACATTAATAATTTAGCGATTTATGCCAAAATAAGACGTTATTTGAAGAAACTTTTCAAATAAGAATTGTTACTTGTATTTTTCTCTACATCTTTTGGTTGAAACTATTTTCTATTCAACTCTTAATTTCGGAGATACAAAAAACTACCCTTAAAGTGAATTATCTTTTATACTAATAAAAATGTAGGAGATTTTCATAAAACATACATTTAACCTGAGGTCCTAAAAGCTTAATACAAAATTTCAGCAAAATCGAAGCTTTATTAATAATAAAAAATAATCAAAATTGAGATAACAATGTTATCTCCCTAATTCGATATCGTCGATTTCGAAAATTCTACTGAAAAAATTAATTAAGCCATAGTTTTTGCGTAAATTTCTAATTAATATTTTATGAATCACAATAGGAAGTATGTCAAACTAAATTGAACCCTAAATACATGTAACATTAGATAAAAAATCGAATACAATACAGGAACACAGCATCATAAAAAAGCAATAGTTTTTAACCTATATTTCTAAACCCAGGGGTTTTTTAATGAAATGTTTCAAATAAAAGTAACTTATTATTTTATTCTCTACAGCTTTTGGTTGAAACATTTTTCTCTACAACTCTTAACTTCGGAGATACAGAAAACCACCCTTAAAGTGAAATATCTGCCCTACTAATGAATATTTTGGCCTTGTGCCCGGTTCCGCATCGAATATAAAGCCCTAGAACATGTATGCAAAATTTCAGCGCGATCGGAGATACTTTAATTTAACGATAAAACAGATGGCAAGGCTATAGTCCATCGATTTGAAACTACTAATTTGTACCGATATATGCTATTTCGCTGAAACTTTGCATACATGTTCTACGGCGTCATATTCGATGCGAAGTCCGCGGACGACCCCAAAATTTGCATTAGTAGGGTAGATATTTCACTTTAAGGGTGGTTTCTCGTATCTTCGAAGTTAAGGGTTGTAGAGAAAAATGTTTCAACCAAAAGCTGTAGAGAATAAAATAATAAGCTACTTTTATTTGAAAGATTTTCTCAAATACTTTCTAGATTTTGAAAAAAAACTTAAAAAACTATCTTGTTTTTTTGCAGTTGTATTACGGTTTTGTATGCGATATTAAGTCTTAAATTATATTTACTTAAGGTTCATATTAGTTTGACATCCATCCAATAAGAATTTTTAAAACATTAATTAGTAATTTACCCAAAAATTAAGGCCCAAATAATTTATTAACTAGAATTTTCTAATTCAACGATATCGAATTAGGGAGATAACATTGTTATCTCAATTTTTATTATTTTTTACAAATAATAAAACTTCGATTTCGCTGAAAATTTTTATTAAGCTTCTAGGACCTCAGGTTAAATGTATATTTAATGAAAATCTCCTAAATTTTCATTAGTATAAAAGATAATTTACTTTAAGGGTGGTTTTTTATATCTCCGAAATTAAGGGTCGTAGGGAAAAAAGTTTCAACCAAAGGCTGTAGAGAATAAAAGAAGAAACAACTTTTAGTTGAAAGTATTTTTCAAATAATGTCTAGTTTCGATGGAAATTGCTAATATTTTAACGTTATTGTTAGTTCAAATTTTCGACACATAAAGTGGTGGCGCCACTGAAATCACACAACAAAATTCTAGTAATTTCAGTGGCGTCACCACTTCATGTGGCACAAAACTGAACTAAAAATCACATTCATAATTTAGCGATTTATGCCAAAATAAGACGTTATTTGAAGAAACTTTTCAAATAAGAATTGTTACTTGTATTTTTCTCTACATCTTTTGGTTGAAACTATTTTCTATTCAACTCTTAATTTCGGAGATACAAAAAACTACCCTTAAAGTGAATTATCTTTTATACTAATAAAAATGTAGGAGATTTTCATAAAACATACATTTAACCTGAGGTCCTAAAAGCTTAATACAAAATTTCAGCAAAATCGAAGCTTTATTAATAATAAAAAATAATCAAAATTGAGATAACAATGTTATCTCCCTAATTCGATATCGTCGATTTCGAAAATTCTACTGAAAAAATTAATTAAGCCATAGTTTTTGCGTAAATTTCTAATTAATATTTTATGAATCACAATAGGAAGTATGTCAAACTAAATTGAACCCTAAATACATGTAACATTAGATAAAAAATCGAATACAATACAGGAACACAGCATCATAAAAAAGCAATAGTTTTTAACCTATATTTCTAAACCCAGGGGTTTTTTAATGAAATGTTTCAAATAAAAGTAACTTATTATTTTATTCTCTACAGCTTTTGGTTGAAACATTTTTCTCTACAACTCTTAACTTCGGAGATACAGAAAACCACCCTTAAAGTGAAATATCTGCCCTACTAATGAATATTTTGGCCTTGTGCCCGGTTCCGCATCGAATATAAAGCCCTAGAACATGTATGCAAAATTTCAGCGCGATCGGAGATACTTTAATTTAACGATAAAACAGATGGCAAGGCTATAGTCCATCGATTTGAAACTACTAATTTGTACCGATATATGCTATTTCGCTGAAACTTTGCATACATGTTCTACGGCGTCATATTCGATGCGAAGTCCGCGGACGACCCCAAAATTTGCATTAGTAGGGTAGATATTTCACTTTAAGGGTGGTTTCTCGTATCTTCGAAGTTAAGGGTTGTAGAGAAAAATGTTTCAACCAAAAGCTGTAGAGAATAAAATAATAAGCTACTTTTATTTGAAAGATTTTCTCAAATACTTTCTAGATTTTGAAAAAAAACTTAAAAAACTATCTTGTTTTTTTGCAGTTGTATTACGGTTTTGTATGCGATATTAAGTCTTAAATTATATTTACTTAAGGTTCATATTAGTTTGACATCCATCCAATAAGAATTTTTAAAACATTAATTAGTAATTTACCCAAAAATTAAGGCCCAAATAATTTATTAACTAGAATTTTCTAATTCAACGATATCGAATTAGGGAGATAACATTGTTATCTCAATTTTTATTATTTTTTACAAATAATAAAACTTCGATTTCGCTGAAAATTTTTATTAAGCTTCTAGGACCTCAGGTTAAATGTATATTCAATGAAAATCTCCTAAATTTTCATTAGTATAAAAGATAATTTACTTTAAGGGTGGTTTTTTATATCTCCGAAATTAAGGGTCGTAGGGAAAAAAGTTTCAACCAAAGGCTGTAGAGAATAAAAGAAGAAACAACTTTTTGTTGAAAGTATTTTTCAAATAATGTCTAGTTTCGATGGAAATTGCTAATATTTTAACGTTATTGTTAGTTCAAATTTTCGACACATAAAGTGGTGGCGCCACTGAAATCACACAACAAAATTCTAGTAATTTCAGTGGCGTCACCACTTCATGTGGCACAAAACTGAACTAAAAATCACATTCATAATTTAGCGATTTATGCCAAAATAAGACGTTATTTGAAGAAACTTTTCAAATAAGAATTGTTACTTGTATTTTTCTCTACATCTTTTGGTTGAAACTATTTTCTATTCAACTCTTAATTTCGGAGATACAAAAAACTACCCTTAAAGTGAATTATCTTTTATACTAATAAAAATGTAGGAGATTTTCATAAAACATACATTTAACCTGAGGTCCTTAAAGCTTAATACAAAATTTCAGCAAAATCGAAGCTTTATTAATAATAAAAAATAATCAAAATTGAGATAACAATGTTATCTCCCTAATTCGATATCGTCGATTTCGAAAATTCTACTGAAAAAATTAATTAAGCCATAGTTTTTGCGTAAATTTCTAATTAATATTTTATGAATCACAATAGGAAGTATGTCAAACTAAATTGAACCCTAAATACATGTAACATTAGATAAAAAATCGAATACAATACAGGAACAGAGCATCATAAAAAAGCAATAGTTTTTAACCTATATTTCTAAACCCAGGGGTTTTTTAATGAAATGTTTCAAATAAAAGTAACTTATTATTTTATTCTCTACAGCTTTTGGTTGAAACATTTTTCTCTACAACTCTTAACTTCGGAGATACAGAAAACCACCCTTAAAGTGAAATATCTGCCCTACTAATGAATATTTTGGCCTTGTGCCCGGTTCCGCATCGAATATAAAGCCCTAGAACATGTATGCAAAATTTCAGCGCGATCGGAGATACTTTAATTTAACGATAAAACAGATGGCAAGGCTATAGTCCATCGATTTGAAACTACTAATTTGTACCGATATATGCTATTTCGCTGAAACTTTGCATACATGTTCTACGGCGTCATATTCGATGCGAAGTCCGCGGACGACCCCAAAATTTGCATTAGTAGGGTAGATATTTCACTTTAAGGGTGGTTTCTCGTATCTTCGAAGTTAAGGGTTGTAGAGAAAAATGTTTCAACCAAAAGCTGTAGAGAATAAAATAATAAGCTACTTTTATTTGAAAGATTTTCTCAAATACTTTCTAGATTTTGAAAAAAAACTTAAAAAACTATCTTGTTTTTTTGCAGTTGTATTACGGTTTTGTATGCGATATTAAGTCTTAAATTATATTTACTTAAGGTTCATATTAGTTTGACATCCATCCAATAAGAATTTTTAAAACATTAATTAGTAATTTACCCAAAAATTAAGGCCCAAATAATTTATTAACTAGAATTTTCTAATTCAACGATATCGAATTAGGGAGATAACATTGTTATCTCAATTTTTATTATTTTTTACAAATAATAAAACTTCGATTTCGCTGAAAATTTTTATTAAGCTTCTAGGACCTCAGGTTAAATGTATATTCAATGAAAATCTCCTAAATTTTCATTAGTATAAAAGATAATTTACTTTAAGGGTGGTTTTTTATATCTCCGAAATTAAGGGTCGTAGGGAAAAAAGTTTCAACCAAAGGCTGTAGAGAATAAAAGAAGAAACAACTTTTTGTTGAAAGTATTTTTCAAATAATGTCTAGTTTCGATGGAAATTGCTAATATTTTAACGTTATTGTTAGTTCAAATTTTCGACACATAAAGTGGTGGCGCCACTGAAATCACACAACAAAATTCTAGTAATTTCAGTGGCGTCACCACTTCATGTGGCACAAAACTGAACTAAAAATCACATTCATAATTTAGCGATTTATGCCAAAATAAGACGTTATTTGAAGAAACTTTTCAAATAAGAATTGTTACTTGTATTTTTCTCTACATCTTTTGGTTGAAACTATTTTCTATTCAACTCTTAATTTCGGAGATACAAAAAACTACCCTTAAAGTGAATTATCTTTTATACTAATAAAAATGTAGGAGATTTTCATAAAACATACATTTAACCTGAGGTCCTTAAAGCTTAATACAAAATTTCAGCAAAATCGAAGCTTTATTAATAATAAAAAATAATCAAAATTGAGATAACAATGTTATCTCCCTAATTCGATATCGTCGATTTCGAAAATTCTACTGAAAAAATTAATTAAGCCATAGTTTTTGCGTAAATTTCTAATTAATATTTTATGAATCACAATAGGAAGTATGTCAAACTAAATTGAACCCTAAATACATGTAACATTAGATAAAAAATCGAATACAATACAGGAACAGAGCATCATAAAAAAGCAATAGTTTTTAACCTATATTTCTAAACCCAGGGGTTTTTTAATGAAATGTTTCAAATAAAAGTAACTTATTATTTTATTCTCTACAGCTTTTGGTTGAAACATTTTTCTCTACAACTCTTAACTTCGGAGATACAGAAAACCACCCTTAAAGTGAAATATCTGCCCTACTAATGAATATTTTGGCCTTGTGCCCGGTTCCGCATCGAATATAAAGCCCTAGAACATGTATGCAAAATTTCAGCGCGATCGGAGATACTTTAATTTAACGATAAAACAGATGGCAAGGCTATAGTCCATCGATTTGAAACTACTAATTTGTACCGATATATGCTATTTCGCTGAAACTTTGCATACATGTTCTACGGCGTCATATTCGATGCGAAGTCCGCGGACGACCCCAAAATTTGCATTAGTAGGGTAGATATTTCACTTTAAGGGTGGTTTCTCGTATCTTCGAAGTTAAGGGTTGTAGAGAAAAATGTTTCAACCAAAAGCTGTAGAGAATAAAATAATAAGCTACTTTTATTTGAAAGATTTTCTCAAATACTTTCTAGATTTTGAAAAAAAACTTAAAAAACTATCTTGTTTTTTTGCAGTTGTATTACGGTTTTGTATGCGATATTAAGTCTTAAATTATATTTACTTAAGGTTCATATTAGTTTGACATCCATCCAATAAGAATTTTTAAAACATTAATTAGTAATTTACCCAAAAATTAAGGCCCAAATAATTTATTAACTAGAATTTTCTAATTCAACGATATCGAATTAGGGAGATAACATTGTTATCTCAATTTTTATTATTTTTTACAAATAATAAAACTTCGATTTCGCTGAAAATTTTTATTAAGCTTCTAGGACCTCAGGTTAAATGTATATTCAATGAAAATCTCCTAAATTTTCATTAGTATAAAAGATAATTTACTTTAAGGGTGGTTTTTTATATCTCCGAAATTAAGGGTCGTAGGGAAAAAAGTTTCAACCAAAGGCTGTAGAGAATAAAAGAAGAAACAACTTTTTGTTGAAAGTATTTTTCAAATAATGTCTAGTTTCGATGGAAATTGCTAATATTTTAACGTTATTGTTAGTTCAAATTTTCGACACATAAAGTGGTGGCGCCACTGAAATCACACAACAAAATTCTAGTAATTTCAGTGGCGTCACCACTTCATGTGGCACAAAACTGAACTAAAAATCACATTCATAATTTAGCGATTTATGCCAAAATAAGACGTTATTTGAAGAAACTTTTCAAATAAGAATTGTTACTTGTATTTTTCTCTACATCTTTTGGTTGAAACTATTTTCTATTCAACTCTTAATTTCGGAGATACAAAAAACTACCCTTAAAGTGAATTATCTTTTATACTAATAAAAATGTAGGAGATTTTCATAAAACATATATTTAACCTGAGGTCCTAAAAGCTTAATACAAAATTTCAGCAAAATCGAAGCTTTATTAATAATAAAAAATAATCAAAATTGAGATAACAATGTTATCTCCCTAATTCGATATCGTCGATTTCGAAAATTCTACTGAAAAAATTAATTAAGCCATAGTTTTTGCGTAAATTTCTAATTAATATTTTATGAATCACAATAGGAAGTATGTCAAACTAAATTGAACCCTAAATATATGTAACATTAGATAAAAAATCGAATACAATACAGGAACAGAGCATCATAAAAAAGCAATAGTTTTTAACCTATATTTCTAAACCCAGGGGTTTTTTAATGAAATGTTTCAAATAAAAGTAACTTATTATTTTATTCTCTACAGCTTTTGGTTGAAACATTTTTCTCTACAACTCTTAACTTCGGAGATACAGAAAACCACCCTTAAAGTGAAATATCTGCCCTACTAATGAATATTTTGGCCTTGTGCCCGGTTCCGCATCGAATATAAAGCCCTAGAACATGTATGCAAAATTTCAGCGCGATCGGAGATACTTTAATTTAACGATAAAACAGATGGCAAGGCTATAGTCCATCGATTTGAAACTACTAATTTGTACCGATATATGCTATTTCGCTGAAACTTTGCATACATGTTCTACGGCGTCATATTCGATGCGAAGTCCGCGGACGACCCCAAAATTTGCATTAGTAGGGTAGATATTTCACTTTAAGGGTGGTTTCTCGTATCTTCGAAGTTAAGGGTTGTAGAGAAAAATGTTTCAACCAAAAGCTGTAGAGAATAAAATAATAAGCTACTTTTATTTGAAAGATTTTCTCAAATACTTTCTAGATTTTAAAAAAAAACTTAAAAAACTATCTTGTTTTTTTGCAGTTGTATTGCGGTTTTGTATGCGATATTAAGTCTTAAATTATATTTACTTAAGGTTCATATTAGTTTGACATCCATCCAATAAGAATTTTTAAAACATTAATTAGTAATTTACCCAAAAATTAAGGCCCAAATAATTTATTAACTAGAATTTTCTAATTCAACGATATCGAATTAGGGAGATAACATTGTTATCTCAATTTTTATTATTTTTTACAAATAATAAAACTTCGATTTCGCTGAAAATTTTTATTAAGCTTCTAGGACCTCAGGTTAAATGTATATTTAATGAAAATCTCCTAAATTTTCATTAGTATAAAAGATAATTTACTTTAAGGGTGGTTTTTTATATCTCCGAAATTAAGGGTCGTAGGGAAAAAAGTTTCAACCAAAGGCTGTAGAGAATAAAAGAAGAAACAACTTTTAGTTGAAAGTATTTTTCAAATAATGTCTAGTTTCGATGGAAATTGCTAATATTTTAACGTTATTGTTAGTTCAAATTTTCGACACATAAAGTGGTGGCGCCACTGAAATCACACAACAAAATTCTAGTAATTTCAGTGGCGTCACCACTTCATGTGGCACAAAACTGAACTAAAAATCACATTCATAATTTAGCGATTTATGCCAAAATAAGACGTTATTTGAAGAAACTTTTCAAATAAGAATTGTTACTTGTATTTTTCTCTACATCTTTTGGTTGAAACTATTTTCTATTCAACTCTTAATTTCGGAGATACAAAAAACTACCCTTAAAGTGAATTATCTTTTATACTAATAAAAATGTAGGAGATTTTCATAAAACATACATTTAACCTGAGGTCCTAAAAGCTTAATACAAAATTTCAGCAAAATCGAAGCTTTATTAATAATAAAAAATAATCAAAATTGAGATAACAATGTTATCTCCCTAATTCGATATCGTCGATTTCGAAAATTCTACTGAGAAAGTTAATTAAGCCATAGTTTTTGCGTAAATTTCTAATTAATATTTTATGAATCACAATAGGAAGTATGTCAAACTAAATTGAACCCTAAATACATGTAACATTAGATAAAAAATCGAATACAATACAGGAACACAGCATCATAAAAAAGCAATAGTTTTTAACCTATATTTCTAAACCCAGGGGTTTTTTAATGAAATGTTTCAAATAAAAGTAACTTATTATTTTATTCTCTACAGCTTTTGGTTGAAACATTTTTCTCTACAACTCTTAACTTCGGAGATACAGAAAACCACCCTTAAAGTGAAATATCTGCCCTACTAATGAATATTTTGGCCTTGTGCCCGGTTCCGCATCGAATATAAAGCCCTAGAACATGTATGCAAAATTTCAGCGCGATCGGAGATACTTTAATTTAACGATAAAACAGATGGCAAGGCTATAGTCCATCGATTTGAAACTACTAATTTGTACCGATATATGCTATTTCGCTGAAACTTTGCATACATGTTCTACGGCGTCATATTCGATGCGAAGTCCGCGGACGACCCCAAAATTTGCATTAGTAGGGTAGATATTTCACTTTAAGGGTGGTTTCTCGTATCTTCGAAGTTAAGGGTTGTAGAGAAAAATGTTTCAACCAAAAGCTGTAGAGAATAAAATAATAAGCTACTTTTATTTGAAAGATTTTCTCAAATACTTTCTAGATTTTGAAAAAAAACTTAAAAAACTATCTTGTTTTTTTGCAGTTGTATTACGGTTTTGTATGCGATATTAAGTCTTAAATTATATTTACTTAAGGTTCATATTAGTTTGACATCCATCCAATAAGAATTTTTAAAACATTAATTAGTAATTTACCCAAAAATTAAGGCCCAAATAATTTATTAACTAGAATTTTCTAATTCAACGATATCGAATTAGGGAGATAACATTGTTATCTCAATTTTTATTATTTTTTACAAATAATAAAACTTCGATTTCGCTGAAAATTTTTATTAAGCTTCTAGGACCTCAGGTTAAATGTATATTCAATGAAAATCTCCTAAATTTTCATTAGTATAAAAGATAATTTACTTTAAGGGTGGTTTTTTATATCTCCGAAATTAAGGGTCGTAGGGAAAAAAGTTTCAACCAAAGGCTGTAGAGAATAAAAGAAGAAACAACTTTTTGTTGAAAGTATTTTTCAAATAATGTCTAGTTTCGATGGAAATTGCTAATATTTTAACGTTATTGTTAGTTCAAATTTTCGACACATAAAGTGGTGGCGCCACTGAAATCACACAACAAAATTCTAGTAATTTCAGTGGCGTCACCACTTCATGTGGCACAAAACTGAACTAAAAATCACATTCATAATTTAGCGCTTTATGCCAAAATAAGACGTTATTTGAAGAAACTTTTCAAATAAGAATTGTTACTTGTATTTTTCTCTACATCTTTTGGTTGAAACTATTTTCTATTCAACTCTTAATTTCGGAGATACAAAAAACTACCCTTAAAGTGAATTATCTTTTATACTAATAAAAATGTAGGAGATTTTCATAAAACATATATTTAACCTGAGGTCCTAAAAGCTTAATACAAAATTTCAGCAAAATCGAAGCTTTATTAATAATAAAAAATAATCAAAATTGAGATAACAATGTTATCTCCCTAATTCGATATCGTCGATTTCGAAAATTCTACTGAAAAAATTAATTAAGCCATAGTTTTTGCGTAAATTTCTAATTAATATTTTATGAATCACAATAGGAAGTATGTCAAACTAAATTGAACCCTAAATATATGTAACATTAGATAAAAAATCGAATACAATACAGGAACAGAGCATCATAAAAAAGCAATAGTTTTTAACCTATATTTCTAAACCCAGGGGTTTTTTAATGAAATGTTTCAAATAAAAGTAACTTATTATTTTATTCTCTACAGCTTTTGGTTGAAACATTTTTCTCTACAACTCTTAACTTCGGAGATACAGAAAACCACCCTTAAAGTGAAATATCTGCCCTACTAATGAATATTTTGGCCTTGTGCCCGGTTCCGCATCGAATATAAAGCCCTAGAACATGTATGCAAAATTTCAGCGCGATCGGAGATACTTTAATTTAACGATAAAACAGATGGCAAGGCTATAGTCCATCGATTTGAAACTACTAATTTGTACCGATATATGCTATTTCGCTGAAACTTTGCATACATGTTCTACGGCGTCATATTCGATGCGAAGTCCGCGGACGACCCCAAAATTTGCATTAGTAGGGTAGATATTTCACTTTAAGGGTGGTTTCTCGTATCTTCGAAGTTAAGGGTTGTAGAGAAAAAAGTTTCAACCAAAAGCTGTAGAGAATAAAATAATAAGCTACTTTTATTTGAAAGATTTTCTCAAATACTTTCTAGATTTTGAAAAAAAACTTAAAAAACTATCTTGTTTTTTTGCAGTTTTATTACGGTTTTGTATGCGATATTAAGTCTTAAATTATATTTACTTAAGGTTCATATTAGTTTGACATCCATCCAATAAGAATTTTTAAAACATTAATTAGTAATTTACCCAAAAATTAAGGCCCAAATAATTTATTAACTAGAATTTTCTAATTCAACGATATCGAATTAGGGAGATAACATTGTTATCTCAATTTTTATTATTTTTTACAAATAATAAAACTTCGATTTCGCTGAAAATTTTTATTAAGCTTCTAGGACCTCAGGTTAAATGTATATTCAATGAAAATCTAGCAAATTTTCATTAGTATAAAAGATAATTTACTTTAAGGGTGGTTTTTTATATCTCCGAAATTAAGGGTCGTAGGGAAAAAAGTTTCAACCAAAGGCTGTAGAGAATAAAAGAAGAAACAACTTTTAGTTGAAAGTATTTTTCAAATAATGTCTAGTTTCGATGGAAATTGCTAATATTTTAACGTTATTGTTAGTTCAAATTTTCGACACATAAAGTGGTGGCGCCACTGAAATCACACAACAAAATTCTAGTAATTTCAGTGGCGTCACCACTTCATGTGGCACAAAACTGAACTAAAAATCACATTTATAATTTAGCGATTTATGCCAAAATAAGACGTTATTTGAAGAAACTTTTCAAATAAGAATTGTTACTTGTATTTTTCTCTACATCTTTTGGTTGAAACTATTTTCTATTCAACTCTTAATTTCGGAGATACAAAAAACTACCCTTAAAGTGAATTATCTTTTATACTAATAAAAATGTAGGAGATTTTCATAAAACATATATTTAACCTGAGGTCCTAAAAGCTTAATACAAAATTTCAGCAAAATCGAAGCTTTATTAATAATAAAAAATAATCAAAATTGAGATAACAATGTTATCTCCCTAATTCGATATCGTCGATTTCGAAAATTCTACTGAAAAAATTAATTAAGCCATAGTTTTTGCGTAAATTTCTAATTAATATTTTATGAATCACAATAGGAAGTATGTCAAACTAAATTGAACCCTAAATACATGTAACATTAGATAAAAAATCGAATACAATACAGGAACAGAGCATCATAAAAAAGCAATAGTTTTTAACCTATATTTCTAAACCCAGGGGTTTTTTAATGAAATGTTTCAAATAAAAGTAACTTATTATTTTATTCTCTACAGCTTTTGGTTGAAACATTTTTCTCTACAACTCTTAACTTCGGAGATACAGAAAACCACCCTTAAAGTGAAATATCTGCCCTACTAATGAATATTTTGGCCTTGTGCCCGGTTCCGCATCGAATATAAAGCCCTAGAACATGTATGCAAAATTTCAGCGCGATCGGAGATACTTTAATTTAACGATAAAACAGATGGCAAGGCTATAGTCCATCGATTTGAAACTACTAATTTGTACCGATATATGCTATTTCGCTGAAACTTTGCATACATGTTCTACGGCGTCATATTCGATGCGAAGTCCGCGGACGACCCCAAAATTTGCATTAGTAGGGTAGATATTTCACTTTAAGGGTGGTTTCTCGTATCTTCGAAGTTAAGGGTTGTAGAGAAAAATGTTTCAACCAAAAGCTGTAGAGAATAAAATAATAAGCTACTTTTATTTGAAAGATTTTCTCAAATACTTTCTAGATTTAAAAAAAAAACTTAAAAAACTATCTTGTTTTTTTGCAGTTGTATTGCGGTTTTGTATGCGATATTAAGTCTTAAATTATATTTACTTAAGGTTCATATTAGTTTGACATCCATCCAATAAGAATTTTTAAAACATTAATTAGTAATTTACCCAAAAATTAAGGCCCAAATAATTTATTAACTAGAATTTTCTAATTCAACGATATCGAATTAGGGAGATAACATTGTTATCTCAATTTTTATTATTTTTTACAAATAATAAAACTTCGATTTCGCTGAAAATTTTTATTAAGCTTCTAGGACCTCAGGTTAAATGTATATTTAATGAAAATCTCCTAAATTTTCATTAGTATAAAAGATAATTTACTTTAAGGGTGGTTTTTTATATCTCCGAAATTAAGGGTCGTAGGGAAAAAAGTTTCAACCAAAGGCTGTAGAGAATAAAAGAAGAAACAACTTTTAGTTGAAAGTATTTTTCAAATAATGTCTAGTTTCGATGGAAATTGCTAATATTTTAACGTTATTGTTAGTTCAAATTTTCGACACATAAAGTGGTGGCGCCACTGAAATCACACAACAAAATTCTAGTAATTTCAGTGGCGTCACCACTTCATGTGGCACAAAACTGAACTAAAAATCACATTCATAATTTAGCGATTTATGCCAAAATAAGACGTTATTTGAAGAAACTTTTCAAATAAGAATTGTTACTTGTATTTTTCTCTACATCTTTTGGTTGAAACTATTTTCTATTCAACTCTTAATTTCGGAGATACAAAAAACTACCCTTAAAGTGAATTATCTTTTATACTAATAAAAATGTAGGAGATTTTCATAAAACATACATTTAACCTGAGGTCCTAAAAGCTTAATACAAAATTTCAGCAAAATCGAAGCTTTATTAATAATAAAAAATAATCAAAATTGAGATAACAATGTTATCTCCCTAATTCGATATCGTCGATTTCGAAAATTCTACTGAAAAAATTAATTAAGCCATAGTTTTTGCGTAAATTTCTAATTAATATTTTATGAATCACAATAGGAAGTATGTCAAACTAAATTGAACCCTAAATACATGTAACATTAGATAAAAAATCGAATACAATACAGGAACAGAGCATCATAAAAAAGCAATAGTTTTTAACCTATATTTCAAAACCCAGGGGTTAATTAATGAAATGTTTTATATAAAAGTAGCTTATTATTTTATTCTCTACAGCTTTTGGTTGAAACATTTTTCTCTACAACTCTTAACTTCGGAGATACAGAAAACCACCCTTAAAGTGAAATATCTACCCTACTAATGAATATTTTGGTCTCGTTCCCGGTTCCGCATCGAATATAAAGCCCTAGAACATGCTTGCAAAATTTCAGCGCGTTCGGAGATACTTTAATATAGGAGTAAATTTCGCTGAAATTTTTCAGAAACAGGAAAAGGATACACAGGATTCGTGATTGTAGCCACTCTTATAACAAGAAACAAAGATAATAATATATTATAGCTTTTTACAACATCCCTTGCTTTCCATATTCTTTCTGTACATAATTAATGTTACAATATAGTTCAGTAATGCCCTAATGCATTATTTCCATAAAGCACTTAGGGTGATGTCTAATTTAAATAAGTGTGGTCAAATATTTTTCTAGTCATAAAATTAGCTTACAATAATTTTGCTACAATGAATACGGGATTTAATATTATTTAATGTTTACGAATATACGATTCCTAATGAAAATAAAATCTTATATTTTTTTGAAGATTTTTTGTAAAAATTCTGTTCTATATCATAAAAATATTAATTTATGTTTATACTGTCAATTATATGTCGTGCAGGTATACGTTTTTTAAGGACTACAAGGGAAAATTTAACTAGATGTTGAAAATTGAAAAATATAGCTTGGAATGATTAATATATTTGTATTAATCTCCACTCACAAATATAACTAGATAAAAATAAAAACGACGTGGTCAAAAAATATTACATATACTTTGAAATTGAATTAAATATACCTTAAAACTAATTTCAACTTAAAATATATAGGTATATACATACATACATTCATTATAAGACATTTGAAATAAATCAATAATACAGTAGATACATCTCATTTCCATTTAACAGTAGTTTTACAATGAACAACATTAACTGCTGCAAGATCAAGAATGTTTCAAGAAATTATAGTTTCTTCCAGTATATCTTACTGTTACAGCGAAACCACACTAAGCATATTGTGTACAATTAACATTAAAACACATAAAACGTGTATTTTGTTGACATAAATAGCTGTTGAGTTTTGACTTAGATTTCATAATGCTTCATTTACCCATTCCTTTTTGTTGTTGCAAAAATAGTAGTCAATATTTGTTTCGAGTGTTATTTCCATGACTTATTTTCGATGTTAATATTTTTAGCAAAAGATATATGAAATCTAATCGGTATTTCCTATGCTAGTGAATATTTATGTAGTTAAGGTACACCTAACATTTAACACTTGTTTTATGTTTAAACAGGAATTATATTACGCATATAACTATGTACAATTTGTTCCATTTATATTAAACATACTTCTATAATATAAATTACTATTTGACAACAATTTCTGTTTCAAAACGATTGAGAATGTAACAAACATAGTTTGCTGCTTCCACCTACACAATTATTAAAACTAATGAAAGATTTTCATTATTTGGTTAGTAACAATTTCTTTTTGTAAATATTTATTACCCGTCTCTTGCTGGATTTGTAAATATATAGTAAAATATTTTATATGTTGTGTCTAATTTAAATAGAACAAACTGTATAAGGCATCGTATATTTTATTTCTAGAAAACAAACAACCTTAATAACATATAACATAGGGCGACAAAGTAAAGGTCAGTTTTAAATAGTACAAAAAACTACTAATTAATAGTAATAACCATTTCACTAAAATATCTAAATTGAAACAATTTTAAACTACAATGAAACAGTTTGAGAGTAAATAATATAATTAATCGGTAATAAGTTAATAATATTTAATCAAGAGCTCAGAGACAAAATTTAAAAAGCAAATGAAGTTCTCTGTATCTTTTAAATTAAATATTGTTCTCTTAAATAATTTAGAAATAATGATAATCATTTGCTAGTTTGAAAATAAAGACAATTAATTAGTTAAAAACTAATGAATATTTCTAGCAGGTAGCATGTGTTTAGTTGTTATTTGGCCTTTGTCACCCTATTTTGGAATGATACACTGATTCGGGTACATCTTGTACATTAATTACACATATTTCTGATAACGAAACAGCCATAGTACATATTCTTATTCAATAAAGTAAACATTAATGAATAGATTTAATACTATTACTTTAAGTAGTATATAGCAAGGACGACATTCATGTAGAACACATTATGCTTAGTTGTGGGATGGAATAAAATAATCGTTGCGTTTAGAGGTAGCGACTTTTGAGTCTAAATATGAAAAATATAATTAAAATTTTGGGATCCGATGAGTTGAAATTTATAAGAATGAAGAATTATCTACGTATATTAAATATATTAAGAGCAATAGCAACTGTAGACATTACAATTATTTCAAACATCATTTAAAATCATTCATATTTAAACAGTTATATAGCTTATGAGTACAGATTTTATTTTGTACGTTAAACTTAAAATTGATGCAAAAATAAACTTTACTGAAACTAAATTGAACTTTCTCCTGATATGTTAATGAATATTCTTTAAATTTTCATTTATAAATAATATTTAAGTTCATATTTAATCAAAAAACTGTTAAACTAATTTAATAACAAATAAAATATATATTTCTTTATAGTTTTTCTCGTAATAATTTTTAATAAAAATATATTTTATTTGAAGAATTAAAATAATTGTAATAAATTGTGTTTTATAGTCATAACTCGGGCTATGTTTTGTCATATATCTATTATAAATATCTTTTGAAAATAATATAAAACAAATATATTTTCTCGTTTACGCCATTTTTAAATCATTCTTAAAACGATGTCCATATTTAACAGCGAGTATTTTCAATAAATATAAATATATTTAACAATTTAAAAGTTTATTAATTAATTTCGTATATATGAAACAAATATATCTCTATATATATACATATATATACATATATATACATATATATACATATATATACATATATATATATATATATATATATATATATATATATATATATATATATATATACATACATACATTATTTAAATATTTGCCAATCACTCTATTCATTTATATGCGTATTTAATTTTTAAGCAGACTTTTATAAATATACAATAAACGATTTTTACTTATACCTAAATTCAAATGGCAAACGAGAATTTTTATAAATATGGACATGTACCTAAATGAGACAAAAGAAAGATAAAAAGAAAACCAATCGTTACCATGTACTTTTGACCCTATAGTGTTGGTTGTTGTATTCCTCAAAATGACACTACAATCGATTTGACCTGGTGATTATATTAGCGAATTGGCGTGCGTTTTTGTGCACTATTGGTGGTGTTCCCTTTTATATTTTTGATTAATTGAGTTTTGAGTCATTATAATTTCTAAGGGACAACTTTGTCATTTATGCAATAATGAATGGAGTAATATCAAAATATAGTATTAACATAATATATTTCTACGTAAAAATTAATTTTGGTGCAAAGATGGCCAACCAAACTAATATATTTAAAGAAGAATTCATTTAACAATAACAATTTAAATTGTTATTTTTAGAGTTAAATTAAAATTGAAAAAAAAGAAAAGTAGTTAAAAATTGGAATTCTGGCTGCTGTTAGTAATGTTTTAAATTTTGAAAAATGAATCGGTTTAATTTTGGCATTAAGATACAAATTTACATTTGCTTCTAAAAATGATATTTAACTGTAGAAACTAATAAAAAACGGTTGACCAAAAGTGCCTAATCTAAAATTCTAATTAACATTATAGGTATAGCACTATCAGTAGAGTAAAATGTTTTCATCTAAAAAATTTAACCTTACAAAATTTGTTTTATATAATATACATATAGGACATATATACGCTGTTGGCCAAAAAAAATGTCCAAGTTTGCAATGTCACTAATACACACCATTACAAGAACTTAATGATATCTTGACACTAATTTTGATCGGTGTTGTAAACACTGATGAATGATTAGTCGAATTTCTATTTACATGCGCAATGATTTTTGACGAATGTGGAAATTTTTTAAGGTCTACAGTGTATATATAATATGGTATATATTAAGTAATACTTATTTCTTTAGTAATGATAGTTATTATTATTGTAAGCGTCATTATTGTGCCCTAGTTTATTCACTATCTTTTGTTAATTTTAAATCTTTCTATTCGATGGTATATTATCAATAATATAAGATTTATGTAACAAATAATCATCTAAATCTTTAAAATTATTTAAAATTGGAACATAATAAAAATTAACCATGAAATCTTAACCTATAACAATAATTTTTTACTTTTTTTAGAATATCAAAATTTATATACTGGATAAAATATTCGCTGTAATTATCACCTAAAATATAGTAATATCACGTATTTATATAATTTAGTTACGAAATCATTTGGCTTAAGGGTGAAATGCCAATGATAATTATATTTTAACTAAATTCTACAATAATATCTAATACGAGTGACCAGTAAATACCTTGCAATATATATTTTATTTCCATCTGTATCGAAAACCTTATCTGAACACAATTGAAAATTCAACTATCATTTCTTTTCCTAGCTATTTTCAAAATATTTTCAGTTTTTTATAATACAATATTCTTCTGCTTATTGAAAATAAGTAATAATCGTATTTTTTTATTCCAAAATTCTTACTCCTAATTGTGCACTACAAATAAACTATAAATAATAATATGAACTATAAAATTAATAATTCATAAATGTATGATTTTAAAAAATAAATTCTTCCCGTAATTTATAATATGTGCAGTAAATGTTTAATTTACATAAAATATTGATGAAATAAATTATTTCGGTTCAGTTATGTTTTATGTAACAAAACCTGAAAAACAACTTTATAACGAAGTAATTTCTTTAACAAATAAACGAATTTTAACATATTTGCTTTTACAAAATGCAGTACTTATCCTATTTATTTTTACTTTCATAAAATTGTATCACATTTTATTTACAAAATAAATTTATGTAAACAGTCAAGGATAAAATAAGAAAAATTAATTATTATGAGATGCATATCGTCAAATAATAAAAAATAATAAAAAAAAAGTGTCAGAAATAAAATGATAGTGTTCAAATAGGGTTATAGTCTTGCTAGATAAGCGTAGATATTTATTAGTCATCAAGTATAACGTAATAGTCGCAAATAAGCCGATAAATTTGGCGTCTAAATAAAAAGTCATTAGAACCGTTACATGAACATTCTGCATTGCATTACATTACATAACTCTAGTTCCCCTCAAACATCATGCCTCGTCTGCGACGGTGCGCGCCTCGGGTTTGAGTAAGTCCATGGCGTGCAGGTCAACAACCGTGGTGTTGTCATCGTCGATGAGACGCAGGTCCTGCGTGGACGTTACGGGGCTGATGGGTGTGATGACAATCTCCGTCGTGGCGGCCGTGCACAACATGGCGGTGTCCTCGGTTGCCATTTCATCATCGTCATCGTCAGGGCAGTAGTGGTCGTGGTTATCGTGCACCCAGGATATTTCACATTCTTGGTCCTCGAGTTCCACATCTACTGTTTACACATAATGTAGTTATTGTACTGTTTTCATTTATCAATTTGTATTTGTAAAAATGATCCTTTCTATTCTATACCTCAATCATTATTTCAAATTGATCGATATGTTAATAATAATGTTTAAAAGTAAAATAGAAACGATAAAATTAAATGGTTTTGGTTACTGAATACAGGAACAGTGATGATTTTTAAAGTAATCATGAAAAATTTATGTCACCAACAATTCGATCGATGACATATAATGATTGAGTTACAAAATAGTTTGAATTATTTATCCCATTATAAGTTATAATACATTTGTTAAAAAGTGTGTATGAATTAATTTTAAAATTATAAAGTAATTGTTTGGCCACATTAAAAGATTAAGATCAAGTAAAAAATAACGACTGTTTCAAAATATATATATATATATATTGAGAATTATAATAGGGTGAATAATTTATGGAAATTTTAACATAAAAATAAGTCATTTTTAACCATCATCTTCTTAGGGGCCCAGTGCTTTTAAGTAATTTAAAGAGTTTATTGAAAATGTATTTTATTTCGAAAATAGCCAAAGTTGAATTTAAAAAAAATAATTAGAATACACCGAAAAGACTCACAAAAAACAAACACCATAAAGTAAGAAAAATGAACCAAAATACATTAGAAGTAAAATTTGTAGGTAGTAATAGTTATGATTGTAAAAAAATTAATGTACTGAGTTCTAATGAGAAAATGTAGGAGATTTACGTAAGTAAAATAATATCATCGAAATTTAATATCTCTGTTAATTTAAAAAATACTAGAAACAGGCTACCTTTAAAAAATACTCGAATTATGACAAAATATGCATGATATGCCTGTAAAAACTGGTTATTCAAACACAAAAAAGATATTCACCTAAAAATTCCAAATTGTAATAACTTGAACGAAGTAATAAAATGTTTTGTAATTAATGTCGAATAAATAGGCATAATTTTGTTTTTGTTGTATAAATATTTCAATTTTGTGGTAAACAAATGAAACCTATTACCTCAATATCAACAAATCATTACATATAAATAAAGTATGATATATTCCATTCTTTTTACTATAATTTAGATGCATTTCACAACATTCATTTCTAAATTATATCAAGCATATTGCATTAAGTGATACATACCATGCATATCAATTTAGATTAAATTTTAGAAAAGCACTAACACCGATGTTTTTAACAATGACTTTTATTAAATAGAAACATTTATTTAAAAAAATTCTACTTCCTCTATACAAATATAAAATTGATGTGCATAAAGACTTACATTTACAAAAACGAAACATTTATATTAAAGTATTCATTATTATGCCCTTATTAATATAATAATATTACACTTGTTACTTTAAACTAAATTGCAAAACTGATTCTAAATAAAAATAATGAAGTCGGTACCTAACATTATATAGTATTTGTATTTCTGATCAGATAAATTAATCTAGATCGTGATTTATCTATTAAATATTTTTTTTACTTACAACAAAAAACACATTATGATTAAAAATGTACATACAGGATGTTTCAAAACTCCAGGAAAAAAAAAGAATGACAGATATTAAATAATATACTGATATCGGATCTAAAATATTTTTTTGAAATACGCAAAACTATTTGTACTTTACATGAAGTACACATTTTTAGTGTTACTGGTTTCTATTAAAAATATTAATACTGTGATTATTATACAATATTAAGTAAATGATTACTTATAATATATTAAAGGTAATTTAATTGAAAACAGTGGTATTAAAATATGTATTTTATATGAAGTAGAAATAATTTTGCGATAAAAATTCTGTTTCATCCGACATCAGTATATCATCTAGTATCTGCTGTTTTTTTTTCTGAAGTATTGAAACACTTTGTATGTGTTTTTGTGATTTATCGCTCGATTCTGTTTGCTTATAGAAAATATGAAGGATTCAACAAATTCTGAAATGTTAAGTAGTTTCTAATTATGTAAAATTTATAATTTTCCCTTTTTATTGTTCTAAGTAATCGATTCTTTTCTAAATTTCATCTTTATTAAATTGAAATGTAATTTGGCCATGTATTCACATATTGTCTCTGACTAATTGTTTTAGTTTAGTTTAGTTTTTTTTTCAAATAGGATTAATAATTTAATTAAAAAGTTTTAATTCTTTAATAATATCTCATTTAGCGAATAAACTGTTTACACACAAAAAAATGTTAAATTGAAGTATAATGAAATATGAAATATAAAAATATTTTCAAATTTCATATTAATATCACAGAGTACATTTAATAATACATATTTTGAATATGTTTATATACAATTTTCTGCATCTCTAATTTCTCTATTCATATTTAAATTCGCTGACAAACAATATAATGATATGTGTAGTATTAAATTTGTAATGAAATTTTATTTTGTATTATTAAATTGAATGTTGTAGGTAAATAAAATAAAAATGAAATACAGTAGATTTTAAATGAAATTATTAGTTACAGCTTTTGTTGGCATCAGAAGATAACTTGGAAAAACAGTCTTTTGTAAATTACAGAAATAAATGAAATAGAACATCTGTTATATTCTAATATTTAGAACAAAGGTAAAAATGATAGAAAATGTCAATGATTATTTTGTTAATTTGTTACCGAAAATAAGACGGTTAAGGTCAATAAATTTGTTATTTAAGTCGTAGACTGGCGAGATATTTAACATGTCATCATATGTAAATTAGATTATAGACCTAGGAACTTTTAGACAGAATAGGTTTGGTCTGAGAGTGTACAGTTGTACAGTTGTACAGTAAAATGATAATCAACAAGTAGTAATATAATCGATATACATGCACATTCCACATGAGATAATAAATTGAGAGAAACCACTGAACACTGATGTTAGAGATGGGCTATGTAGAAAATAACACGTTCCAACAATCGTAATATGCTATTTTAGTAACTGTTTCAATCATTTATGATATGATTCATGTTAAATTTTACACTATTATTTATAGTAAAATATAAGAAAAGATTCGAAAATGACTTCTGAAACTAATAAATTATTTTTATTAATAAATCATGCACAAAAGTTAGAAGTTTATATAAAATTTAAAAAGCAATCTAAAAATAGCTAATTTGTTTAATTTTATGTTATTTTGAGAAATACATTAATTGTTACTATTTTTTTTCACGACATGCGTTTGTTTATTATTTATAATTTTATAGGTTTTTTTTGTTGTAGTCTTACAACAACAAAAAACCTATAAAATAAAAATTATAAATAAATTCAAAATTAAATTAAAAATTCCTATTTCATAATAAGACGCTTTAAATCTTTAAATTATTTTATAAATTTGATTCAAATAAATAATATATCACCTTTATTGTACCTATTTAAACTTCTGTTGTCGCAAAAATTCATTATTTTATTGAAAATTGTTGTTTAATTCAAATCTTTAAAGTATTTTATAATTTTTTTAAAGCATGTCGTGAAAAAAAAAGTAGTATCTAATATGAGAGGAAAGCGTTTTTTTCTACTATCATTCGAACGCCTCATTCGCAATGTTTGTGAGGCAAACTTCGGATAACTATTGTGTCTAACAGGAAAGCGCCTTTTTCACTTTCTTTTGAATATCTCGAGAGTATAGTGAGTGGGAAAAATAATCGCTTTCCTCTCTAATTTAACAAATAACTATTAATTTAGTTTACTTTTGCAAAACATGAATGCCTGGCTTATTATTAATTTAAGTACGGTGGTTATGGTTAACCATTAGTTATAAAAGTATATAACCGAATTGATGTTATTCAAATAACCAATTACAAAGATGGAACACTGTTATTTAAGCTGTTACGTTAAATACGCCCATCCCTAACTGATGTGAGAACAGCAATAGATCAAACAACACATAAACATTTAGTAACATCCTAGATATGAAATCCATAAATCTGTGAAAACTCACTGAAATTAATATGTGTTTGGGTTTATGATATTCCACTATCTACTCGACGTTATAAGGAAGTAGATGATGAATAACCATCATACGAAGCTGAAAACACAGGCAGTCCTTATACTTTGTCACCTATACGGTCGTATATCGTATAACGATGTTCGTGTACCGTACAATCGATAGATTAAATGTATAGAAAATATGGGTTAAGAGAGCGCAAAATGATTTTCTTTTTGCAAGGTTTTCTAATTACTAATACGAGAAAGTGAAATACTTTCAGAAAAACATTATCAAGGGAAAGCATTTGAGGGAAGAATGACACTTTCTTCATAATTTTATCAGTACCTTATTAGAAAGTAAAATTTTTAGAAATGAACTAGAAATTTAGATAAAATTTGTTATTCTCTTGATGTCACTTGGATGTCATTAATGTTAAGTCATACCATTGTAAAGTAGAGATTTGCCGCCTGCTTGCATAAATATAAAACATTCTGCACACGTGCGGAAAGTAAGTTTTTCTAGTCGAGTATAGCATCGTGTTAACGTTTTCAAACGAATTTGAAAATAGAAAAAAAGGTTTTTAAATGGTTGTATAACAAAAAAAAAATGTCTTTGTCGCTCTTGTATGGTTGTTGCTCTCGATTGCACCTCGATCAATATTCGGCAATAGACTACTTTCTGCTCTAGGTACAAATAACAATTCTTCCCTAGAAACGTAAAGTGTCATTTGAGAGAATTGGCGGGATCGTAAAAAAATGTTACTTTATCGGTATGTTTCCTGTTGTTAACAGCATATAACAGTACGGGAATAATAAGCACTTTTCTTCCGATATATTAGTCTTTTTCTGTGTTCATTTTAAAAATATAAAATTTATAACTCAATAAACATAAAATTTAGACCTGTGTGAATAGTTATTTGACTATTTCTCTTCAACCTATTTAAAAGAAAAATCACTTTTTGCACTCTATAAACCCATTACAAAACTCGCGCTGCGCGTCATCTCTTAGTCTTCTATCTCACCTGAGCTCTCCGTAGCTGTCCTAGGGCTGCCGGGCTCGACATCGCGGTCTTCATGATGATGATGCTGGTGTGCGCGCACCACGTGCTGCCGTGAACTATGTGCCACGGGCTCGGGCATGCTCATGTCGACGGACGTGGAGGCTACGGGTACGATGTCAACTGTTGTCGTTGGTGGCGGGTCTAGTGCTGGTACCACGATGACGACCTCGCCGTCGTACGGGGAGCTGTCGGCCGGGCAAATGCAATGTGATGGAATTGAACTACGAGTAAAATGGAAGGAAGTTTAGTGATGTGAGGCTACTTGTGGTTGTGCTGTTCAAATAAATGATGCAAACATAAATATAGATAAATAGTTTGTTGTTAGACTGTTTCTATCAGTTATCAAAATGGACAAAATAATAATGAAGCAAAATTATTATGTCATTTGACATTCTCTGATTGATTCTTTTTACGATCGGTCGTATTATATTATTATAATTATTACAAAAAATTTAAGGGTACATATTATTTGATGTACTGATTACAACGCCCAATTGTTTTTACAGAAATTCGCAGCAAACATTTTTCGAACATTAAAATTTATTTTAATTCATTAAAATTATGTAACAGTTCTTTCAATGTTTAATGTTTACTAATTTTTGTTCATTACTGTAACCTATCAGTCCAGTGACATGAAAAATGTTTGTTTCAAGTAATGTGGAATATATTATGCAAGAAGTCGAAACAGTTTCTTCATATTTTAATTGACTACTTTTAAGTTTCTACAAATATTAAATATTCACTTTTATAAAGTCATTTATGAAATAAATGATATTTCATATATTTTTATTTTTTTAGAGAAGCTCGATTGAGAGTATTTAATGATGTGTTAGTGCCTACTTTGACGTATAGTAGTGAATGTTGGGTGTGGATGAGGAAACAGGCTGTGGAAATGAAGTATTTGTGGAAGAAGAGATCGTGTCCGAAATGTACGATGAGTGTGAGATTAAGAAGAATGATGTAAAACGTATCTCGAATGAAAGATAGATGAAATTTATGGTAAGAGGTTACGTGAAAAACTTAGGAATAATTGAAGGTTTGTTACGTAAACGAGAGATAAGATTCCAAGAGTGAGGAATAATCGAGCTTGTATGAAAGGAATTATAAACGTGAATGGAGTGGATAAATGTTCAGTGAATGTTTCAAGGGTTTGTGTTATATAGGATAAAATTATAAAATTTACGTGTATGAGC
The DNA here is from genome assembly GCA_947425015.1 of Pterostichus niger. Lineage (NCBI taxonomy): Eukaryota > Metazoa > Arthropoda > Insecta > Coleoptera > Carabidae > Pterostichus > Pterostichus niger. The sequence goes on from OX380347.1 coordinate 17,891,275, forward strand.
AAGTTCGACCTTGATTTCATTAAGTGACAATTATCAAAGTAAAATACATAATAAATTTGAACCTAAATTATAACACCACAATTGCAAATGAAAATTTAATTAATTAATAATCAATTTAATATCATATTAGTTTAGTTAATAAATGAATATTTCACAGAACATGATGTCAAAATGAAAGTGATTTCTGATCAGAAACCACAGAGTAACAAGTTATCCCACTAAATTATATTTGTGATCTTGTTACTTGTAATCTTCTCGCTTCATATGGTGTTCAAATGTGTAGGATTGAATCAAGGACAAAAATTGAAATATAACTCAAAAATATAATACTTTTTTACTCATTACATTATGTTTGCAGTCACAATTTTTAAATATTAAGAATGTTGTCAATTTGTAAATCGATTTTACATTACAATTCTGTAATATACTACGTAACAATAAACTTAATCGTGTAAATAATCAGCATAGTGTCAAATTTAGGTAATTAAAACAGACAAAAGCATATTTTCAGATTTACCATTCAATATATATATATATATATATATATATATACATATGCAAATATTGTAAAGTATAGACTTGCTCCCATATTTCACGAGATACTTCTTAGTTTTATAGAATTTTCAATATTTATTTTGTTTTATGTTCAACGACAAATTGTTGCAATTGCAACAGTATATTATGTAATAAGTTTCTAAGAAGCAGAATAATTTTGCTAACTCATTTTGACTGAAATGTGGGTAGATTCAGTCGACAGTTTTGCATAATTACGAGTTAATGTTTGTGCAAATTAAGGACATAAATTGTTACAACTTTCATTTACGATTGAAGTAACTGCAGAATATAGGGCTTTCTAGATTTTACATAATAAGTCCAAACGAAATAGAAATTAATATTTTATAGAATAGTAATGCAAATTTTGACCCGTATAACGTGTTTGCTATACTGGTTGCCAATAAAATACTGATTCTATTTTCAGGTTTTGTTAAAAGATAATAAAAGGCAATTAAATAATGTAGTAAATCTGTACTGATTAATTATAGACTTTGATAATGGCTCAATCTCGGTCCGAAACGTCAATTAATTAAATATATATCATATCAAAGCCCAGTAAACCATTTTTCAAAACAAAATTGAACCATTGGTGGCTTATCCAACTTGAAATTAAAAATGTTATTACAAAAGATGATCAGAATTAAAAACTGCATCTACATGTTACGAGATAGATGTAAATTAATATTTCCATCTTTGATCTGTTTACCGAGTGCTATGAAAAATGAAAGAAATAATTTTTATTTTTATATTGACAGACCTGTCAAAATATTTCTTTTTTCTACTCCCGTTAATAAAATGACATTTAACGTACTGGTTTCCATGACGCTAAATTACATTTTAATTATATGTTGACAAGCTGTGGTTTTGAAATTTTAATTTACGACTATTTTGTAAAAAAAACATATAAAATACAATTAAGCTACTGCACATTATTAAATCAAACAAACTATAATTTTGATTACACAAAAATAAAGAGGTTGAAAAGTTTGAAAACTACTGGGTGAGAAAATAAAACAATGAATTGACACAAACCTCAACGTCACTCTCTTCTTGATGCGATTCCCGAGGTCGGAGAATCCCCTATGCATAGGTCTCCTGACCGCAACCGCCGACCTGCTGCCGTTGGCAAAGCCCTTGGTGATAGGGCTGCTGGGCTCCGAGAACTGCTTGTCTATGAGAATGGGCTTGGGCTTAAGAACAACGCCGCTAGTGCTGGCCACGCTCATGCAGGGGTTCCCGGCTGGTGGCGTGGCCGGGGCCCCCGTAACGGCCGGCGGAGTGTTCGCTTCGGGTACTAGAGGTAGCGATAAGAATCGCTTTCGATCTTCCATATAGAGCTCGATTAATTGGTCAAGTTTCACTTCGATATCGTCCACCTAATGGAATCGAGGTTTACTTTTTTATTGGGTCTTATTTCAGTTATACCACTGATTAATATATACCGTGTTCATTAATTTTTTTTTATCAAAATTCCCCGTTCTTTATTGATAATTTGTTTTCAATTATTACAGTATACATGGTATAGTACAACCAACGACCATTGGGAAAAATGATTTTTAAATTGACATTAATCGATGCTACTGTTAAACATTCTTACAAAATTTAGAATTTTTCAAAGTACAGTATTCCCGACTAACTTTATTGCAAAATAAATTGAATACCATCCTGTAACTTTCGCTTACATTCGGTACAAAATGTTACCAGTTTCACAGTTCACTATTATGCACACATTACTAAGCCAAAAATAGTATTACGAGATAAGTATTTTACTGAGTAACTATGTTCGCACCAGGTCCCATAAACTCTACCTGTATTTGAAGAGTTTTCAAGCAATTTTTATCTTTCCTAGATATATTTTGTAATTTACGTAGAACATACATTTGCCTGAAACAAGAATTTCTTAATAGTAGCATTGATTAGGCTGAATGGAGGGATTTAAAAGCTATTTTTCCCAATGATCGCTGAAGAGAAACGTAATAATGGAAACAAAATTTATTTCGTCTATGGCATACATATCACAAAATACAAGAATTTATGTTGTTATTAATATATTAATAAACTGGGTAGTTTTAATAGACTGAAATAATATATTACGAGCTACGTAAAATACTGTAACGTTGCCTATCTTCATGTATATTTATTAATCAATGGTTATAAAGCTTGCCGCATATGTAGTAGATTGGGACATAAAGGAAACGAATAATTCGGAATCGGAACAATACAAATGAAACAAATTTTGTCCGTAAATTAGTTCGTAATTAAATTAACGGAATCAGGATTCATTTACTCGGAAGTAATTGTAATAATATCAATTTGTTAGAAAGGCACTTTTAATAGTATATTAAAGAACAAGTTTTATAAAACATGTTTTTTTCGCAAGCGGCCAAGTTTAGAAAACGAGTCGCAGTGCGATAAAAGTCTTATAAAATTAGTTATATACTATTTTTTATATTTTCCATCTTTTATAAATTAATTTTTTTTAAATTGTTCAGATTTTGAGGTTGTATTGGAATTTGGATGTTCTCAGTTTGATAGGTTCAGTATGTCATCCGTTGCTACCAACCGTCTAAAACAAAATGTTGCGTATCGTAGTGAACGCTCTTTTGATACGCAACTGGGGTTCGTAATGACTTTCTCATGAACGCAAAATAGAAAAAATATATTGCAATTTGAGATATCTTGCATGTAATTTTAATTTCTATTCATTAAAATACGATAAAGTTAATTTGTATCAAATAAGAGAATATATCAATATACCTATATAAATTTTATTAACATAAATAAATAAATAAATATAAATATAATTTATCTAGAAAGGCTTGCAAGAAATTTGAACAGTTCGTACAATATTCTTATGTATACATTTAAAATACGAAAGTAAACTTAAAAATATACTTATTACTCAAAGTAACTATAAGAAAATAATTTTACGTATATGTTTAACATTCCTGTTAATTTTTTTAGTAAAACATGTTGAAAAACATACAAGCATGAGAAATTGTCTCGATTTATTAAACGAATCAGATAAATTATAACACAAACATGAAACATAAAACAATAGACAAAAACAAAAACAGATTGACACACACCTGCCTTTCCACTTTGACAACTCTTGAAGCAAGGCTTATTTTAGAAGCATACACGTCTTTTGCTTTGGAACCCTGTTTACCAAGAATTTGATCTAACCTAAAAACATTATTCGCATTGAAACACAAAATAATCGTAAAACACGCTGTTTTTCTTGTATCATCGTGAACTACATCAGCAAATCATGAATTTGGCACGTTTTCTTTGATATTGTGTTTTTGTTGTTTATTAGCGTTGATATAAATAAAAAAGTCGTAAAAAATGAACGTCATATGCTATAACCCTTTGAAATATCAATGGCTTTCGAATAGCATTGATGCCTTAGTTGTTTCAGATATAAAATGGAGCTTTACTGTTGGAAATAACAATGAAGAGTAGTGGCGGGAGCAATAAAACAAAGCCATTTATTACCTATAAACGTTCGTATGTTATAGGTTATGCTAGACTTTTTATTGAATTGACGGGCTTAACACATTAAGTCCTTTTTATAGTTTGACAAAATTCATTTAGCAAAGAGAGAAATGTAATAGTTCTGTATTAAAAAGTTCATTTGACCGCAAGATTTTGATTCCAAGTTACTCCAGAGCTTAACAGTTCAATATATCATCATGCCTTTGATCCATTACTGGGTGTGGCTCTCTGCCATAGCAGATCTCGGTAGGTGACGTATTTCTTCGCGTGAAGTGCGGTTACCAGCCGACAAATCACGGCCTCCATATATGTTAGTGCAGGGAGAGCCACGGGGGTTGTTTTAACGTGGTGAAAATTGTTTGTCGGCTGTGGGATGCGAACCCATGTTCTCAAATCTACAGGCCGACTCGATACCGCTAAGCCACCTATTACTTTTATTATTTATTTGTTAGTCTGTACAACAGGAACTTAATCCCAATTACAGTAGCTCCTTGGTGGAATCCGAACCACTTAGAAATGATCAATTTTGGATTATTTTGTTTTATCTCGGACACGAACTACCCAACTCTAATCTGTACGTCATATTTTTTTTTCACCAAAGTATATAGAAACACCTTGTATATACAGGGTGGTGACTCACTCAGCCGGTCATAGGACATTTATTGATAGGCTATCAATATTTTCAACGTAATTTTTGACATTTTCATATTTAATTTTTGTCGTTACAAGGCACGAAAAAGTAATACTGTTTATTGATTTAGATGCAGAATTTGATGCCCTAAAACTTTTATTTGACGCGTTTTTGCTTAAAATAATTAGGGAAGCAAATTGCAAAAAAAACTGATTTCCTATGTTAAAGTCCTATGACCGGCTGAGCGAGTTACCACCCTGTGTACAATATTATTTCAATTTTAAAACTGTGAATATAGTGAGTTCTTATTTATTTATTTGAAATAAATATTTTGTAGTTTTAGCGGCCAATAAAATAGTTTTAACAGCCGTAGTTAATGAAATAAAATAATAGTATTGTAGAAAAAAGATGAACAGAATCGCAAACGAAAATGATAAGTTTTTTTTGTGCAACAGATAAATGAATTATACGATGTAGATCACGATGATACATAATTCATCTGAACGTTGAATCAAGATACATTAATACGTGTTTTAATTAATATAAATTAAATAATATCTATTAAATTTTCACAATTGCAATATCATTCATAATTAAATATGTAGCACTGATAGATATTTATTGCATGAAGCACTATTAATAGAAATTGACTGTAGGCAAAGTTATAAATATGAAAATAATTTATAATGGCATAATTCTAATGCTTCAAACTCAATGCATAAATAACTTTTATTTAAATAATTGAATGAAATTCATATCATATTTGAATATTACACAATATTAATTTAATTCTAAACTGGAGGCTTAACTACAAGAATATGCATTAAAAATGAACTTGAAATGAAAAATATAAATGTTTTCGATATATTGCTGTGTAGTGAAGCCTCGAATACATATTTTTATTATGCGAAAGAATAACAAAATAAATAATTGTGTTTTCAGGCATATATTTCACGTGTTTGTTATTCTACCCGTGCATGCAGTGTCGGAAACATACAAAAAGCAAACATTTAAAAGCTTTGAAAAGAAAGTTGAGCAATAGAATTAAAACAACAATCAAGAAAGAAAGTGTGTGTGTTTTCGTGTAATTTGCAGCACTTTTTAAATATTGTCATTCTTTTAACAATGTTGCCTAAATATTCATCACTCGCAGGATTACCTTGAATTAGATTGTGAAGTTTTTTATTTTCATTTTTAAATATAACTCATAACATCATATGATACAATTTTCCAAATTTTCTAAACTGTAGCAATTCTCATTCATACAATATAATTTATAAAAAGATACGTCATAACATACAATTTTTTTTAGATTCAATGCTTTCAGTGCTACTTGGATTTTTTTTTCAGTATTCAAATCTGTTTTATTCATTATAAATAATAAATTATTGTCTCTGTTCAGTTTATTCCATCGATATTTTTTATTGCATGCCCTATTAATTTAAATCATTGATTAAGTTACATTCTTGCAAAATATTATTAGAAAATTTTACAAAAATAGCTATTTATGTAGCAAATGCGGAAAGTAATAGTTTTCCGCTTTACACTCGGGGCAAAACACAATATTTTTTTTATATGTCTTTGACCGAAGGTAGCCATATATTTCATGTATGAAAAGTAGAGATGGGCGAATATTAAATTTCTCGAATTCGAATATCAAATACGAATATTAATCAGATCTCGAATATTCGAGGTACTCGAATATTCGAATACTCCTAAAAGTTTATTTATTTATTATTAATAATTATTTAATTATGTCCTCTTCATTATTTGAATGAAATTGTTAAGATAAAATAAAATTAAAACAAAAAGTACAAACAAAAAAGAAAAAGACGAAAACTTCAAATTTAAGATGAAACGTACGGGCTGATGTTGGCGAAAAACAAATTTGAAATATGGTACGTCTTCATGGTTTTGAAACAAAATATCTTTGTTATTAATAACTTCAAAGTATTGTAATAGCTTTAAGTTTATGTACAAATGATAAAGAAAAACATAGTTAAAAATTGAGGTCAACATATAGCGCGATATTCGAGGTATTCGAATGTTCGCTATACTGACGTTAATATTCGAAAATCTCGAATATCGAATAATGTCAATATTCGCGGCATTCGACTATTCGCGGATGATATTCGCCCATCTCTAATGAAAAGTATAAATTTGCAGATTGTTCGTGGAAAAAGTACTACCTTTCGCACATGTGCGTAAGTTTTTTTTTTATCGAACAGATCCATCAATATATAAAACATGTTTTCAATTTTAAAATCATAAAAAAACCTGTCAAAAATTCATTAAAACCTTGTTAAATAATTGTATAAAAATAGTGTGAGTATAGTACGTCCAGCGATCATTTGGAAAAATGACTTTTAAATCTCTCCAATTATACTAATCGATGCTACTATTAAAAAAATTTGATTTCACGCAAATGTATGCTCTATGTAGATTCCAAAATATATATAGGAAAGATGAAAATTGCTTGCAAACTTTTAAAAGACAGACAAAGTGCGACGGTAGTTACTCAGTAAAATACTTATCTCGTGCCTTAGTAACGTGTCCACAATACAAAACTGTTCAACTGGTAATATTTTGTAACGAATCTAAGCGAAAGTTACAGGATGGTATCATATTTATTTAGAATTATTAAAATAAAAATGCATATTAGTTTCCAGTAAAGTAAATTTTAATCTTATTAAGCTTAACTGGATATAGATTATCTGCAAATTGCAATTAGTAATGATTAAGAAGGATCCCCTTCCTCGCCGTATCCGTACAAGACAACACTAATTCAAAGTATAGATGACTAAACGAATAATCTAATTTTTACTTCAAAATTTAATGAAGATTATTACTGTTTACACTAATTGAATGTAAAATATAAGAATATGGGGCGATATATCTATCGAAGAATGGAAAATTATACGTTAATACAATCCTGTAATTCGTGCAAAATAAGGCGAATGTCTAGTCAGCTGACCAGTTCAGTATTGTGCATACGTTGTTAAGCCAAAAATAGTATTTTACTGAGTAACTAGGGTCGCGCCAGACCCCATAAACTCTATCTGGATTTCAAGCAATTTTCATCTCTCTTAGATATATTTTGTAATGCACGTAGAGCATACATTTGCCTGGAAATAAGAATGTTTAACAGTAGCATCGATTAGTTTGAATGGAGGGATTTAAAAGTTATTTTTCCAAATGATCGCTGGACGTATTATACCACGAGTAGCCGATCTTCTATGCTCAAATGGCAATACGTTACATTCTGCTCCAGATACACAAATAACTATTTTCTACAACCATTTTACCATACGCTGCTATACACAATGGACAATAAATACCAGCTGTGCGGTAATAAGCTATTTTGCGGATTGTTTTGTGTATGATAACACCTACTTTTCTTATTAGTTGTAAAAAAAGTGTATAAGTCATACTGTATTTTACCAAGAAATGGATAAATACTGAACATTGATTATTTATATTGAACGTTAAACAAACATACTGAAAATATTTTTATTCAATTTATGTGAATATTCCTAATATTTACTGCCACATATATTTTCAAAATTTGTATTAATTTATATTAATGAATATTCGATTACGAAGTAATTTTTTGATTTATCGGCAGAGTTATAATAAAATCTCATGAATATTTTCGATAATATTTTACGACGCTTAATTTGATGGCGAAAATAAACATTTATCGATATTAAATTTTGTCGAAAAATATTTATATTCATATGTATATTTTGTTAAATATAAAATTGTTGCTATTTTTCAGAAAATCTTAAACAATTAAATTTACTTACCAATATTTCACAATTTGCAATATTTATTCGTTTGTTATGTTGCACAACAGGAACTTATCATAAGTACAATGCAGAGGACCTACAATTTGTAGTGATTTCCGAACCACTCTGACGTAATTGTAAATTATGGTTATTAATTATCATGAGTTAAATTAGAACTCGCTAACTCTCACTTATAAAGCGAGCGTTCTAACCATGTAACCACAATTGGCAATTTGATAAAAATATTCGTTTCAGAACTCAGATTTACAATAATAAATAGAATAGCTCATTCAGCATCAAGCATACAAAATAATTTCTAGAAATTTTACCACTATGAAATAGAAGATGACAATTGAAACTTTGGCTATCTTTTAAAGAGAGTGAATGTTCCTCTGGCAGCCAATTGAATAAGCACGTTTGTTTTTCGTTTTTTTTACTCGGCACAACAGGAATTTCATACTAATTACAGTACAGGAGAAGCAAATATATACAGAATGTCTCACAAAATCTGTGCTGGTCGCAATAAATTTATCTTTTTAACAAACAAAAAGTGACAATTAAAAATGAAATTAAAAAATAAAATATGCATATATTATCACACCTTTTACCCATTACTGGGTGTGGCACTCTGCCTTGGCAGACCTCGGTAAGAGATATATTTCTTCGCGTGAATCACGGCCTCCAAAGATGTTAGTGGAGGGAGAGTCATAGGAGTGGATTTAATTTGGTGAAAATTATTTGTTGTTGTGGGAATCGAACCCGGGTTCTCAAATCCACAGGACACCTACCCCATACAAAGCATATAGTAATATTTTTATGCCATTTTCAATCGATAGACTAAAGCTTGAGTAGAATTTCTGTCAGTCGAATAACAAGCGTACAATAAGTTTCATATAAAAATATGTGTATATTTTTCACTATCAAGCGTGCCTAAATTAATTTGGAGAAATATGCTTGAAATAATAGTGGTAAAATAGTGGTTTTTCGTACTATTATTGGAAGTATTTATCTCTAAAATAATTTGAGAACGTTTGACAGCGGGAAATATGCGCAGATTTTTGATGACGTCATCTTATTTTGAGACTTATTCGCCTGGCTGCCGGTTGAACAAACACTCCCTTTTTCTATATATTTATAATAACTGCGCAAAATATTTCGAAAATAAAACTGGACAAAAAACTACACAATCTAAAACAAGCTGACTAAAAAAGTTAGCATGACGTGTGAACATTTACATAAGCTAACCTAACCTAACCTAACATAACCTAACCACAGCAGTGTCAGTGTCATTAGTAAGTGTTTCATGCCACTGTTAAATTAGGTACTTTGTAATATTTCTTAATAAACAGTTGAAGTGAATTTCACGAGCCATTAAACTAGCATTATGCGATAGTATGTCATATGATCCCTTACATCTGCTGCCGCTTCTGATTATCTCAGCTCACACACTAACTGCAAGGAGTTGGTGTTTGGTGTTCGCGTTAGGCGTTAGCAATGTAGCCAACTTACATATTCAACTAAACAGTGGTGTCGTTATTTAGTTACGCAGCTTCAACACGCTCATTGTTCCACGGCTTTTACGAATTAGGCGCAGGATATTGGTGTTATCTTATGTTTTATCAGTTTTGTTGTGGTTGTTTATTGCAACTTCTACACTGCTTCATTCCTAGTTTACATTTTTCTAATTACTTGATTTATAGAACTTGAAAATATTTTGTTTTACGAAAAATTTGTTTGCTAACTAAATCCATTGTCAATTTAAGTGTGATTTGAGAGATCGTGTACTATTTGAAAAGAGAGATGTGTCAAATTGACATCATGCTATATTTACTTGGCAAAGTGGTTTTATCAAAAATGATAGAATTTTCAAATGTTTTGCAATTTGATTAGTTAAAAACAGATCAAGGGAAATAATCAAAACTGTGCTTATTAGTTGAATTTTCAAGTATTTTGCATTATGATTGTTGAAATCTGGTCAAGGGAAATATCAGATATAATACTACTACTAAATTTTATTGATATGTTATTATTTTGCTCAAATTTTGATTGAACTAATAATTTTATAATTCAAATGCTCTTCAAGTTTATTGAAATCAAGTAAAATTTCAGCCGACTTCAATATTATAAGAAATGCAATTTTAAGATTTAAGTAAACTTGATATACGGTTTACATTTTATTTAAAAAAACGTGAACTAGGCTTAACACTATCGTTCCTTTATACAAGTTTTTGATTTTCAAATAAATTAATTTGATTTAAAAAAGTCTATTGGTTTTTTTAAATGCACTGTTTTTTTCAACATTTTCTAAGAAAGCAATATGTTTCTTTTGTTGTTTCCTTCTTATGTTTTTGAATTGACATAATTATTAAGTCTAACCGAAAATTATTTTGGTATAACTTACTTCACTCATGTTTTCAAGATCAAAATCACAATGTCTATACGTCTAATATCGAATAACATTTTTCATTGTTTAATTATTAAAAATACTAATATGTAATTTACTTTTTAAATACTTTTATAAAAAAAAAAACAAAATTTTAAAACTACAACAAAACTGATTAGAACAATTATCTAAAGGCGTTAATCAATATTTATATTTTTAAATGTAACGCGTTTATAAAATAACACCAGTTAATAGAATCCATTTTATTGTTTTATGATTAAGTATTTAATATGATTTGTAAAAAGACGAAAAAAAAAATGGATTACCAAAAGTTTGTTTAGTTTAGTTTTTTGTTAAGATAGCGATTGAAGTTAAAGACTATTAATCAAATAAATCAGTCGTCTGTGTAATTCAAAACTATTAATAAACAAAAATGTCGAAGAAATTTTTTGTGCAAATAACCCTATATTCCGTTATATAAAATTCACCATCAGTGAAACAATATGAAAAAATGTAAGCGTCAACTAAGACTCAACGTGAAATGAAACAAGTTTTACACTATACAAATTTGATCTTAATTTGTGACACAAAACATTAAAATTTTAAACTACATTTATCAATTTGATAAAAAGATACTTTTTTATAATTATAGTTTAAAAACTATTACTTATCACTTTTATTTTGTGTGTGTTGATATTGTAACTTTCAAAGTGCCGCAAAGCAATTTGTCAGATATTATAAAAAAAATGCAGTTATTTTTTAGATTATCTGGTGTTTCAACTATTTGTTTGATAATTGCCCTAAGAATTGTCTATCCACGGCACAAGTTGTGAAAATTATGCTGTTATATAAAAACCTATCTGACAGTTGGGGTATCCGGTATTTTTTTGTTTAGTTTAAAGTAATATCATAATAAATAGTTTATGTCACAAAAGTGAATGATATTTAATAGTGTAAAAGTAGCTTGAGTTCAATATTGAAATATGTACAAATGAATAATATACAAAAAAAAATGTAAAACCACAAAAATTTGAAGTACGGTGGCGTTTTTAGGCAGACTGGCAGATTCTTACCTGAACTGCAAGTTTTTCACTCTATTTAAGAGATCTGCATGTCCAGAAGAGTATTGCTCAATTACATCTTTTACGTCATAGGGTTTCAAGGCCTCTCTAAACTTCTTGCGTGCCACAAAATACTTGAGCTACACACACAGAGCGTCAGAATTTGTGCTTTCACGCGCAAGCTGGCGCCAACCACCAACAATGCACACATACGAAACAGAACGTAAGAGAATTCACACACATCACATACACATTCAAACGCCAACGTGCATACTGCATCTGCATAGAGATACGAGAAGTAGATGGACATTGTACTGAATGTTGTCATTTCATGTACGCATGCGCCAGTCGCTGTCAAATCGTTGTGATGTCAAAACTTTGCGTTTAATCTGTTCATTTGCGATTATCCCATTTCTCTAAACATTTCTTATTTCATTTACTAAATAATAATAAAGACTAAATCATTTACAACACAAGGGCAAAAAATGCAGGTTTTTCATCCGCGTGTCATACACTATTTTTATTCGATTGAAAGATTTTTAAAAAAGAAATTCAAATATTATTCTAGCAGCCGAAAAGTACTTTTTATTCTAGGACGAAAAGTATTTTACAGATGGTAACATATCATCTAGCAACCACAGTGATCATGAATACTTTACTAAAAAAGTCACTTTTTGACACATTCGAATAAAATAGTTATTTGTGTATTAAGAGCGTAAAGTGATTCTTTGTTACTCGAACACGGTAATTGCAGCGCGAGCCGAACCCGAGAGCTGCAATAGTGTAAGAGAAACAAAAACACTACGCTCGTAATACACACATAATTTTTTCTACGATTGCATTTCAAAATTATTAAAAAAACGTATACATACTGAAAATAAATTCGTTCTGTCAACGGTCAATATGACAAGTTTCTGTTTTCTTTGTATCCCTGGTAACAATTGAAATAAGCGCGCATTTAATATCTTTTTCGCGCGTTGCCATTCGAAACGCGCGCATTTAACGTCTTTTTCGCGCGTTGTCATTGGAGACGCGCAAAAAAGATATTTTTCAATTGTTCCACAGAAAACAACAACTTTATGATGACAATTGAGAGCGTAATTTTCAACTTTTCATAGCAATCGTAGAAAAACATATTTTAGTCTTATTTATACAAACAAAATAATAGGTCAAAAATTAAAAAAATTATAATTCCTGTATCTCGAATCGAAAATAATTTTTAAAAGTTCGCAAAATAATTTGCACCTTTTTAGAACCACTAGCTGTTTAGAATAAGTTAACATGTTAAATTGAAAACAGTGGCATTAAAAATGTGCACTTCGTGTGAAGTGCAAATAATTTTGAGAATTAAAAAAAAATGTTTTGGTCCGAGATCAAATAATATCTGCTATTTAATTTCCTAAAGTACAAATTATGACGTCCCGAGCTAAAAATGGTTATAAATTTCAAAATAAATGCAAATGAACATAAAGCAAAAAATTGTAATAATGTACAAATGAATAAATTGTTTGCAATTTCGTGAGGATAATCGAAAACCAACAGATAGTAAATAATAAGGTAAATCTTGAACATTCCACATGTTATTAGCATAGAGATATGTTTGCTGCAAGAGAACATATATTTGTGCAATTATTTTAGATGCCAATTTTGCAGTAATAACTAAACTAAACATTGTTCTGCTGATACATTATTAAACGATACGAAATAAGCAATACAACTAAATAAATATAACAGGATCGATAATCAATTATTAACTATACTTACTCGTATAATAACAATTAATATCTTATTTCAAAGAGATACCTGTAAAGGTACCAAATTCAAACCCAATGAGACCCATGATAATCTTTAATATTTAATATTATATACAGAATGGTGACTGTGATAAATAACTACTGGCAATAGATTCATGAAACAAGAAATATATTTCTACTGACAGATAAAAATGTTAATGATTTTTTTCAATTTAATTTCTGCCGTTATATAGTATGCAAAATTAATTCTGTTTATTGATTTTAATGTAGAATTTTATACAACATTTATTTCAAGCTTTTTTCTCTAAAATAATAAGGGAAGCAGAAAATTATAAAAAGTCCAATGTTCCGGTGTCGCGATTACCAGCCTGTATGTTTAAATTTTAAACAATGATGAAACTAAAATTGCGTAGAATATATTTATTGTTGCATGTTTAATATTCCAAATTCATAAATTCAAAGTTTAAGTTGAAAATTATGATCCTGTTATATTAGCCATAAATGTTTATGCTGTAAAATACGAAATTTATACTTAAAAATAAAAGTAAAATATAGGTAATAAAAACTCCGAGTAAAGTGACGGGGAAATCATAATAAAAATCAAGGATACATTATAAAAAGAAAACAAATAAAAATTGATTTTCAATCATGTAAAAACCATGTCCTACTTCCGAAATACAAAATATAAAACACTTTCTTCAATCAATTGATTACGTTTATGGTTCTAATTACATTTTTATATGTCACGAATTCCTAAAATAGCTTTATTATTAGTGTTTTCGAATAAATTAATCGAGAACAATATGAGGGAGTGAATTTGAAGCAATACAAAGCATGTTTACTACAAACTTCATTAATGACATTTACGTTGGTAATACTGAAAAATGTATGTCAGCTATAAATACTGGTTCGGACGAGGTAAATATTCCCTTGATACTTGTTATGCAGGTAGTACCGCTTACCGCTTATAACTACGTTTACGCAATCGCTAAATTACCGGAATACCGTATAGATTTATATCACAGTTTGGTCGGAAGTACTTAAAATGTTATAACGTAAAGTAGCCTCACAATATTGCGGACGCGGCAACGAAATAAACTAGCAAAGCTGAATTTCTTCGCTTTTCAGAATAAGAGTATTTCAACAGAAATTTGGAAAAATTGTTTGTGTTGCTAGTCTGCAATAATAGTATATTATGTAACAAGTTATAATGGTAGCTATTAATAGCTATAGATATGTCAATATTACTTTTTACAATTATTACTATTTTATTGAGTAAACCATGGAAACCATGGAAACAGTAAATGCTGTGCTCTTATTGGTTGATTTGGAAATGTCATATTGACAATTTGTGTCATAAAGTAAATTTGTATTTTAATAAATGTTATTAAAATACAGAATGTTGAAAGAAAAATAAACTATTGTAAATTTTGTACAATAATAGTATATTATGCAACAAGTTATAATGGTAGCTCTTAATACATAAGTATGAAGTTTATGATACGAGTTATAGGCGAATGTATTAATAGCCATTATACTCAAGTTATTAAAATATATGTAAATGTTACCCTCGAATGTAAAAAAAAGTTACTATATTATTGAACAAACAATGGAAACAGTAAATCCACTACTTTGATTACTCAATTTGGTCATGTCATAATGAAAATTTATATAAATAAAAATAAATATATCATCACGCCTTTTACCCATTATTGGGTGTTATCTTGTTTAATTATTGTACTGAATATTTCATGGGTAATTTCGAAATATGTGGATTATTATTAAAAAGTAATTAGAACCATAAACCAAATACTGATATTCTGAGTTCCAGACTATCTGATTAACAAAACGGCTGCATAGGCGATTATTATATTTTATCGATTTATTTTAACATTATTACCAATGTAGTGGCAAAAACAATATTTAATTATCTTTTGTAATGATGTTGAAACACTCTGTATAAAATAATATAAGATAGTTTGGTATGTACAATTGTTGTAGAAATAAACAAACCTCAGAATATCAGCCTTTAATTAAAATAGTTAAAAAAGAAAATGAATTTTATTGTGTTTATAAAAGATTTGAATTTTTGAGGTGTGCCACCTTTGCTTTTAGGTAAATGTTGCTACTATTTGTGATAAGCTCAATAAAAGCTTCCAAGAATGATAATTTTTTAATTTATATTTATACAGGTGTGTCACAAAAATTAATTATGGGATAACAGTATTAGAATAAACACAATCTACGAGTATACTGGGGTGTCAAAATTATTGTAAAAAAATTAAGGATATAAATATATTATTGTGTGTACTGATTACAATGCAAAAATAATTTGACCGAAATTCGCAAAAATAATTACATATTACGTTAAACAAACATTTCTCGTTAGGTTACAGTAATGAATACAATGAGAAAACATTAAACATTGAAATTGGAATTAAATTAATTTTAATGTTTATTAATTTCTATTCATGTAACCTATCAATCCAGTGGCATGAATAATGTTTGCTTCAAGTAATGTGTAATTACTTTTGCGAATTTCGAAAAAAATCTTTTGGGTTGTAATCAGTACATGAAAAAATATATACCTTTATTTTTTTTGCAATAGTTTTGAAACAGCCTGTATTTAGCATATTTTATAATATATTTGTCCCCGAAGTATGAAACACGCTGTATATATGCTAAATACTAATATTTTGGAATCATCTTGTATAAATATAAAAACTACCTATATTGCTCCAAGCATTTTATAAAAGTATAGACTTACAGTATAATATTTCTTGCACAAATGTATAGCAAAGCGCACAATTTCATTCATTTTCAAAAAATATACTTTAATACAATTTAAAATTACGTTCAAGAAATTTCAAAAGAACTTGACAATGACGACATTAAATTGTGCATATCCCGTTGTTAAATGTTCCTAAATAATTTTTGTAAAAAATGCAGAAACTTTATTGTATTTTAATTTGAAGTATTGAGTGCATGACTGAAGTCGTTGTTAAGTTCTTATAAAAACTGTATAAGTTATTTGAAGTGTATGGAATTTAAATGAAAGAAAAATTGAATTTAAAAATCATAAAGTTGGATGGATAATTTTGTTTATTATAAATATTGTTCATAAATTAGATACTTTTTAATATCTGCCTTAGTCACACGACAATTTTGTTTTCAGGAAATATCAAAATGTTTTAATATAAAGTAAAGTTACTTTTGATAAAGTTAATTTCATTACGGAAACTAGTTACGTCATGGATATAAATTATTTGCTACCACAGATATAAAATAAATCACCAATTTGTTCTAAAATATATTTATTATATTATAATAACAAAATAAGTAACGTATGTCCTGTTTCACAAACAAATTCGATGACGTACCATGTTTCGGAATGAAATAGTCTTTAAGATAACAAGTTTATGTCCTAAACGTCCTGTTATTTTGTCTCACTTTAATTAATAAAAAGTCGCTCGAAGAAAGGTACGAGTAGATATCTATTTCGTACGTTCAGAACAGCGGAAATAGAAAAATAGTAAGAGAATTTAGTAGCAGCAGCAGTGTTATAGTTGCAGCGGACGATTTTGGACACAGGAATGCACTAACCCAAAAACATTTAGATTTTTTTTATGTAAAAAAATCCATTGATTTCTTTCAATAATTTCAGTATATAAAGAATAAAATGGCAATGAACAATTTTTGAAAGTTCAGGCTAGTCCGTCCCTGCAGATAAATATTAAAAAATTACTTAGACTAAGTATAAGGACGAACATTCGACATATACTGATTGTACATAAGTCAAAAAAATATTAGTTATAATAATAGTTATTTATAAAACACGACCTGAAAGTGATATTTTACTCACTGAATAAGCATATCCCAGAGCGAGTTGTAGGCGAGCTTACGAAGCTTAAGAGCTTAGTAAAGACACTTTCAGGGTATGTTATGTATATAGTCTTTATTTCGCGACTATCAAAAACTGACCATCATGGAAACATTCATTTTCTGACCTCTTTTTGTAATTTAAGGAAAGGAATTATTTTTTAGGCCTTCTGGTCGTATTTTTTCGGTTTAGATCGGTAAAGATAGTTTTTCTAGTTTAAAAACTCATTAGAAAAAGCGCGATTGCGAAAAATAGTATATTATACTCGTACAGTAATAATACTATATTATGCAGGTTGTTTCTATATTTCATTAAACTTTAGGATGTTTTAATACTATTGTAGTGTTTATAATTTAATTATTATTATTAAACCAGTATTATTAAAAATGTTAACATAAGGTAAAGCACTGTTAACTTTGCAAAATTTGAGAAAATTCTTTTTGATCTGTAATTAGTACTGATAACACAACATAAATGTAAGATAAATTAGAAACACCCGGTGTACAGATGCCTAGTAACAGGATATAAAATTTATAGCACTAATGACTTCTTGAAAAATATGGCAACGAAACGATAATATCGACGAAATATCAACATGATGAATTTGTATTGTATTGTTTCCATGACCACAATTTTCTATTCGGTAAATTATAGAAAAATGAGAGAAAATGCAAATACTCTCTAGTTAGAAAATGTCATCTAACGATATGTCCATCGTGATACTTAGCCTGAGTGAAATGAATACAAGATGGTGACTGGGACACGGGAATATAAAACTTGAACACGTAAAATCATATTTTTATAATTTCCTGCTACCCTTATTATTTTAGAGAAAAAAGCTTTAAATAAATGTTGTAGAGCATAAAAATATATATTAAAATCAATAAACAGAATTAATTTTGTAGTCTTTATAACACAAATTAAATTGAAAATTAGCTTAAAAACAGGGATAACCTTGGAAATGAAACAAAAATAAACAAATGATTCACGTTTTATCTGTCAGTAGAAAAATATGTCTTGTTTCATGAATTTATTGCTAGTAGTTATTTATTAGTCTTTAATTTAAATGAATTACAAGAAAAAATGGTGGATAATTAGTCAATTAGCGAAAGAAATGAATTTCTTAAGTTCTATTATGTAGGTAATAGTTTAAGACAAGTGGGAGATTTATTTGTGGGTTCGTACCCTCACAGGCCAATTCCTTCAATACACACAATTCAAAGAGTTATTAATAATCAAAGATAATATGGGCCAGTGTTCCATCCATGCCACAGTTGCAGATTTATTTGAGCACTTCATTTCAGATTATTCTGTATTCAATTTAAAATACCATAAAAACATTAAATGTTACTGATAATTAGAAAACACAACGTTCCTTTTCAACACCATCAACACTTTTACCAAAAGAGAATTTTTTCTTCTGACAATTTTGTTTAATTTCCAAGTCTATACCAATTTTTAAGCTAATTTTCAATTTAATTTCTGCCTGAATGTAGAATTGTATGCTCTACAACATTTATTTGAAGCTTTTTTCTTTAAAATAATAAGGGAAGCAGGAAATGATAAATGTTAAAGTCCTATGTTCCGATGTCGTGATCATCATCCTGTACAAATATATGAATAAGTAGATGTCACAACAATGCAGAATACGTATGTGCTGACTGTCGATAAATAGGCAATATCTCGTTGATCTCAGATAACATTCCAAACTGCAATGTAGAACAGAATATAGGTATGGGACAAACACAAATACAAATACGAGTACGAGTACGAGTAGAAACACAATGAAATCAGGCAACAGAGGTTAGTTTCATTGGCTTTGGCCGCATTCGATGCGATGCGATTGCGACTTGCGATGCTTAGTATAGTTAGTATGTTAACTGATCCGAATGCATGCGCAGATCAGTCGGTTTCACAGCTAAACCGAGACACAATACCTAGTTTGAACGTTTTTCACTCTCCCCAGAAGGTCTACATGACCGGCGGAATACTGCTCTATCACATCTTTGACGTCATATGGTTTCAAAGCTTCCTTAAACTTTCGTCTCGCTACAAAATACTTCATCTAAACCACAACGAAAAATCAAGTCAACATCTTGCTGAAATGTGAACAAAACAATTTCACACATGTCTGTTAAAATCGTTGCATGTGTTTGTTATATTCAATGTGGCACAATGCGGATGATTTGTGCCGCAGAAATGTCATTCATTCATAACATACCAGTAAAGGAAGCGATCGATGAACATTTTTCCTCATGATTAATTGATCGCTTCATTGAGAGACGTCAAATTGATACGTGCATTCATTTCTTGTTCTTCAGTACTTTTTGTAAATAGTATTATCATTTATATGAGGCAGATATTAATTCGCTTATTTCTTTATTTTGCGATTTTACCACAAAACTTTTGCAAACAGATTAATTTACATGTTATTGGTATTTAGTTTTTACTATACAGTGTTTAACTGCAATTGTGTTAATGTATTTTTAAACAAGCGCAGGTGATGCTGCCTTCATTTCTTATAGATTCGTTGTTAGAGAAGTGGTCGTAAGTGAAGATTTACGAAACAGGTGTACAGGAGCGAATAGATGAATGTGAATAAAGGTTTGTTGCGTGATGATGGATTTTGGTTGTGAGGAAAGAAAGAGTTGTTCGTATGGAGGAAGTGTGAATGTGATCGAAACGAGTATCGTGTGTCAGGATGAGAATGTTGATGTGCACTGATGCTCTATGAATGTTTCAGGGGTTCGTGCTGCCACATTTAATGGGATATACCGTGATGTTATGTATGTATGTATGTATTGATATTTACAAAACTGAATAATGTACTTTGTGCCATAAAAATCAGATATTTTGGTGAATTAGAAATGGAATTAAAATTAGAGTTAAAAATTTTATTAGCGCGTTTTATAAATCTTCGTGTGGTATCAAAACTCAATTTTGCCTGTACTTTACAAAACACAAGCAATGAATTTCGATGTAAATTCATATATACCGGGTGTCCCAAAATCAGGCCCTCCTACCCAAATTATTTTGAAAGCAATTACATTTATATTGTCAAAAGAGTGGGAATAAGTCAATTGAGATGGTTTGGTTATGTGGAACGAATGTCGAATGAAAGACTGGTAAAAAAGGTGTATGTCGGTGAAAATGAGGGTGAATGTTTTCGTAGACGACCTAGGAATAAATGGATATATTTACGAATGAAGGGTAGTTGCGTGAACGAAAGATTTCGAGCGTGAAGAATAAACGAGCTTGTATGAAAGGAATTATGAATGTGGTTGAAGCAAAATTGATGTGTCAGGATAGGGATGTTTGGTGAAGATTAATTGCGGAATGAATCTGATGATTAAAGACAAGCGCATGATTTTAGATTTTAGATTTATTGGTTAGGTTTTTCGAATTTTCATCTGCAATTCTATAAAATTAATTTTCAAATTTTCAAAATTTTTTAAATATATTTATAAAGTACAAAGATTAATGTATGATTAGCCAATAATAATAATTTTTATTTACCACCCATGGGCAGTAAATATCTCATTACATCCCTACTGCTAAGGCTGTAATGATATACTTGATGTGCATTCTAAAAATCCACTATGCAAAGTCATTATGAAAACGAGGCATTATACACATAATATATCTGTCATTATTATGTAATGTAGTGAAAATCGAAATTAATAAATAAGCGAGATAACTGTTGCCATTTTTTTAAAACACACCCTGTATAAGAAGATAGATACGCTGATGAGTAGTAGGTATAGCACAGCAGTTCCCAAAATATGGTGGTTTAAGAATTTTATTTAAGAGTATCTGTTTCTTACTATTTATTTAGTTTAGTTTATATTTAGCAAATAGAAATAAGAATTGTATAATATTTCAGTGTTGGCAAACGCTGGCATAGAACATATTTTCGAAAAAGTTGCGCTATATAAAATATAATCTATGTTTTTAAATGATTTTGAATTTATTTTTCTACTACCGTTTATTAAAATGCCATTTAACGTACTGGTTTCCATGGCGCTAAATAACATCTTAATCACATGTTGAAAAGCCGTGGCTTTGAATGTTTTGGGTCACGACTTGAGATATTAAGCACGGGGTGAAGTTAGTTTCAGGCATCCGTCATTGTAATTTTACTTTTTAAATAATTCATAAAACTTTACATTTTTTATTGTCTTAATTTGCGATCATAGAAAAATATAGTATGTGCCTCATATTATAAACTCTTTACCTACTCGTTATTTTATACACTCGCAACTAAAGAGACGTTTATAAAACTTGTTACATAATATACTATTATTCAATATACTTTTATTAACTAAGTTCCATTTTAATTCTTCTATTTCTATTTTATTATTAAGATTTCTGTCAAAAGTTTTAAACGGTGCAAAGTACATTTAGTCTTATAGTTAGTCGTGCTATGATAATGTTATCTTAAACATATAAATAAATTATTAATGTTTTGGTTAATAATTATTTTATGAAAAATATTCGAACATCAAATACTTAGTAAACGTCAACGTATTTCGATTTTATTTATCTTAAAAGCTGGTTTCGCACGATTAATAATAAATCTTTCTTTGATTTGACTTTTGTATTTTTGACAGATATGAATAAAATTAATTCTAGCCACAATGGTTCAAATTTTCAACATAAATATAATTTGAAGTGCAGATTAAGAGTAAAATAATCTAGGTTATGTTTATGTTTACATCATACATCAAATTGGAACGTACTTAAATTGACAAACAAGGATTTAGTAAATATTGACAGTACAACACCGGATAATTCAAATTATTTTAGTAAAAATATATTGAATTGAATGCAACAAGTAACAAGAAATGAATGCACGGGTAAGTCACACACTGAAAGGTGGTTGACAATTAATGACAATATAACTAAAAGAAAGTCCTTACCTTGCGTATAGCTCTGATAGCTCCTTTATGCTGATTTGTTAGTTGAATGAATCGTGGTTCTTCATCCTCATCTGAAAAATGCATACAGTAAAACTGCTAAGTAAATCAGTGCTATGGAACTGAAATAGATAAACATATAATTATTATTATTTACATATGCAGTACACTCGAGTTTCATTAATGTTGCACATAGTTTTAATTATTGCGGTTACAAATTGTAGGTTATGTGTATCTAAATATCTAAATATGATAATGTGACACTAGTTCTATTAGTACTTATCTAACTTTGAGAAATTCATATTTTTCATTTATTTATTTCTACAAGTAGTTTTTGAACTACAATTGAAATTGAACCTGAACACAATTTTTACCAATTATTGTTATACAGTTTTATTACGAAGGAAATAATTATTAATTGAAATGCTTGTGGCACATACAAATTTTTTTCTACCAACAATAAAAAATAAATAGATTTTGATTTATCAATCAATATATTTATTCTTTGAACAACAGGAACTTAAATCCAATTACAGTACAGAGTAGGGCCTCACCGAGCCTAAATCACTTCATTTAAATAATCGATGCTACTGTTGAAAGTTCTTCTTTTCATATAAATGTATGTTCTAAGTCGATTACAAAATATATATGGGTAAGATGAAAATTGCTTGAAATCTTTTCAAATACAGATAGAGTTTATGGGGTCTGGCGCAACCGTAGTTACTCAGTAAAATATTATTCTTGGCTTAGCAACGTATGTACAATACTGAACTAGAGAGAGCAATAATTCCAAACATTTATTATATGTAGTGTAGAATGTAATATTACCATAACAATAATTCCAACGTTTTCTTTACCACCCTAGTGCGATAAATGATTTACTACATCTTTGGTAACAGGGATGTAATGATATCCTTACTGTACTGGTGGTAGAAAAAATATTTGTACATACTTAGACGAAAACAAAATATTGTTGTTTCAAAATCCCGTTTATTTATATTACGTGTGCATCTTTTTGATTACTATTCTAATGGATGTAAAAAACCATTATGACAAGTTTATAAATATGTATGAAAAATAGTAATTCCTCGTGTCTATTTCTGAAATTTTTATTATCTCGTTAACACCTACCTATATCTACTGTTAGTCAAGCGTATAGAAAATGTATGTACGTTTATGAAAAGAAGAGAAAATAGAAACGAAGAAAATAATAAGATTATAGTGAAGCATCTGATGAGGATTTTAAAAATATTATTTAAAAAACTGTAATCGTTATATCAATATAGTGGAACAAGGGTCACTCTATTTTGGGCTCAGTTCTTTTATAATTAATAAATTGAATTAAATATTTACAATCAATCATTGAATTAATGAAAATTTTTTAAAGAATAAATACTTCAATATCACTGTTATATTTAAAAGTTTAGATATATACCAAACAAATGAAATAAAAAGCCAAATGAAAGTAATTTTAAAATTAGGATGTATTACATTATTTGTAACAATTTCTGGACGATATTTAAAATTGACAAAAACGGGAAAATTAAATATAGTTGATATGAAAAATTAGTTTTATGAAAAAAAAAAAATTATATCTTATATAAAAATTGCAGTGCGCACAAAAAATGTGAATATTAATTGCGGTTGTGAATAAAACTGTTAAAATAATTATGAAAACTGTATTAATAAAATATAAATTCAATAGATCAATGATTGAATTTAAAAAATGTATTATTGATTCGGTTTTTCGAAGAAGGTTACTAAATTGATGTCATTGATCATCACCAGATAAGTATTTGGCTCAAAGTGAATTTAAGAAAATGTTCATAAAAATTGTAATTTTGAAATAAAAACCTTTAAAATTATAGTAAAATCAACTTGATTATAGTAGTAAGTTTACAGGTATAATTTACTTTTTATAAATCAACATTTTAAAAAGACAATTACATTTCCATTGGGCAAGTCCGTGTCTGACCAGCACCTGTTAATAACGCAGGTTCGAAGTTCGTCAATTAATCTTTCGTTAAATTGAAGTCATCTGTCGATATTGTCCCGTGTTATGAATTCTATGGAATATAAAGAAATAAACCTGTCTGCGCAAGCACTAAATAATCGCTTATTAAAATTTTAATATTAAAGTTTCCTGAAATTTGGCCTTCAATTTTTTCTAAAATAATGTTTTGGTTAACTATATTTTCTTTCAAAAATTGATTCTTGAGATAAGAAGATTGAGAAAAGAAACCGTTTTAGAAAATAGATTTTATGATTACAGAAAAAATTGGAAAAAAGTTAAATAATAAAAAAGAAATATAGAAGATAGTTTTGCAGATATACAGGATGGTGACCGCGACACCAGAAGATAGGACTTAAACATGTAAAATTGTATTTTTATAATTTCCTGATTTCCTCATTGTTTTAGAGAAAACAGCTTCAAATAAATGTTGTAGACCATAAAATCAACAAACAGAATTAATTTTGCATGCTTTATTAAACCACAAATTAAGTTGAAAATGTTGAAAATTAGCTTAAAAATAGGAATGAAACAAAATTAAACAAATGATTTAAGTTTTATCTGTCAGCAGAAAAAATTGCTTGTGTCATGAATTTATTGCCAGTAATTATTTATTAGTCTTTAATTTAAGTAAATTGTAAGAAAAAATGGTGAATAATCACTTAATTAGTGTAAGAAATGAATTTCTTAAATTCTATTATAGTGGTAATAGACAAATGAGAGAATTATTTGAGGATTCGTATCCTCACAGGGCAATTCGTTCAATACAGGCAATTCAAAGAGTAAAAGAAAATATGGGCCATTTGAGCATTTAATTTAAGATAATTTTGTATTAAATTTAAAATACAATAAAAACATTTAATGTTATTGATAATAACAAAAAACAACCGTCCTTTTCAGGACCATCAACACATTTACAAAAAGAGAATTTATTTTACTGCAATTTATTATAAAAATTTATAATTCAAAATTATGTTTTTCTTCTGACAATTTTGTTTCATTTCCAAGTCTATCCCTATTTGAAGCTAATTTTCAATTTAATTTCTGTTGCTATAAAGCATGCAAAATTAATTCTGTTTGTTGATTTTAATGTAGAATTTTATGCTCTATAACATTTATTTGAATTTTTTATGTTCAAGTCCTATGTTCCGGTGTCGCGGTCACCACTCTGTATCTAATTCTACTTCTATTAAGAAGATACAGAATGAAGATTGCATAGATTTTCTATTGTTTTTGACATGCCTACTAAAAAGTTGCTAATTTTCAACTAAACTTACGTATTTCCTACAATACTAAATCAGTTATTCTAAATTATTCAGTATCTAAACGTAACTATTTTCTAAGTTTCTAGGTGGTATGGGGACACAACTTTTATCTAAAATGCAGGTGAATAATTGAAGAATATTATACATTGCAAAATGTACGTATCTTTAATGTAAGTATTATTTTGTAAAATAAAATAAGAAATGTTATATTTTGAACAATATTGTGGAATATTTTTTCAAGCAATCTTTTCTATGGATCTACAGTTTCAATAAAATTTAACATCGTTTACATTTAAAAACCATAAGAAATATCACTTTCTCGTGATTGAATTTTTAATTAAAATCAATATAATACCCACGTGCTCACATTTAATTGAAATAACTGAATGAAATGTAAATTAATTATGAAATATGCTTCAATATTTTTTTGGGTTAAAATAATTCATTTGAAATTTAAGCTCCTTTCTTTTAAAGCTTCTCTGTTACAAAACATTGAAATATACAGGATGTTTATATACTTTCAAAAAACAAATTTAAGGGTATATATTATAAAACGTACTGATATAGAATTAAAACATTTTTTAAAAATTCGCAAAAATAAGTAGTGTACAATTTTAGTGCCACTGGCCGATACTACAATCACTGTTTATCATTATAATATAATTATTAGAAATAACCATCAATCCAGTGGTACTAAACATATTTATCTTAATTTAGGAATTAAAAGAAAAGTATTTTTGTTCTACGATCAGTACGACGTATAATATATACCCTTAATTATTTTCTGAAATATCAAAACAGCCTGTATATATGCGTTAAATGATTCCAGTAAATCATGACATTGATCAATCAAGTTTACTCCATGAAGTAAGCTTTCTACTTTTGTTCAATATTATTGGATCAATCAGGATTGAATCAGTCTTTCTATTTGAATATTTTGAATAAAATATAAAAATTACTATAATACATATATGCAGTAGTTTCAAGTCATGCCGATTCTAATTTGTTAAAACCAATAGTTATACAAAAATAATTGTATTTATCAGGGCCGTACCGACTTGGTGATGCAAGGCGTGTGGAGCACACGGGCGGCAAGCCAAAGGGGCGGCAAATGCCGCCCGCCTATTTAGTTTCTTTTTCAAAAAAATTTGAAAGAGCGTTATAAATAACTACTGTCTACTAACTACTGTCAAAACTAAATTACTAGTAAAATAAGTAATATAAAATTATTCTAATTATCTATATTTTAAAATAATTCTATGTATCTGGTTACTGAAATTTAACAACGCAACGTCGCGCGTTGCGTTGCCTGGCAACCTCTTGGCATATATAAACAAATAAGTACTTATCTATATATTTAGTTTATATATTTGCTGTATATTATATTGTACCACAGTATATGTACTTTATTTTCTTTATATTTTGTTATTATATGTTTATATCAATAATTATCGTATGTATTATGTATGTATGTATTTTCCCCATTTAATGTGTCTGTGATTTATTTACGGTAAAAATATTTCAGAATTATTCCAGTTAATCAACAGGGGTGGGGGGTAGGTCGCAAAATTATTCTTGCATAAGGGACGTCACTAATGTTTGTAATAATACATTTGATTGAATGCCATTATCGTTTTGCTTACGTGATATGAAAATATGTTTTTATTTTCATGATATGTTCAGTCAATCAGAATCAGAATAAAATATGTCAATCTCTTGCCGAAAGGACCTTTTATGCTGTAGTTCAACTTGGTGCGACTGATTCAATCTGGTTGATAAAAAAAAGTTTGGTAAATAATGAATAAGTAAGGCTGTTTCTACATTTGAGTTGAGTTACTAGTTTTGCTGGTACATTTAACGCAGTTTACTATAAAAAAGAAAAGAAATTGAAATGACAGTTTGTAAATGTAAACTTTAATTTCTACACAAAATTCATGTACCTACCACTGAGCTCAATTCAACATCCCTGTTAAAAAAGAAATACAGAATATTCAAACGTGCAAGTTCAATTTATACTTCAAACTCGTTATAAACAACAACAAGCTTATAATAATATTCCATCTAAAACACTGGCAATACCACAATACCAAAAACCATCGAGAGAACTACCGATACAACACATCAAACAACAAACTGACAGTAACGTCTTTCAATATCAACATCGAATCATGCACATGCGCCAATGACACCAAATGTCAAATCTACACCAAGTTCAAGTTGGAATGCCGCTAGCATCTAGGTTGAACTAGCAGCTTCAAAATACCGTTCCAGTGTAGAAACAAGGTAAGTATTCAATCAGTGCCACACGAGTTGTATTATACGGGTTGAAAAGTCACAGATGAACCAGTGTTACTAAACATTGAAATTATTGTGCCACCGGTCGGATTAGGTACCAACAGTGTTTGTTTGTATGTGTATATAACATACGTTGGATAGGCTTGGATTCTAAGATTTAGGGATGCCCTAAATCACATTTTTATTATTTCGTTATATCACTAAAAATATCATGCCTTTTACCCATTACTGGGTGTGGCACTCTGCCGAAGCAAAATACTACCCGTCAAATCACGGCACCCAAAGATGTTAGTGGACTGGGAGCAACAGGGGTACTTTTAACGTGGTGAAAATTGTTTGTCGGCTGTGGAAATCGAACCCGGGTTCTCAAATCCACAGACCGATTTGATACCACTGTGCCACCCCAAAATTTAAGGAAATTTCAATATTTCCAGAGTCTCTATCTTCAAAATCTAAACAAGATATGAAAATGCTTTTAACGGTTCTGAATTCTTCAAGTCATCAGAGAATTAAGTCAATCGATATAAGTTTCATTTTAAATACGTGACATTAAATGACAGAATAAATAGAACTTTTTTAAGTAAATGATTATATCAAATTGCATTATTGGGGTGTATGGAATCCGTAGCTCAGTTAGTGAAGCGTACCGGAATTTAAAGTTCCCTGCTTCAAATCTCTCTATAATTCAATTTAAATTATAGTAAGTAGCTTATTTACAAATAATGCGATCAAAATTACAATAAGTATTATCAAAATTAGTTACTGTTGAGCTAATTTTGATTATTTGGTAATGTTCTCAAAACATTATGTGACCATCAGTCGATCATCAAAAGCGCATTTTACAAAGTTTGTTTTTATTGAACTACCATTTGAACTGTAAACTGAAAAATTATAAATCAATATGTACAGTGAAATTACCCCGATAAAAATTACATTATAAGCAACAGAAAATATATTCAGTAAATTTATTGATATTATTTTTTCGAACACGAGAAATTCAATGCCGCATCTTCATATCTTGTTTAGTTTTTAAGATATAGCCTCCTTTTTTCCAGAGGCTATATCTCAAAAATTAAACGAGATATGAGTGACATTGAATCTCTCGTGCTCCAATTAACTTATAAACATATTTTCAACAATATATAATTTTTTAAAAATTTCGCCAAAATTTTCTAATTAAACAGTTTTTGACCAATATCTCAAAAAGTGGACGAAATATGCACTTGGGTACTTTACCATTGGATTCAGCGGGTCAAAATACATATGTATGTAAATTTTCGTTAGAATATTCCTACTAGAAATTCTAAAAAAACCTTTAAATTAGCTAAAAATTTGTTTATAAATTAATTCGGATACCAGAAATTCAATGCCATGAAGCTCATTTGTATGATTTACATGAATGTTTCAAATATTATGAAAGAAATTGTAAGAATATTACGTGGAACAGAATCGAAACAAGTTGTGAATTTCAATTCTTGTAATTCATTAGCGGAAATCTGTGTGAAACTACTGAATACATTTTGAATCTACTGGGAACAGAGCGGTTTACAGATTCCCTTCAAACTAGCTGTAAACTATATATCACAATGGTAAGAATAGAGTCGGTTCTTAAGGGAATTACAAACGGTGAATTGGAGCTTTGGGAATTCGTCGCGGTGATATGTTCAAAACTTCGCAATGAAATGTCTTAGCACGCGTGGGAAATCATTGTAATATTATAATGACCATCGAAATACTACTGAATATTTGCATTTGCTGGATAAACTACTAACCTCTAAGTTTCTTTATAAAAATAAAGAAGAAATTTGTAGTTACGTAAAGCAATATTCTTAAAATAGGAATATACACAGCGTTGACTGAAGTTTAAAATTTATTTTTAAACTTTTCATAGTTTACTTTACTATCAAACTTACATGGATTTGCTTAACTCTTTATTGAAAATAGTAAAACCAAACTTGTTAAAAGAAATAAGAAGACCTACAACTACGGTATAAATATGTTTTAAAACTTAAACTACCAATACCTAGTTATATCGCCAAAAGTTACAATTTTAAACTTGGTTTAAATAAATACAAGAGAAGTAAAGTTATATGTCATATGGAGTAAGTAACGTTCAATTAGCTTCTATTTATTTAAATCAAGTTTTAAGTTTAATTCTAGGTGGTGCAATTGGCCACTAGTCCTATTTTAATTTCAGTTAATATAAAAAAAAACCTAAACTATAATATTGGTACTGATTGGTGTTGATATTTAGAGAAATGCTTAAATGAAATTTATTAAAATTAAGAAAACTAATTGTTGATAGCAGGTACGACTTTATATTGACGGTTGAAAATTATTTTAAAAATATCTTAGTAGCTTTTGTTTTGTTGTATTAAGTTAGGGTACATTATTGGTGAAGAATGTGGCAATTTGTGGTTATAATAAAAATGTGATTTAGAGCACAAAGTTAGACATTTTGGAGAATGGCGAGAAAACGTCTTCGAAAACCAGTGCAACCATTAATCGAATACATCATCACAAATAAACCAAACTTGTTCAAACAGCCAGAAAATATTTCATTATTGATTCATAATTTTCTCATCCTTGATTAAGCTCTTTGATCAGAAGTTTTCGACGCACAAAGCTTTGAAAAGCGTTTCACTGAAAACTTTTGAATATACGACGTCATTTTGGATGTTGTAGTACGACAAAGCATATATCGTAGAAATTTAAAAATAACAAATATGAGGATTTTTGTAACTTTCCGATAATGGAGTTAATTTAGTTCGTTAGATGCCTTTTGGGCATAATTTTGAACGACTAATAAAAAAATGACACATATTAACGTTTGGTTTAAAATGTTGTTAAATACGTTCAATTAGATGCCAATTTCCTTTAAACCCGGTTTCTTGATCTCCGGATAAAGTTCCTGATAACTATCGGCAGGATAGTTAAAAAAATATTGCATCAGAAAATGGCATTCAGTATAATTCTTCCCATTTGTGCTATGATTTCGATGCGATAATTTTTATTTATCCTGCCGATAGTTATAGAGAATTTTATCCAGAAATGGAAAAAATCGGCCTTTACAGATAAAGCAAACAATTAGCAAAATAGGTAAAATACACTGCGAAAAATCTTAAAATATTTCACAAATAATTGAATCACAGTATCTAGAATTTTTTTTTTAAATAAATCTAAATTTGTTAGCTTGTAAAAGCATTTATTTTTAACTGATTAATGAAGAATTTGTACTATGTTAGATATATTGAATATCTATTTTCCAATCTTTACTGGTTCAAAAATGTATACTTCACTTTATTTTGCAACTCTGCATAACAGGAACTCAATTCCAATTCAAGTACAGAGTATACAGCTTATAGTGGAAATTCAAACCACTTCAACACAATCATACTAGTTAAAGTCAGCGAGATATGTATCAATGAATTTTCGTTTGTATAACAATGGACGAATGTATCAACGATAATTGATTTAGGTTTATTCATATGTTTATAATAAAGCCACAAGTTTTCTTAGAAACATTTGATTTAAGGGAAGATAAATAAATAATGTATTTGAAGGGCCAATATTTCAATCTTCTAACAAAGATACTAATGAATTGATTAATCTTATAAACAAAAAATTTACGACCGATAAACATAATTTGTATTATTTGAACTTGATATTTTTTTTGTTATTCAGATCAACTTATTAGAAACTTGAAATATTATAAGATTTTAATATAAATTTTATAACCTTAAAACAAATTGTAGTATTTTTAATGGCGCCAGATTTTTATGCAGCCATATATTTAGTCAAACTAATTAGAAATATAAATTCTATTTATTTGTTTCATAGATGTAAGTGTAAATGTTATTGTCTTCAGTATTCATAACATGTTTACATGTTTTTGAATAAATGAGTTTCGGGCGCCAACTATTTTGCGAGTTAACTCGTATTGGAACATTTGTTTGAGGATGCCAATACATACGATCTAACTCGGATTATTTTTTCTTGTTTTTCACGTCAGCTACGAGCATATTCAATACAAGAATGAAAAATAAATCAGAACAGAAAACCGAGTTAACTAGTAGATGACGCCTTGACTCAAAAAGGTTAAATTATTTTGTATTTGGCAGTTAAAGTGTTAACAATTTATGTTTTCGGTATTGGATCCAATTAGGCTTAGGTTATATATCCGAGGCGTATTCCTGGACTGTATTGGTTTGCAGTTTGCATTTGTTAGGGTATCTTGTAGTTAAGTTTGGTTTATTGGTGATGTTACAGAAACACTTTGTTGACACTTACGGAGAGTGCTGACGTCACAGTCACAGTACAAGTAACAGAATACAGAGACAACAGGGCACAACTAGGCACTGGTACGAAGTATACGAGTACGTAACATGTGCAGTGGTGTGGTGGTTGGTCGTTTGAAATAATTACTTTTATCGGTGGCGTTCGAAGCAGTACTGAAAACGTTAACTGGCATGACGCTTGAGTACAGGCATGACGACGAGGGCAAGGTACCGTGGCCATGGCGGTCCGAGTTGAGCAGGCCACACAGAACGACTGGCAGAGCGGTCGCCTCGCCCATGCGCAGCAGCGTTGCGTTTGTCGAGCCACGTCGGTCCGTCTCCAACTCGTGTATATCACAAGAACTGTTCGTCTTTATACCCGCTATAGTACAGTACAACAACACGGCACACATCAGAACTAGGACTAGCCAGCCGGGTCTACATGTAGAAACCTACGGGTACGGGTACGGGTACAATCTACTATCATGCCGTATTCGCCACACAAACACCTCAGATTTTATTGTTACGACAAAATCAGTTGGACTATTGACTTGGGTTCAAATCAGGTCCAATGGAACAATGTTTCTAAGGTTAGGCCATCGACTTGAAGTGGCCAATAAAGCAAAAAATTACTAGTATACGATCATTATCTCTTTCCGGCCGATGATACCCTATAGCGCCACGTACCCTTTGTCAATTGATAATCTTTTTTTTTAATTACTACAGGAAATTACGAGTTACTAGTTTATAAAACACCAATTATTAAGCTTCACTTATCTTTTGCGGGTCCATGAAGCCCTGATTTAGTACCACCATTTCGGCACTTTGTGCTCAACATTTTGTCAAAAATTCTATTTTACTTTTATCGTACTTTTAATTCTGAACATTTCTTTCTTAATACTAGACGATTTGACATCTGTCCAAACGTATAAAAAAATTGTTAACATTTGTCTAATAAGATTGTAGATCAATGATTACAATTAATAAATGATCATGTAAAATAATGTTACTATTATCTTCCCTATCTTTAGCCGATTTGGTCTCCGTGACTGTCGAATACAGTATAGCTTGTAGTTGAGTGATTAAAATTATAATTGATTAGACAAAAAAATATCTAGTGCATACCAAAGATGATATTGACCCATTATCTGTACATTTAATAGTCAAATTGTGAAGATACAAGAGCTGGCAGATAGTCAGGAATGAGTCAAATTTACCCAAAGTTACATTCGTCAATATTGGACATTATTTAGTAAATCGTCCGTATTTATATGACTATACTTTGACTAACTAAACTTTTCAACTGATATTGACGCGACAATAAAAACGAAAACAGTGTTCTCATATTTCATCTGAGTATAATACCACTATCTTGTCATAACTACACCTGTTATTAAATACTGTAGTACCTTGAATTTACCAAAATAAGAATTGTTTGAATATTTAAAATATGAACAAATCCCAAAATGATACAAATAATTACAAAATTTAATTAGTTAAAAATGAGTTTGTAAGTCATTTCGGAAACGAGGAATTCAATGGCGTTAAACGCATTTTCATATCTTGTTTAGTTTTTAAGTTATAGCCTCCGGAAAAGAAACATTCTTCATTTTCTTCAAATTTTGCACATTCCCGAGACTATATCTTAAAAACCAAACAATATATGAAGGTACGCTCAATCGCATTGATTTTCTCATGCTTCAGTTAACTTATAAACATATTTTCATCAATATTAAATTTTCTCATAAAACATTTTTTGACCAATATCTCAAAATCTAATCATATGCACTTGGGACCGTTACCATTGAATTCAGTGGTTCAAAATATATATGTATGTAAATTTTCGTTACAATATTCCTGCTCGAAAGAATTTTAAAGAAAATTGTATGAAACCCTTAAGAAATTTTCAAAAAATTATATCACTTAAAATTAAATTGAATGCTCACTTGGTGAAACTAGCTTTAATAATAAAATTCGTGAGACTTAGACAAGTGTTTAGTTTTATATTTCACTTAAAATTAGCTAAAAATTTGGTTATGAATTCAATTCGGACACAAGGAATTCAATGCTGTTGAGCACATCTTTAAATCTTCTTTAGTTTTACAACTATTACCAAATAATGACAAAAAGCAGTTTTTCCACCGCCATTACTTACTAATTATCGAGAAAAGTTAATAGTGATGTTAAATTGATTTTGTTAGACATGATTCATTTAGAAATTCTGCAAATTTTTCTTTTCTATTATTTGAAGAGAAAATTATATTGACTATACACTATGTTCAAGGTTGACAGGTATTCTCATTTTTAATTTAGAATCGGTTCCAGTTGTTTTATGCATATTTCATATTACAAATCTTGCTCCTATGTGCATAAAAGATAGCATCATTTACATTAACGATTTTGCTTCAAGGTATATACAGCAGTTTCAAAAGATCTTGACAATTTTCAAAGCAAAGGTGCCAAACGATCGTGATCTATTTTTTTTGATGGCGAAATTGCCAGCAACTTCTATATTTGGTATTTATGACAAGACAGTATATTTTTGTTTTTAGGGCGAATACGTCCGAATTAATACGTCGCCCTACACTGCTCTTCCAAGTGGACGCGCTAATATTTTCTACCTACAGTTCTAAAAAAACATTCCA
The DNA here is from genome assembly GCA_947425015.1 of Pterostichus niger. Classification (NCBI taxonomy): domain Eukaryota; kingdom Metazoa; phylum Arthropoda; class Insecta; order Coleoptera; family Carabidae; genus Pterostichus; species Pterostichus niger. Next base: position 17,926,234 of record OX380347.1, read on the forward strand.
CACTAAACCTTGACATAGAATCCTTTCTACTGGTGTTTGCTTTTTATGGATCATAGGAAATACAATGGGAAAATTTAAATTTTGGTACAGAAGTGTAAATACAAAAAATGTCAAACTTATTGATAGTTTCATTTAAATAATTTACAACTTAAGTTAATTCCATGGAAAACAAAAGATTCAAATGAAACTATTATATTGTGTTAGTTGGACAAATAAAGTTACTATAATAGTTTGAATATTATGCAATAAGGTAATAATATGGCATTCTGTAATTAGCTTTACATTGTACATTTTATTTTGTGTTTATTTTACAAAAAATAGGTAAATTATCAAAATTTTGAAGTTATTAGATGCAGATTTTCATTGTGATCATTGTCTTTATTTACACTGAAATTTTACTATTGTATTTTTATGACTCATAAAATAGTAGACTCCCGGTATAGCTATAGCTATTGCTATACTATGTCCATAAAGCTCTAATTCCGCTATCCAACGGGACTACAACGCTTAACGGATGTTACAAAACTTACAGGTTACAGGTTCAGGTTTCATCAAAGTGTCATCATCAAAAATAACTCTTATAGTTTCAATAAAATTGTAAATAAATATGTCAATAATGTTGATAAGAAGAAACTTAAGATAATTAAATATAAATGTTGATTAACTTAAAGAAAAGTGATCTATTTTCTTCCAGAAAATTACAATTAACAGTTAAGACAATATTGCAAAACTCATTCAAGTTTTATGGAAACAAATAGTGCATGCCGCATATCTCAGTCGTTTTGGATAAGACATATACACTCAGGTATAAAAATAAACAGTAAAATAATAGGTACAGATTATTTTTAATATGGTAATGCGTTTATTTAAAAGGACAACAATTATTGTTACAAATTAATTATGTTAATTAATTTTTCTAATTTGTGGCGTTAAAATGAGGAAATTTGCATTGAGTAATGTGTAGGGGTAGATTTTGTATTGCCATGTCCAATATGACTACGAAAAATTAATATATGGGACAAAAGTGGGAATGAAACGTGTTTTAAAAAAAGTAAGAAATTAATTTTTGTAGATCTTTTGTTATTAATTAACTTACAGTCTAAGTTTATATGCATAGCAGTTCATTTTTTATAAAACATAGTCTTGCTTTATTTCTATCTTCCTTCCACTTCTGTTACATTATAGAAAAAAGTCTCCGTGTAAAAGCACAAGAAGCAGGTATAGAGAGAAAGTATGAAATTATTTTTAACAAATTTAGAAAGGTATTAACTAGAATGATGTATTGTCATCGCCAAGCCACGTACAACATTTTAAATAAAGTCACAAAGATAGAACGAAACATTGCGATAATATAACCCGATTGGCCTTTTAAATTTGTTTCTAATTTTAGGTTTCTCTATTTGACTGTTGCTTCTTGTAATATTCTGTGCTCGAGCGAAATGAGTACCATTTACTTGTACTTGTTGTACAATATACTATTATATATTTATTTGTTTTCTTTTATAATTTGAATGAGTTAAATGCAGCAACTATAATACTAAATTACGGAATTGAAAAAAAAATGTAAGCGAAAGAAAGGACATATAAAACATAACTAAAACATTGGTACATAAACACAAAATAAATAACATGAAAGCTCCAAATAACATTCAGAACGAAGACATTTTATATAAGGTTTTTATTGAACTTATCGAGTTATATGATATACGACGACAATTTGAATTACTATGGAATCTAAACATCATGTGTCACACCCTCTACGTGTTTGTATTGGCAACTCAAATTATCTATACTCTAGATTCGATTACATGTGTCAACCAAGTGCTTCAATATCTATAGATACTTTACCTTATGTCTATATTTTAATGTGTAGGTGTTCATGATAATATAATGATAGTAAGTTTTTTTTTACTTCATATTTTATACACACTAAAAGTAGTTCACTCAGGCATGACCAAACTTTTTCATACACGGGCCATATTGTTACACAGGGTGTTTCTATACCTCTGCACGAAACTTTAATGACATATATAATTTGATATACTGATTATAGAACAAAAAGATTTTTTTTTGAAATTCGCAAAAATTAGGGTATTTTATTCCTAGCGAACATTTTTAATGTGAAAATGTCTGTTACTCTGCACATTAATAATGCTCTTAAATTACTAACGGAGCAGTTATTTTTTATTGAGATACATTCTATGTTTTTGATAGATAGGTTAAGTTTTCTTTCAAATGAATTGAAAATTTGTACTAATTCATGAGCATATAATTTTCTCCTTGCAAGAATGAATTAAAATCAGTGAAATGATTTTAAGATATTAATAAATGTCGTTCGCGATCCGAAGTTTGGATATGGCTGAGTTAATATTTACTATGTATTGTTTTTCTATGGAACGTTGATGATATTATATTATTTTAAAATATGAACTGTCAATTATTTTGAAATTTAATGCCTGTTTTGTCCCATACGCTTGTTATAGCATTCTTAAAGATTATTGGGATAACTTTTCAATTCCTTACATGCTTTACTAATAAAAATTATATTAAACATTTAAATTTAATTAATAATAAGATTATGCTGTCGCATAAAATGAGGTAGCACAAGCCCTTCATATATTTATTCAAGCCATTCATTCTGCAGTTACGAGTAATTTCAATTACTTTTGTTTTATACCTGGTCGATGAGCATCGATGAGCTCTTTGATGAAACAACAGAACGCACCCGTCATTGACGAAAAATAAATGCTTCTAAAGTTGAGAAAGAAAAACTAAATTTCAAAAATATGCTAACGTGAAATGAGACACAAAAGATACGAGTGAAATGAGATACGTTCGTTTCATCGATGAGCTCTTCGATGGAAATAGAGGAGCCTCTATTTTTCGTCGATGACGGGTGCGTTCTGTTGTTTCATCGATGCTCTTCGACACTCTTCGACCAGTGTACCATAGGAATTATCCACATTCATAATACCTTTCATACAAGCTCGTTTGTTTCTAACACCCTATATAGTTTGTTCATAAACCTTCACTTATATCCACAAATTTATTTCGAAATTCGCAATCTTTCACACTATTTATTTCGTACTTTGTACAACAGGAACTTAATTCCAATTACAGTACAGGGCGCGCGGAAAGGAGGGCTACAGCTTATAGTGGATTTCGAATCTGTTGCTTGTTAATTTATTAATAAAAAACAACCTTTACCTTGGATTTAACAAAAGTCGTTAACAGAGACGAGTATATTTGATTGCTGCATAACAAAAACTTAATCCTAATTTTGGAGGTCCGGACTCCTCGAGCTGCAGTGTGGTGGTAGTTCGTATATTTTTAGTTTGAGTGGGATTCGAACTCGGTATGTTATCAATTGTAACTGCTCAATGAAGTCAATGAAATATAAAGTTGACAACATTGCTACTTTCAATTGATTCGTCTTTAATAGGTAATATAAATAATGAATGTAATATTGAAATATCAATATTATTTGTTTGTTTGAATAGATCATGATTTCTTAGTAGATGATAAAGATGGAATCCTTAATTAAAAAGTTATCCCTATATTCTCTGAATCATGTATAGCAATGCTTCAGCCCTTTATGCAATTTTGGCAAAATTTGGAGACAATTAAAAATACGAATTTTTGCTACACAATTACTATTATTTATCTATTTTAACTGTTTGATTGATATATAACATAAAAATTAAAATGAACTAATAAATTGTAATCTTAGTAGCTGCAAGATTTATATTAAATTTCAGTCATCAATGATTGTGCAGGTTTTGATATACGGGACAACATAATTTTGCACAATATTTCGGTATAATTTTCCTAGGAATGGAAAATGTAACACAAATGAAAAAAGACGATAATATGCACTGTTTGCATATGCAAGAATATCTTTACTTATTAAATCAATGCCACATGATTATACATTTTAAATATTTAAAATATAAAATTAGTTTTTAATATTGTATATTTTACATATTTGTATTGTTTATCAATTGCATTATTATAATAATAGCATTGATTAATGATTAAAGAAGTATGTAATTAAGACTAAAATTTTATGGACAATTACATTTTAGAATTTTACAATATATTTTTAAAAGATTCGTTGTTTTCAAAATTTGATAAAATGATTTTGATTTATAATAATAATAATAATATTTAGTTTTAAAAAGATTAGTATACAGGTGCACCTAACTAAATTGTGGTTATATTAGTAAACTGCTAAGTACTCACAACAGATAAACTAGATGTTAAACACTAAAAATGTTATAGATTTATGTAAAACAATTATTTAAGTTTTTAATTTGTGCTTGTTTTAAAATTATTTTCATTATTAATATTATGTTTCATAATTTGCATTTTCTACACAATAACATATAATAGGAAAATAGCTTTGATTGTAAAAGGAACATAAAAATATTAATTTAATTTAATTGAATCAAATTTTATTTATTTTATGAAAATTTTGAGCAACATTAGATACATTATTCTTGAAAAATATTCAGATAATAACTGAGATTAAATGTGTTAAAATCAGGGCTGCAAATCGAACCGAAATCGGACTGAACCGGATCTGAATCTTGAACTAAGAAGCTGCTTCCGGATCGCGTTATATAAAATACTACTTGCGACCAGGGCTGTTTTGAGTCGGTGGTGAAAGGCGTGCGAGGTACCCGGACCCGCTCTACATTTAGTTTTTATTTAGAAAATTTGGAAGAACGTTATAAATAACTACTGTCAACTAACTACTGTCAAATCTAATTTACTAGTAAAATAATTAATATAAAATTATTCTGAATATGCTATATTTATATTTATGGTAATAATAAAAAAATAATTGAACTAAATCGGCCATGAACCATTACAAAATTTCTTTACTTTAAACTGTAACAAGAACCGAACGGACAAAGTGTGTTGACCCGTAAATCGAAACCGAACCAATTTTGCAGCCCTTAAAAATAATAAAATTTAGTTTGTTTACATTTTTAGTATGAGTTTTTAGGTACTTAATAAAAAATTAATGTTTAATCAAACAAATTATTTAGAAAATAGCAATTTCTGTCAAATATTATAAAAACATGAGAAGCATTTTCTATTTGAAATAATTGTTTTTTTGTTGTTGATTTTTTTGTCGAAAAGCAATTAACTCCCTGACGTTTCAACGACAGTAATAATGCAATTGATGAAATGTCAAAAGTAAAAATGTCCGACGTAGTCGCGAGTATGATGATGTGGCACAATTAACAACAAGCTATCGGTATAGCTATCGCTATCGCTATGCTAACGATTACGACATCAACTCAACAAGACCAGAATGGGAAACGAACACGAATTACGACACGCCGCTATATGAAGTCATGCTTGATCTAAAACGTAAGAACATGACGTCATGCCACACAGAACTGTAACAACAATGGAAACAAATATATATACACATTCCCAATCTAGATAACGTCAAACAATTTCGAAAGAAAATGGACGACTTTGTAATAGCAATTTACGATATGAATTTCGCTAGTCGATGAAACACCGAACTTACCATCCGAGTTTTTTTTGGAGAGAGTCGTTTCTGTAACAGAGTCTTCACTATGGCTGGCATTAAGTTGCCGGCCATTATTGCTGACTCCTCCTGTACCAATGCAATTTCAGGTGATTTTTCTAATTAGGTGGCAATTGGCAATTTTATCGAATTCACTACTTTTACTTTGTATTCCAGATTTTTTGTGAGACTAAATATACAGCGTTGTCCTTTTCAACCTCATATTATCCTATCGTTCCAATTATTTTCTTTTTATTATTTAAGTAATTGCTGATTAGGTATGTAAATATTCGTATAATTAAAATTAAAAAAAAACTGGTTATGAGAATCATAACTCAAATAACCAATACAATATTTTCCATAATATTTGTCACTTATTTATTTAAAATCATACTATTAAGCCCCTAAATTTGTTGTCGAAAACATATTATTTCATGACCCTGTCACTTCAATTGAGAGAAGAAAATGATACTTTTTATCCCAAGGAATAAATTTTATATTTTTAAATGAACACAAAAAAAGGCAAATATAAAGGACATAATAGTAGTGTTAAGTATATATGTGATAACGTATTCGCAATATGACATCTAGTGCTAAAATTTGGTACTAAATATTGGTATCTTTAGGCGATCAAAAGTAATTTTGTATGTAAATTTCGTATTATATTCATTATAAAAACAATTGTGTAAACCAATATTTTCGTTGTCTGCTTAAAAGAAGAATTTACGAAAGTATAACTTTATAAAAAAATTCGTGGAAAAATAAAAAAACAAGGTTTTTTTTAAAGCTAGTTAGGTATGTTGATACCGGTAAACAAAATTTAAGTGTGTTTACTTATTAACATTCGGTGAAGTTTGGTGTTTGAAAGTATCGATCACATTTAACGGGAAACGAAACACCTTTGTAGTCCCAGGGTACTAGCGGTCCAGGATTTCAGAAAAAATCTCTTTGTGATCCCGATACCCGGACTCTGAATTGAGACCGAGCTTTTTCTATTAATAGATTTTATTTTTTGTCGTGGACACCGTATAACTTCTATTCATGACAATATAAATATCATTTTACGACGGACATTCATTCTTAACAGATGTTATGCAAAATTTGAAATGTATTATGTTAGCATATTTGATTTATATATTCTATGCTGTATTTGCAAAGGTGTCTGAACTGAAATTTTTTATTTTTATTGGCAATATTTTTTACAACATACCAAGTTGTTTGTTTTTCTTATACTTTAAATTGAATAGAAATATTTAAACATATACTAGATACATAAAGAACGAAACGATTTCAGTATTATAGAAAAAACCTTAAACCCGAAGTTTTCGTAGTACATTCTAATTCTTCGTATTTATATTGGTTCGTTGAAATGAGATTCTTATAACCAGTGATTGATGCATCTCTGTGTACTGTAGAAAACTGGTAGCTATATTAACAACAAATGGAATAATAAAAATTTGCTAAGCGTTTCGTTCATTTCAAAATTCAATCTAAATTTAATCAATTTTTCATCTGAGGTTCCCAAGATTTGCTTACAATCTGAATAATCATTTTAAATTTTTAATCCAAATTAAGAAGCTTCCAGAAATTGAAATTCCTTCCATCACGAAGAAAGCCACAAAAATGACAGGTAAGAGTGAAATTATGACAGCTCTCAAACTTGTTTCATTTCATATTTGAGGACAAAATACAGATTATACTTGGAACAACAAGATGAACAAATTATTCAAACTGAGAAGGCGAAATCCGGTTCAACTTGCTCCGCAAACTTTCGTGTTATCATTATCTATTAAAATATTTATCTCGGAATTGCTGAGTGTTTGTGTCACTGTTCCTTTCGTTAGAAATGGTTACATTCAATGGATATATGATGTGTAATCCTCTTATAAAAAATTCTTCAAAAAAAAAAATAGATTAATTTTACTTTTCCAGCGAACGTAATAAGCTTATATTATCAACCATAATTAGAATATCATCGTAAGGGAAAACTTCGTACGTGATGAAAGTAATGTTTTGTCGAACAACATAAAATATGTATAAATAATTGTTATATTGTTCCATAAATTCGGATACATACGGTAAGGTATGTATTGTTCGATTTCATATATATTTTTTAGGTTGTTTAGGTTGTTAATTGGTACTACTAATAATAGGACAGTAAGCGACTTCAGTGGCACCAAAAATATTTTTCTTATCTATTTATAGTGAGCATATCAAATACTCGTACTTTTAATGTATGTACCCGAAGTAATGAAACATTTTTATATGACAATATTTTCTGCCTTATTAACTTTAGAATAAATGTAGGTATTCAGAATTTAAAACTTTTACCATATGTGTATCTTCTATGAAAGGAAATCCCGCAGATACTCTTCTTTCAATATATAAATTATAATTTATCAACATAAAAGTACTCTTCTATTTCGTAAATGAATCATATCTAATAAAAAAAATGGGCTTAAGTGTACAATTTTATTCTAAAATTAGTAAGGACAGGAAGTAACGGCATATACAAATTTTTATCAAAAAAAGAAGACACAAATAGATACCAAACTATTCGTAAACATATTCAAATGCCCTTTTTTGTTTGTTGATTGCAGTTTAGGACGAGTCCGGATTTCAGCGCTAATTTTGTTCTAATGATATCGATATTAGCTCCACAATACGTTATCACACAGAACTACAATGACCAGTGCAACAATCTCAATAAGTTTTGAAAGTTGGTATATATTTTATCCGTGTTCGATTTTGATACTTTACACAAAATAATATATTAGTAATAACTTCTTTGTCGTATCCCGAAAACGTATTAATATAGCCGTTAAACTCTTTGGATATTGTGTGAGTATATATATCTGCGAAATTTTATATACGATATGTAACTTTACTTTTTTTTATGCACGTGAGATATAGTCTGTAAATCAAACCAATATGTAACTATTAATAAAAGATTACGTCATGCCAAGTGTTATCAACAAATAGTAATTTTAATAAATAAATGTAGACTTAATATTTTATATTGAAGTTCATACAAAAAATATTTTTAAACAAAAAATCAATCGCTCAAATTTACCATCTTGGATCATCATAACAAGACTTAAATTTATCTTGATATCAATCCTTTCTGACATTCGTGAGCTTTCAAAAAAATCCGGACATCAAACATCAACTTGTTGTAGACTAAATTCCTGCATCGAATATTTTATCGCATTTTTATTACAAATGTTATGTTTAACATGATAATATATGTTCATTACAAAAAGTGGGGAAGAAATAACATAATATACTTATCCCTTTTTTCATGGAATGTTAAAAAATACTTGACAGTTTAAATTTCTATTTAGTCTAAATTTTCAAGACAGTTCAAAATTCTGATAATAAAATTTAACAATAATATCCAAATACACAAATACTTCTCATTTTTATCTGGTTACTGGAATTTAATAAAGCATTAGATGTAATTCAAAACATATTTACAAATAACCTCTTCTATCGGTTTCCAAATTTAGCGATTGCCATAAGAATTTTATAATATTACCTGTGACAATTGCTAGCGGCGAGAGAAACTCTTCGAAACATGAAATAATCAAACATTATTTAAGATCTACAATGAGGCAAGAAAGGCTTTTAGACTTATCTATCATTAGTATAGAAAAGGGAATTTCTGAAGATATAAGTGTATCAGATATTCTATCAGAGTTTGCTTAAAAAAAAGCAAGAACAACAAAGTTTTCTTAAACTTTTTGTATATTTAGTATAAGTACTTATCTATGTATTTGTTTTATATTATTATATCGCAATATATGCACTTTATTTTCTGTTTATATCAATCATTATTGTATGTATTGATGTATTAATTTATGATTTTTATAAATCAAATGTATATTTTTACCCTCTCTGTGTCTGTGTTTTTTTTATTTCATAAACATTCCAGTTAATCAACGAGGGACAGAGGGTCGCAAAATTATTCTCGCACTCGAGTGGCACATACGACACTGTCTAATTATGTCGTTTTTGACACGCAGCTGTCCGTTTCTATGCAATAATATTCACTTTTTGTAATGTTCATGTTTTGTAATAAAAATGAGAAATGTAATAGTTTCGACGCAGACTGTAGCCTATTAGAATTATGGTGCTATCCTGTAATGTTATATGTTTTTCAAGAATATGTAGTGTGCAAGGACATGCTATTCGATTATGGCAACAATACCTTGTTTGTAAGGATTTACAATGCACTGTACTATTGCTATAAAGAGGCTAGAGATCTACAGCATTAGAGAAGAAAGTTACAGAATAGCTCCATAAATCTATTATTTATAGATAGATTGAGAAAGTAAAAACAATTAGTTATTCTAAAAAAAATTACCTCAAAAAAGCCATAAGTACATATAGATTTTTGAAAAACCAAACGAAAAAGACATTAAGATTTAAAAATAGCGTATATTACGTTCGGCATAGTTATAATAACATCTATTTAACGTGTCCTACCTTGTATGTCTGAAAGTCCTCGAGGTTTCAATGCTGCATGTGCATATCATTTTGGATATAAGTATAAACTTTAGGAACACCTTGTTGTACACCATACATCTATGTTATACTGACAGTTTATTCTTTAGTTTGTATTTAATTATATTCGAACTGTTCTGTAATAGCCTTAAACAAATTATCGTTTGGCTATGAGTTACGAGCTGTTACATAAGAATTAATTATCATATTTTTTACTCGCAACTGAAGTAGGAGCGCGGAATTTCGATTGAAAAACAATTTTATACTAAAGCCCATATGTTACGATCTATAATTCTAAACAAAATTTGTATGAACAAATTTCTGGACGGAATTCTTAGTTGAAGATTTCAATAATAATCTTCAAATACAGTTAGTAACCATAGACGCGTTTCGCTCTATGTTGGCCGGTCTCTGAGATGATGACCTGATAAGTCGACTCAGAGACTGAAATTTTGTGAAAGGTATTTTAAAAACAGATCGTTGCAGCGGCGTCAATCATTTTGGATCACTTTGTATATTACTTCGAACGTTCACTTCTATCCAGAAAAATAGGACATATTCTAAATTTCTGGATAGAAAAGCAACCTTCTGTCTATAATTATGTCCATAATTCTATATAGAATTATAAATTGTGACTTAGGGGGGGCTTCATATGTTATATTTTAACAGGCAGATTTATAAAGTACTATGTTCACATGATAGAATGAATCCAATTTTAGTAATGAAAACTTGCATGTGTAAACAGTAGAGTTTGAAATTTGGATTGGTTGATTCCAATCCTGTTAAATTATAGAATCGAAATGGTTGCTTCAATTTGAATTAAAGTTGTAAATAGCCAAATCTCATTTGTCTCAAAGTTAAGAGACGAGAAAACAGTTTTTCTCAACGATACATTTTTCGTTTAAATAGGCGATAAACATCTCGTCTCAATTTTTGTTTTCACACAGTTCTTGTCTTGTATCAAAGAATTTATGTCTCATTCCAAAAATTCGAGACGAGAATTTAAATTTTTACTTACTGCCAATAATAAATTAATTTAATTTTTTAAACTTATAAATAAATATATATACAAATATGTACGTACCCAGCAATGAAATAAAATAAATTTTGAGGTTATTTGACAAGCTGCAGATTTTCGTCTCACTTTTCAACCCTTTCCAAAAAAATCTCTTGCATTTACTCCGTTATTTATAAACTAATAATTGACATAAGATCATTTGTGATTACAGACTAAAATGTAATTATCGATGATTGTTAACTACTCAACATGTTGTCCATCTTATTCCTAGTTCAAAATAGAAGGTAATATTTTATCTTACACGTTAACTATCATATAAACATAATAGGTTCATTGAAGCAATTTCTTATGCACAACAATATTATTTATAGTACTTCAACCACTCATTAGCAATGGTACAATTAGAGGTACCGATACGATACTATAATGGGAATTTTTCAAATCAATATGAATAACGCATCTACACGTAACCCATAAGTAATATAAATTAAAATAAAGCAAATGTAACATTGATATAGAATTACGAATTCAAATGTTATTAAAAAACATAACTAGTTCTGGTTATCTCAGTGTCATTATTCAATTAAATATTTTTATTTATACGATTAAAAGTTTGTCGAATTGAGATTGTTGCGTGTATACTGCAAGTTTAATTAAATAAAATTAATACATTTTTCTAACATGTATCTTGCTTGAAAATGACCAATTTTTTTTATCTGTAATATAAAAATTGAGTGTAAATATTATAGTTAATAATATATTAGATGTAGAATTAAAATATTTCAATATGATGTTTGTTGCTTCCCTAATTAAATTAGACCAAAAGTGTAAAAATAAAAAATGTTAAGTATAAAAAACTGCATATAATGAGTAGCTACTTGTGGCTCAATTGCTTTTTATGCAAGAGGAACAAGCAAATGAAAAATGTCTTTTACAAAGAAAATTAGTTTATTAAATAAATAAATTAAATTGCTTAATCGAAATTATTAATAAATTATACTTGAAAGCGTATTATCATATTTTATCCAAACTAATAATAAAAATTATTTTGTTTCATTGTTTTCCACTGCACGTTCAATCCCAAATTTTTTCTATAAAGGCCATTTTTCGTTTGCTAATTATTCTCGCATAAATTAAATTTTTAATACTTATTTTTTTTTTGTAAAATGGATGATTCGTTTGTCAAGAGATAAAGACTTAAAAAGAAGTTAGAAACTGAGATAACGCAGAGCGAGCCTTTATTACGTGTGAACCCGTCCACATATCAAGAAAAAGAAAGAATGCTTTTCATTTCGAACTCACCAAGATTCTCCGCCGAGTTATTGATGTCTATGAAGCTGCGGGAGTTACCGCGAGCTGAATTTGGTCCCTTGTGGATTGACGGCGAGTGCAGTGACGTGCTCTTGTGACGACGGATCGTGGGCAAGCGAGACACGAACGATGCGTTATGCTTGAAACTGCTCGAAACCCGACTAGAAACCACAGATGTGTTAGAAAGCGTTGTGACTTGTGATTGAATCGAAGTATTTTCAAAAGATAGACATCCAACGTTTCGATATTATTTTAGAGAAAAATGCTTCAAAGAAAACAGTGGTTCTTATAGTTTCGAGCACGGAGATATTGGAGAAAGGTCGCCGTATGCTACTTATAAATAAATAAATATGTATATATATATATATATAATTAGACATTTTTAAATTGTCAATCATAAGAAAAAACAAGAATAATTTTAGGCTGAATACGACCCTTAAAAATGTGCCTGTTGTGACTATCGTTAAGCGATTTGGGGTAGCCGCACTAATAGATTTCATTGTAGTTATATGGGACAGGGACGTTTAATCGTTTTATGCCGATCCCTCCGGTTCAAAATGAAAATACCATATACATTGTTTAATGTACTACTTACAACGCAAAAAGAATTTTACAGAAATTCGCAAAAATTATTGCACATTATTCGAAGCAAACAATTTTCGTGTCACTGAACTGATAGATTACAGTACTGAATTGGTAAACATTAATCTTCTTAATTTTTATTCATTATTGTAACCTATGAGTCCAGTGGCACTAAAAATTTTAGGTCCAAGTAAACTTCATATATTTTTGCGAATTCTTTTTGTATTATAATGAGTATATCAAACACACTACTTTTTTGCAATAACTTTGAAATACCCTGTATGTATTCAAAGATTCAGGAAATTTATTGCAGGCTTGAAAGTCAAATACAATTAATTCTACAAACCATTATTTAAATAATTATAAAATTTAAATTTAAAATAAAGATCTTATGAAAAATGTTTTCTTTACTCGTAGTTAGATTTTTAAATAAATAAAATAAATATATCATCACGACTTTTAGCCAACACTGGGTATGGCACTCTGCCGAAGCAGATCTCGGTAGGTATAGTACGTTCAACGATCATTGAAAAAATTACTTTTAAATTTCTCCATTCACATTAATCGATGCTACTGCCAAAATTCTTGTTTCCAGTCAAATGTATGCTTTACGTAGATTACAAGATATATCTAAGAAAGATGAAAATTGCTTGAAAACTATTGAAATACAGATAGAGTTTGTGTCGTCTGGCCGTAGTTACTGATGAATTATCATCTTTCCTATACATATTTTGTAATCTATATAGAGCATACATTTGCCTGAAAATAAGAATTTTTTGCAATATCACCGATTAGTGTGAATGGAGGGATTTAAAAGTCATTTTTCCCAATGATCGCTGGACGTACTATAATATACCGTTACGTATATAGTTACCGGTCGCCATGGCACATCATTAAATCAGACACTTGCAAACTTCAATTTTGATAACACAAAAGTAAAGAGGTCGCAAAAATGTATTTGTGATTTTTACCTCGAAGGGAATTATAGTTCCGAAAAGTTTGAAACCCACTGGAATCGAAAATAACACAATTTTCTGCCATTTAATTCGAAGCATTTTTCTCTACCTTAATGTAGAAACGTTTGACAGTAAACATTTTTGATTTCGTGTCAAAATCTTTTGAAAATTCTGTACGTGGAGTAATAGCAAATATGTTCTGGATTTATAATTTTTAGCACCAATAATTAATCATATCAATCAGTGTGGTTATGTAAATAATTACCCGATAAAAAAAAAATTTGATTTAAAAAAAATTTGGAAAAGAGAATTAATCAAGGTAAGATTTTGTTTGTCGGTTCCATTTTCTGTTAACATGCAATTCGTGAATTAGATTTTTCCTATGTTTTACAGAAAATCGAACATTTTTTTTACGAATAGAATAAAAATTTTAAACAAATATTGAACGGTTGCGATTTGTTATATATTATTTGTTTTCATTCCTTAGCAATAGGACAATAATTATTTGTATAACAAGGGAAGACAGTGAGACATTTCTTAATTTCCAAAGGTGCTGGTTTCATATCCCAGGTCGAACGCAAGAGATATAAAGCACCTTTCTTCACAAAGTACATACATAATTTCTTTCACTATTCTATCAAAAAGTAAAATTTTCAGAAATAAACTTGAAATTATCTTTTCTTTCTTTACATTCTTTCCTAGGGATGAAAAGCATAATTTTCTTTTTACAATGGAGGGAAGAACATTTTATTCCCGTCTTTATTACCAACGGGAGCAAAACCGCACTTTAGTCCCGACGCTTTTAGTAAGGGCAAGGCGAGTTAAAATGTATTAATTCTTTCATGATTTTACACCCAATCCTAGTAAAAGAAAAACTGTGATTTTTTAATATATATAAGCAGATGCTTTGATATAAATTATTATATAATAAATTTTTTTTTTTAATTTGGATAGTAGAAAATTCATTTAATTAAACAATAATATATATTGTAGTGTTACGGTAGTAAAACTACTTCAATATTGGTTCATGTAGTTGCCAAATATTCTTCTGTATCTGTTTTTCAAATAGAACGGAAACACAAATCTAAAAAAAAAGACTCGAGACCAAGATTTTAGTGATAGCGTGTTGATAATAATCACTGTTTTATACAGGTGATTCACAACTTATTTTAACACAATATAGTACTCATTGTACTAATTATGAAACAAAGAGAATATGTTCATAATTAGTAAAATTAATTACACTTTACACGCCATAAACATTTTTAGTACCACTGAATTGAAAGTTATTTCTAATATATTAATAATTAAATAAACATCACATCAGATAAATATCTATTAGTAGTTCTATAATAACCATTTCATTATTAATATATTAGAAATAACTCTCAAAACCAGACACTAAAAATGTTTACTTCATGTAAAGTACAATTAATTTCGCATATTTTGAAAAAAAAAAACTCTTTCTGTTTCATAATTAATTGAATTGAGCATTATATAGGGTTAAAATAAGTGCCATAAGTTGTGAAACACCCTGTACAGTAAGCGTAAGTAGTGCAAAGGGCGTGAATTTTTATTGAATACCACATATATACCAAATAAATATTTTTTTTTAGTGTCTAGGCAATAATTATGTACTAAGGAATCATTTGGTTTAAAAGTGACACTTTGGAACAATATATTACTGATATTAAAAAACAAAAGGTGTTTGATTTATAATAATAATAATATAGTTTCAAAAGAATAAGTGTTCAATTGCCAATTTAAAACAAAATTACTCGCATTTTTCATATTAATGCAATTACTTCAATATCTTAATAAAGGTCACATGTAAATTCAATTGTCGAATAACAAAATTGTAATTTTGTTTCATTTATACTTGACATACAATTATTTTTATTGAAACATTGAAGTATTGGTCCCTAAACATATTTAAATTTAAATGGAAACAACATTGAAAACATTAAATTAATTTTTAAGACACACACAATGGTTTTTCAGTAAAAGATTATTTTTTCAGTAAGTTTAATAAATATCTAGCATAAAAATGTAATTGTTAAAAAAGTCCAAAACTAATACAATTTTGTTATTAAAAGATTCATTCGACTAATTCAACTACAACTGAGTTTAACGGCTTGAGTTTGTGAGAAGTGCGTTGTGAAAAGCTTACGGTTTAATTTTTAAAAGTGCGAGCGAGGCAAACTATGCAAAAAAGTGTAACTATTTTAAATTTTAGTAAAAGATGCATTTATCGTGATCGATTGAACGAATAATACTGAACATTTACGACAAATACTGAACAAACATAATTTTTTACTGAAAAAAACTACAAAAACATTTAATTACGTACCCATATTTTTCAGTTATATACAGACACAGACATGAAAGAAATTGGGTATTGTGCAGTATTACAATAATTTTATACAACTTAAAAAACTCACAAAATGATTTAAAATAGATTTTTAATAAAATATGATTCATATGGAAATATTAAAGGCAAATAGATTTCCATAAATAGAAGAAGATTTCAATAATTAAATTGAATGAGTCAAGTCCGATCGGATGAAGAATTAATATATGTAAGCACGAGTACAAGTTCGAAATGAATTTGTGAAAATGATAAGTTAAATATTCGTAACGAAGTCATTTAAATCTTCGATATAAAAATGTAAACTGAGTATTACAAATCGATCATCGATAGCAAAGTGATTTAGAAAATTCTGTCCACAGTGCAACATAAAACTACAGCAATGCTTGAATAAAACAAAACTTTTTTGGCAATTGCATTCGGAAAACCCACCTTTTGATAGCACTACAGCATGTGTAGAAAGTGTTTCCCACTACTTTAAGAAAATGTCTACAATTTGAATTGACGTGATCATCAACAGCAACACTGCAGAGAGAATTTTCCAACACTCTGTATAAGAATTAAAAGAGATAAAACCAAATTAGATTTTGTTTACTTATTTACCTATTTATTAAGCACATATTGTATAAAACAGCAAGAAAACTTAATATTTTTGTTATAGATTACTATCCACACTGATTAGTATTCACCAACCAAAATAATCATATTTAAAAGAACATATTTACTAATTACTATCACTTAGACTGGCGAATGAAATTTTTATTCCACGATGATGCAGACACGATGAATAATTTATCAGAAACTCACTGTAAAGTTAAAGCAGTAAATTCATTATTAAAGTTATCGATTATTAGATTATTCTGTATCTTTAGATCAATTGAAATAATTTCAGAGTTCTGTCGTTTATTTAATCATGAGTGAAACACGAACATTTAAATGATACACATTTTGGAATGCAGTTGCTTGAATTACACACCTACAGAACAAACACAGATAGAGAACTCGGAACTGGAAACTGGAATGTAACATTTATTATAGATACTAACAGCATACATATATTAAATCTGTTATGTTCTACATGAAATTCTATTTTATTTCAACTGCAAGACGAAGCAATTTTCTTTCAAATTTATTTATGTTAGGAACTTAATCTCAATTACAGTATAGGGTTCGGCACTCACCGAGCTGCGGTGTGGTAGTTCATATAAATTTTAGTTTGAGTGCGATTCGAATTCCATAACGTTGTCCACACCACCGTACTGACGGATTTGCAATATCTCCCTAGAGCATTGATACTCCCCGGAACTTTTTTCGAGTGCATTTCAATAACGTATTAAGTTCAATAAAGTTATTTGAAAAGAAAGCTGTAATTTATTGTTTTAAAAATTGATTTTCTTCGGGTTTCGTTATACAAATATTCGTTAAAAATATTTTCCTGTAGCATATAGATATACATTTTTTATGATGTTTATATTGTGAAATAAGTACGATTATGGCGAAAAGAATAAATATGCAAATTGGAATTTTTCTTCTTGAAAAATTAATAAAACATTCTTATTTTCAAAGTGAAATTTTGGGCGTTATGTAAATACAATACGGCAGACGGCAGAAGGGAAATATTAATTATAAGCTTCGAAGAAAAATTGAAGTAATCAGTTGACAAAGGATGTCAGAAGCAAATATTAAAAATGCAAGAACCTGCTTCTAACCTTTTTATATATTACACCGCAAAAAAATTGGCATCTTTCAGATGCCACTTTCCTCTGTTATTTAAGAGTGAAAACAAATGAACTTACTTTTAGAACTGTCAAAAACTTACTGCACGATTTATAAATGACGGTCTGATGACGTCAGAGAATAACCTACAAATATAGGTTTTCGAATTGAAACAATTATATTGATTCTAGCTACCTACACGAGTTGTATACATTTTTTTTAGGTTAAAATAATATCGGGTTCCACAATCATTAAAATGAAACATTGGGTATCGTGTTATACTAGAACTGTAGCCTATTTCAATTATATTTATTATGAAACATTATTTACAAATCAAAATTATATCGCAATGTTATTGTTATTCATTAAACATGTCGAATTAATTTATTATGTTTTGTCTCACTTCGAGTTTATTTTGTTAAAATGAATTTTGTTGTTTAAGTTCTAACAGTACAATAATGTACAAGCGAAGCGAGCCTCACCAAAAATACATTACATGAATATTTAATATTTTTGGCACTGTTCCCTAACGAACAATAAATCTGGGTTAATTTATAACCGCAAAATATATTTTATTCGATTATACGATATTTGACTTTGGGACCTTTGATATTTTAGGACCTAAACCGACCGCCTTGTAGTCAACCCGGTTTTGATTATTATTAAAAAAATAGCTCATATTTAAACAAAAAACATACTGTATATTAAAAAAGAAAGAATGTAGAAAAAGTTTTAATTTGAGGCTATTAATACTATTCAAGCTAAATTTGTACGAATATTAAATTTAAAATAACATTACAAAGCAGGTGTACCAGTAAATGACAAAAAATCCGCATGAAAAATATAGTTCTCATTTATTTTTTAGGGTGTTAAATTCAAAAGATGGAAAACATTTTATTTAAATCAAGTTTCTGGGTCATAAGCCTGCTGGAGTAAAATCTGTGTATGACAAGCTACTGATGGCATGGCGCATGGTTCAGCCAGTTTCAAACAAAACGTAACTGTACCCGTATATAGCATACGGTACACACGGTTTACAACAGTGGTAACCAACTTTTTAAAACAGGTAGCTATTACAAAATTTTGTTGTCATTTAGTGCCACATCTGTGATTGACACAAGATCGAAATTACTCCCATCTGATATATTATTAAATAAAACAACAAAGATAAAATTAATTGTCTTTGAATGCTCACTTGGTGAAACTAGTTTTAATAATAAAATATAAAACTAAACACTTGTCTAAGTCTCACGAAATTCAGCCTCCAAGTCACCTTATGAGCATCGTCAGAGGCTGGCCAGCACAGTTAGTAACCATAGACAAGTGTTTAGTTTAATATTTTATTATTGTTATATTATTATAGGTACCTTATTACATAAATATTTGAAGTCTATATTATTAATATATTATTATTATTTGACAACTTTTCAAAATAAATTTTAACAGTAATGAAAATAAATCAAATGAATTCAAAATGAATTTTTGAGCCGATTGAGATTTTCTATGATTATCCGTTTCAGATGAATGAATAGAGCAACAGAATGAAAATAAGATGTTTATACTACATGTTGAGTACCACTGGTATACAGTGCATAGCACTGGTGGTGCTTTGAAGCTCGTTCGTAGCAACGTCGATTAATCAAGTTTTTTTATAATTTCAGCGCAGCAGTATCAGCACAGACACATCGCCGCAGCATTTTTCCAATTTTCAAATTGGATTTGTAATTATCGAACTGTAATAACTCGCACATTTGATTGTAATAATTATGTAAAAATAGTCTACATTTTTTGGAAGGTGTCACGATTATTTAAATATTAAGTAGATACGTTCTAAATGCAGTTTTCATTTTGCTATTTTGTCAAAGCTCAAATTACATATTAAGTACTTCTGACAATTATCTAAAGTTCATACATACATATATATATATATATATATATATATATATATATATATATATATATATATGTATGTATGTAGGTATAGGATGGAGAAGATATAACAAATTCTATTTTATTATCACTGGCATCTATGATTAAAATCGCAGACGCGGCATTTATATATAACTATTATGTTTTATGGAGTAAATAGCACAGTGATATCGTGTCGGATTATTATGGGGTAGGTGGCTCAGTGGTGTTGAATCAGCTTGTTAATTTGTAAACCCGGATTCGATTTCTACAGCCGACAAATAATTTTCACAACATTAAAACTACTTCTGTGGCTGTCCTTCTACTAACATCTATAGGGGCCGTGATTTGACGGCTGCACTTCACGCGAAGAAATAGATATATCATTCACCGCGATCTGCTACTGGGCGTGCCATACTCAGTAATAGGTAAAAGGCGTGATGATATATTTATTTATTTATTTGTGTCGGATTGTGGATTTGAAAACCCGAGTTCAATCCTCATAGCCGACAAACTTTAATTCACAATAAAATTACCCCTAAAAATATATAATTTTCCAATATCTGCTACGGCAGAGTGCCACACTCAATGGATAAAGGGCGTGATGACATATTTATTTTTTGACTCGACTTGCTTCTCTTTCTTAATTTAACAATAAAGTATGAAGTCAATAAACTTATACTGTTAAGTAACAATTTATAATTGCTACAAGGTGGTACACCCAGAAATACGTAAAAGGTGTGATGATATATTTGCTTCATAATTAACTTATTATATCAACTTTTTCTATTCTAGTACGAGAGTTTGACAATATGCTAAAAATACGGAATAGTTTTGTGAAAATTGCCAACGCGATATTTTAAGTGAATTGAAACTGTCTATATTGACTTAAACATTTGAATTTTATGGTTCAAAGCGAATAAATATAATTACGTTGATGGACACTGAATGATCAAACAACGTTGCCTTTCGTTACATTTGTTGATGCATTAACTACATTTTCATGCTTAGGGTTCAGCATCAGTAAATACATTTAAATATATTTTTGTATCAAGTAATTCATCAGGTTTTAATTGTTTAAATATTATCAGTATTCAATATTATTCTTTACGTTTTCAAGTTTTTTAGTTCTTTTCAGAAAATTTTAAAGAGCGTTATAAATAACTATTGTCTTTTACCCCGACCCGTTCGACCCAAAGTCGAGTATCAAGTCAGTTTATGTCGGTTTTAATCTGGACGAGTTGGATACGAATAAGTCGAGTTGGTTTCTTAATTTAAATATAAAATATATAAATATATCATACGTCTTTTACCCATTATTCCGTGTGGTACTCTGTCGTAGCAGATTTCGGTAAGTGATATATTTATGCGCGTGAAGTGCGGTTACTATCCGTCAAATATTCACTTGCTGAACTGATTATATTTAGAGGCATGCCCTTAATTTAGCGAATGTTGGGAAAAAAATCTTTTTGGCTGAAAAAAGTTCACTGAAATGTATAGTTTTTAACATTTTCAACCATTTTTCAACATCAGATTTTCGACCGCTTAGAAAAATTTCAAAAAAATTAAATCGCTTTAAACATACTAAAAATTTTCGACTTTCCTGAGACTATATCTCAAAACTAAGCACTATATTGATATGCGCACAGCGGCATTGAATTTACGAGTAGATTTAAATAAATAGCAGTTCTGCACTATTAATATTAATAGAATTTTTATTGTACCTATTAAAATACTACTTATTCCTTGTAACATTAACTTTCGGAGTAGTTTGGTACATATCGGGTCAAGTACGATTACGATTACTCAATTATTAATTGTAATTAATACAAATCTTGAATGTAGATAAGTAGAAATATTATTTGACTTTCTGCCCTCAAATGATATTCAAAAAGCTTACTTTTTTACAGATAGTAGAAAAATGTTTTTGTAAATAAATATGTCATCCAGCATTCTTAAAGTAATTTTTGTGATAAACGTTAGTTCCAATCGAATTGAATTGATTTTGTAAATGCATTAATACATTTCTAAAATATGGATGAACCTCAGGAAACGATAAAATCAACACCTTATATCTCTAACAGTCCCATACGATTTCACCTAACCTGCTTCGCTTTTAAACGATTCCTTGCGAGCTTCCTGTGAGGTTTACCTTCGAGCTTGGAGCTTGAATAAAGTATTCTGTTTAGCGTTGAACCGAACATGGAACGTGGAACGTGAAACGGAGAACGTAGCTACATGGAAACATCGTGTAGTTCTGGAGGTAAGCGTTCCGGTTCTAAAACGCGAATCCTACCTAAATATAGCGAGGAGTTACTGCTGATGCAGTCTGTTCTTCGATATCTAAATACGATCATGTATTATTGTAATCGTGTTCGTTTTCCAGATATGACTGAACGATATATTGGAGTTTACATTTTTTTGGCTTCCGCCATTACGACCTGATCCTGCGTTTTAGATCTTAAAATCATTGAGTAATTATCCACCATCTTTTCTTATAATTCACTTACTACTGGCAATAAATTCATGAAACAAGGAATATTTTTCTGCTGACAGATACATTTGTTTCTATTTAATTTCTGCCGTTATAAAGAATGAAAAATTCTATTGATTGATTTAAATGTAGAATAAAAAAACAACAAAGACAAAATTAATTGCCTTTAAATGCACACTTGGTGAAATTAGGTTTAATAATAAAATATAAAAATAAACACTTGTCTAAGTCTCACAAAACTCAGCCTTCAAGTCAACTTATGACGTCATCGTCAGAGGCTGGCCAGCACAGTTAGGCTGAATTTTGTGAGACTTAGACAAGTGTTTATTTTTATATTTTATTATGAATGTAGAATTTTATGCTCCACAACATTTTCTCTAAAATAATAAGGGAAGTAGGAAATTATAAAAATATGATTTTACATATTAAAGTCCTATGTTTCGGTGTCGCGGTCACTACCCTGTATAAGAAAAACCCAATTATATTTCTAATGTCTTTTATCTACCTCGGTATAATATTATTACACCTTATAATAAAAATCTGTAATTCTGCATAATCTACCTTTATAATTACTTAATTGCTTCGTCTTACATTTATTCAAGTTTATCTTACTTAAAATCTGGAAAAGAACATAACACATTTACAGGAGAAACAACAATGCAACATTGAACACTGAAAAGAAACACATAGAATAGTTTTGCTGCATTACAATATTCATGAATTCATCTGAAATGGTCTGTTTTGGAAAGAATTTTCGTCTGGAGAATTCCCATTTCTGTCTTTCTCATCTTGGCTATTAAGGATTTTTAATGTTAGCTTGTTCGTTAAGATTATAAAACTTTCTTTAAAATATGTGAGTTTGCTAAATATCCACTAATAATAAATTATAATAATAAACTTGGACTGTTCATAGTTATTTTTAACAATATAGCCCTTCTTTTTTTAAATGTAATATACGACAAATTTAGCACTTGCAATAGTATATGTATGTTTCTTCATGAGATTTGAATCCAATATTTATTTTTGTAAATAATATTAAAATTGAAAGAAAAAAGTGTATATTATTTATTCCATGAGCATGTAAAGATAGTATTACTCATGAGGTTGAAATTTGTGGTACGAACCGTAGGCAAGTAATAGTCATTACATACGATTTCAATAGTATTTAACTAAAATTATTCTTTTAGATCCAAATAATGATTATTAGGGGTGAGTAAGGAATTAAAACTCACGGCTGTGTATATCTACTTGCATTATCTGTCAAGAAACGTTCATATAATGCATGTATTACTAAATATGTTTCGGTCCGATCAAAGCGTGTGATCAAATTGTAAATTTAGCAGAACCAATTTTAATTTAAAAGTTTTATGGCAACAAGTAACAATACTTAAATTAGAGTATCCTAATTTTAGAATAGAAAAGTTTGGTGAAAACAACGTTCAAATACAAATTGAGACATTTCCTAAAGACGTCACAATCTCGAAAACCATTTTTCCTCACGTCAAAGATGAAAAGACCAAAATGGGAGTTTTCCTGTCTATACTGTTTGGAAGCTCGCTGCTCAGGTATCCATTACCATTCACCATTCCACGGAACTGGGAAACAGTGCAGAGGCTTCCAATCAATAAATCTGCTATAATACAGGTACAGGGTAAACATATCGTAAACGTGAAATTTTGGAAACGCCACAAGCTCTATAAGCTAAGCAGGAAGCGCTTACATAGGAGGCTTTGATGTACAAAGCTGTGCGACTATATCATTACTAGAATTAGAATAACAATTGATACGGTATGTTGTACAAGTGCGGGACTTGGATTTTTTCATATTTGCTTTTGTATTTTGCACATTATTGTTCATTGGTATCGCTATAAATAAGGACTGGACATAATCTAATATAATATATGCGAATAATTTTTTTTGTCATAACTTTCATGAAATTCTGCATTTAAATGAGATTAAATATAACAGTTTATTTATTCAGTTACTGTTAAAATCAAGTTTAAAATATGTATGTGAGATATAAAGGTTATACATTTGTTTCAGTTTAATTTTTGCCAAAATTAATTTTAGCAGTCATGAAATACTTACGTATGTTACTTGATTTAGATGCAGAATTTATTTGGAACATTTTTTTGTAGAGTAATCAAAAGCACTGGTACTGAAAAACTTATTTTCCAACTTATTATGGAGAAAATACGAAAGTTTTCTGTAAGTGTTGGTTACCGGTTCATTATAGTATATTGTGGAACTAGCAGGCAAAGTGATCTATTTCCAGACAATGATAGCAATTGTGAGACAATGCATTAGCGAGATCCTACAACCTACAACCACAGGAGTACGGAAAAGTTTACTTTTCCTATGTGTACATACAATTTTTATTCGATCGAATAATACTAAAAGTAATTATTTTATTTTTCATTTATAGGTTATAGTCGACTAGCTGGACAAAAAGAAAAAAAGAAAAGCATTTTGTTTTCAAGTTTTCAATAGATGACTTTCAGCTTAATGTACACAAACAGCTATTGTGAATCATTCGATCGGATCAAACAAAGTCCTTATTTTTTGCGATACCAAGTACTATTGCAACTTTTTATCAAAAGTATAGCAACAAATATGAAAATGTCGTGATTTCTACGAATAATAGTAAGCACTAAGCAAGCAATAGTAACAGCAGTCCGGAACATGACTCCAGGCTAGCACATGCACACTTACACGACAGAAGAAATTGATGGAACCTTCTCACTGGTCTTATCAGTGTCTTGTGATTTAACTCTGTACCAAGAGTTCGTGCAAGAGCAGAAAAACAACTGCATAAATATTTATATACAGTGCAGGGGCGTCGCTGCTATTCATTTTCCATGGAGCGCTTGCAATTACTTCATTTTTATTCATTATAATCAATCTATTATGTTCACTACTTGATGACTAATATACTCGTATAAACATAAACAGAAAAGTTTATTTCAGAAATGAAATGATTCGTTGAAATTTTATTTTTTTAAATGTAATACAGTCGAGTCCGGTTAATTGGGACATACATTTATTCTCAATTCATATGCAATGTTCTGTATAAAATTAAAGTAATTTTTTTCTAGAAAAATATAAATTAAAATGTACTTACGCAAAAAATCTTTCTTTACGTAACTTGCAATTTCTAAATAGCGATTGTCTCAATTAACCGAAAAAACTGTATTTAAAATTAAGGATTTCTAGAATGAACACTGATTACGTCCTTTTATGCATGCAGTATTTGCAGATATTTTTGAACATTTTTTGATATGCTACAATAGTATATTGTAATACTAGTGAGAAAAGGGTTTAATTGCACAACGAGTACGAAAGTACGAGTTTTGCAATGACCCTTTCCCACGTGTTTTACATACTATTTTTTTCAACATTAAACGTGAAAATTACATTTTTTACATTTGCAATACACGAAATATAATAATTATTTAATAAATACTTCTCTCACTCAATTTAGTTGTGATAGTAACCGTTTCCCTCACAAGTGAGGAAAGTAAATAAATTTCCTCACTAGTGAGGAAAACGGTTACTATCACAATTAAATTGAGTCAGGGAAATACCATGGTCACAAGTAATAAATAAATAAATAAAAATATGTTTTTCGAAATTTGTCTTTGAAGTAGTATTCTCGAAAAAATTTTGAAACAATTCGACAAATTGAAAATAGTTAGATCTGAAATCAGTGTTTATCCTAGCAATCAACATTTAAAAAAAATTGTTGAATCTTATGGGAAATGTAAAGTGAAAAACATTTTCCAAATTCAGATGAAAAACGCTTTTCTAAAATATATATGAGTGAATATTTGAAACAATATTTTTTTACTTGTAATTTGCAATTCTAAACATTTTTGTATTTGATATATAATTTTTAAATTATGGGTAGAAATTAATATACGAAAATTTTGCGAATGAAGTTATTAAGCCGAAATGGTAAATTTGGAAAATAATTTTGGATTTAGGTTTTAAATATCGTTTATTCAATTAGATGACGTTTCGACAATAAATTTGGTCATTTTCAAACTCTATGAGGTAAAGAAGGATATGAACTTTTATTTTTGTTATCAAATTTCTCTTGTTTGACATTTAACAATCCATGTGTTGAAAATACAGAATACTTTTCTGTAAGTATGGATAATATGCTTCATTTTGTAGTTATCTGTTTAAAGTATTTTTGTTCTATTTCATTTATTAAAATGTTATTGAACGTATTGGTTTCCATGGCGCTTAATAACAGCTTAATTACTTGTTAAGAAGCCATTTGTCATTGTAACTTAACTTTACTTTTCAAATAATTCATAAAACTTTTTTGTTGACTTAATTTGCGATCGTCGAAAATGTTTAGTATATAACTCGTTTTATAAACTCTTTAGATACTAGTTTTTTATACACTCGTAACTAAAGAGACGTTTATAAAATTTGTTACATACTATACTATTTTCTACTTCCGTGATTAAAATATCATTTAGAGTACTGATTTCTAGGGAACTAAATAACATCTTAATCACAGGATGAAGAATTTTGAATCACTTGCGAGTTTTAATACACTCATGACGCTCGCATTTTGTCTGTGACTCACTTGTGACTAAAGACTAGCATTTCGTATTAGTGTCGTAAATGATTATTATAACCATTAAAATTTGTAAAATCAAAAATTTATTGTTCTTTTAGTAAACCAACTGATATAGTTTTATAATTGTTAAATTTTCACCTCAATAATATTTTATCTTACTTTACAAATTAAATTTTCTTTTTATAATTGAACCATGTAACTATTAAAGTTATTTTTTATGTATTTTTATTGTTTGAAAATGGTCAAAATATTGTGCCGAAACACCCTAAATAAAAAATGAAAATTTTAATTGTTTAAAATTTCTATTTTCCGCTAGAGCCTGAAATTAACAATTATAAAATTACAACCATGGAAAGTTGTAAAAAATATGAATTTGTGATGTTACTTCTTAAAAAAATGAAGCATAACTAAATCTTGTTCTTCTTTATTTGATACTATTTGAGAATGACAAAAATTATTGCGGAAACCTCAATTAATTAATGTTTAAAGCCTAAATTCAAGATGATTTTTGAAAACCAAATAAGAATAACTTGAAATATTGTAATAAATGACTTTACATTCCCTTAAGGCGGTGTCACATCTGTATGATTCTGTTCGATGTTCCGTGAAAGTTTGTCGTGTAATACGAAAAAAGATATAAACGGTGTAAGAACAGTAATTCAAATGCACTGTAGTAAAACAAAAGAGAACGTGTTTATGATTTAGTTTGATGGGAATAGCGGACCTTCTATTTTTTCGTAATTCATCGAGCATCGCACAAATCCTACAGATGTAACAGCAACTATAAATGACAAAATAGTGTTCACCAGAAAATAATTTAAGTCACAATCTACAAAATGTTTTTATTTTACAAATATTACGAAAAAATCTATATAGGCAATAAATAAAAGAAGCAAAAGTTCTCAATGACATAGCGCCATAGTGAAACTGGTAGTGACACCCCTGAAGTAGTCATGAGAGAAACGAATACGAATACGGACACGACACAAACAGAAACAGAAACAGAAAAATGTACATATGAGACAGACACAGACAGAGAGAGAAAAGAAAGAAAAAGTGAACAGGCATTACGATAGAATAGAAACAAATACAAGTATGACGATGACGTTTAGCGTTTAGTTTAGTGGCAATGTGGCACAGGTGTGAAAGTTTTAAGTTGCTCGCTGCGGAACTGGCAAGTGTGGTACAGCCTTAAGTGATGAGTATAAGAAGCATTTCACTGCATGGATGTTGGTTGAGTTACATGTACAAAGTGGTGAATAGTTGGTACAACATTTTAATACAGACTTAAAATACCAACCGTTTAAAACGAAAAGAAGGAAAATTCAGTACATTTTAAATATTTAAATCATTCATGGCCCGTTTTAAAAACTATACTTTTCCTACGATTACTTAATTGGAAATTATATTTATAAATCTAGATAATTGAGACGAAAATAATAATAATTTAACGTTATATGACGTGAATATCAAACTTTAGTTCCAACATTGATGTGTTTATCATAAATAAATTATTACTCACGGAAATTGTAACGTTGTCATAGCAACATTAATGTGATAGATCTCGACCCGTGAGTAATAAATTACTACTCATGGTTGTGAGTAATAAACTGCATTATCTATCAAGAAATGTACATTTAATAGTTGTCCTCTAATTTTGTAATATATGTATAGAGTATACCAACTATTCTTACCACATGTTGATACGCAATTTATACGAATTTCATGATTGTTTTTTTTATAATAAATAAGTAAAACAAAATATAAAAATCCAATATTTTAACTCTTATACAATATACGATAATGTGTTTAGAAAAATAACGATTTTCGAATCAAATATTATTATCCTTTAGTGACAGGTGTTTAAAAAAAATATAATTTACAATATCTACGATAATTTCCCTTGGACGGTTTTCAACCAATCATATTGCAAAGCATTTGAAAATTCAACCAATAAGAATCAGTTTTATTCTGATAAAATCCTGTTAACAAGTAACTATAAGTTTATACAAGATGTTATCAATTTATTGTAAAAAAATTAAGGATATATATATATATATATATATATATATATATATATATATATATATATATATATATATATATATATTATTGTATATACTGATTACAACTCACAAAGAATTTGTCCGAAATTCGCTAAAATAATTACATATTACTTGAAACAAACATTACTAAATAAAAATGAGTAAACAATAAACATTGAAAGAACTGTTTTAATTAATCTTAATGTTTAAAATGGTTATTAATTACCTACTGTAACTTATCAATCCAGTTGCACGAAAATTGTTTGCTTCAAGTAATGAGCAATTATTTTTGCGAATTTCGGAAAACTTCTTTTTACGTTGTATTAAGTACATCAAATAATATATACCCTTTAATTTTTTGTATCCCTCTTTTTTGTAACAGCCTGTATACTATCAAATTGATGCAAAATTATTTCTCCCAGGAAATTATCTTACTAAATAACTCGCGGATAATTTTTAATTTTTTAAGCAGTATTTTTTTACTTGTATCAAACTCTCATTAGATAAACACCCTACAGATTAAGGATTAAAAAGACCTTTCACTATTAATCTAATTTGATAATTTCATTAAATAAATTAACGTAGTAAATAAACAGGACAATTAAATGAATGTAACAATACAAAAAGAGCATTAAGTAAAAAAAAAGGTTTTGCAAACGACATATTTGAAGTTCGCAATCAAGATAAAATGGCTATATATTTCAAAAACCGTTATCCGTTATTGTGATACATGCTTTGTATTTATATTGTGGCAGCGACGAAAATTGTGCATGAAAGCAAATTACTTTTTGAGGTTATGTTCATTGATGAAAACCTAATGAATCATTTGTGAACAAATTTGTGGTCAAGGTAATAATTGCAGAATTATTCCTGTGCGTCATATTTAGTTTTGTTGTGGTGAAACTAGAATTGTAGTTTATCAAAATTTATTTACGTTTTGTTTAGGTTTAGTATTAAATTGTTATTGTTCCTGTCTTGAATTCATTGAGTTAGAAATGTATCATTGTTGTAAAAGATCATTTAAAGAAAACTACACGAAGATGGCAAATTAAACAAAATTTTAAAATAAGTAACTATTTTATATAAAAACGTTTAAATGAGAACAAAAAATGTGTATATTTGGAAGATCAGCTACAACAATGACTTCAAAATAGTGGTGTAGACATTTCCAGGCCTACCATTAGGAGCTACGACTTCGGTTAAATGGGACTTTTATGCGCCATGGCTACGGTATTTCAAAAGTGGTTTTGTTTGCCTAAACTTTACTTCAGGTTAAGAGATAATGAAGAGAAACTGATTTTTGATGACTTTTTCATCCTCAAAATTCATTAAGACACTATTGTCTAAACAGTGGCGTATGCAAATATTTTTTATAGGAGCACATTTTTGAAAGACAACATAAAATTTGATATTTTAAATGGAATATATTCATTAAAATGCATATTTTTTTATAAATTCAATGAAGTTGTTAAGCTTGATAAGTTTTACGAATTTTCAATTTTATAATATTCAATAAAAATTGTAATAGTATCATCACGCATTTTACCCATTATAAGGTGTGGCACTCCACCGTAGCAGATCTTGGTAAGTGATATAATCATTGTTTTCAAAGATGTTAGAGGCGCCACCGGGATAGTTTAAATGTGGTGAAAATTGTTTGCCGGCTGAGGGAATCGAACCCGGGTTCTCAAATCCACAGACCAACTCAATTCCACTGAGCCACCTACCCTATAGACAACTGTTTATTTATTTCTAATGATTTTGTGAATATTGTATTTTTTGTTATTTAGTAATTAATTAATTATATCATAGCTATAATAGGGCAGGTGGTTCAGTGGTAATCAAGTCGGCCTGTGGAATTGAGAACTCGGGTTCGATTCTTACAGTCGACAAATAATTTTCACCACGTTAAAACTACCCCTGTGGCTCCCCTTCCGCTAATATCTTTGGGAGCCGTGATTTTACGGCTGGTAACTGAATTTCACACGGAAAAAATATATCTCGTACCGAGATCTGTTTCGACAGAATGCCACACCCAGAATTGAATAAAAGGCATGATAATATATTTATTTATTTGTTAACCATCGATAAAATAAAAAAAAAATATGCATATGTTTATGTTATATTTAAAAAAAATGTACTAGTTCTACGCCATTGGTTAAATATCAATAGTGTTTACATTTACGAATTGAGAATAAAAAATCGACCAAAATCAATTTTTGCTATTACGAAAACAAAAAAAAAACTTTTGAGATATCCTACCCAAGGAGCATAAAAGTCCCTTTTAACCGAAGTCATAGCTCTTACAGATTCCAAGCTTCTAATGATGAACCTCGAAATATGTACATTCCTTTATATTGTAGATTGTCATTTCATTAAATATTCCGCTTTTACTATCGTTATTAATAATTAGAAACAAATCTATTAATTATATTTAGACATTGCATAAAACAGTACAAAAAGAAACTAAATCTCAATGGCTGGTAGCACAAGCTCTGTTTTTGGGTGTTCTAAGAGCACGGTTTTAACATGTTAGAGATAGCTAAAACACCCAAAAACTCTACTCTTAAAACAGGCAAAAAATAGAGCTCGTGCTACCAGCCAATGAATATAAAAAAATTAATATTAATAACGAATTCATTTTAGTACTAAATTAAAATAGCAGGTGGAATATTTTTCCGGCTTGTAAATTATTTAAATAACAAACAAAATAAATGAAAAATTATGCTCGAAAGTTCGAAGTTCGAATAAATATCAATACCATAATGCAGGTATGACGTCAATGGTATAAATTAACGAGTACAAAATGTAATTATTTCACCTGTTCATTTATTACCTACTCGAATACGAGGTTACACACATGTTAATCATTCAAAGAAATTTGAATATTTCATTTAACTTACCAAGTAAATAAAAATAATTAAAATACTCGAACGAAAATTGGTTGCAATCCACTGGCACATTTTACAAATCAATTTTATAAACTGAAAACCGTAAAGTTTTATATCTACTAGAACTAACATTAACACCAAAGCTAAAAATCTCAAAACAGGAAATATTTTGACATTTATTAATCTTGTGTGTCATTGGCAAACACGTAACAATAGCAAGAGCACAAAGTCTCGGTTAATTTCGTGTACGTTCGACTCGGTTACAGTTCGCCGTCGAGTTTAATAAACAGTGGTTTAATTCTTATTATTTCATTTTCAGTCAACGTACACAAACAGGATAAAACTGCGGTTGCATTTATGAACTAACGCGAGAAGTTTCTGCAGAAATTGTGTTTACATTTTGAAATTTGACGAAGCATGAACTAAATCGTGGAATCATATCAAATTATTAGTTCTAGTAAATATTATGCAGTATACAGGATGTTTTAATAATTCGGGTATATATCATATGAAGCACTGAGAACAAAAAATAATTTTTCAAAATTCGTATTAAGAATATGGAAGAGTACATTTTTAGTGTCACTACAAACAGTTATTTGTCTGATGTTGAATTATCCAAATTTCACAAAATTTAGGATGGATTACCTTAAGAAAATAAGTACCACTGGTTTGATTTGTAAACACTACAATAGTCAAATTACGCATCATACAACCTCAGACAAATGACTGTCCATAGTGTCGGCCAGTGGTACCAAAAATGTAAATTTGCAGAACCATGTTCTTAATTTTGCGATTTATGAAACAAATTATCATTTGCCTTTTAATTTTTTCCCGAAAAATAAAAATACCCTGAATATTGTTGTATTGAATTGTGTAGTACCAAAATAAAAATTAAGCAAATAAATAGTTTGACTTGTTTTAAATCGATTTCCGATAACTATTAACTAACATTCAACTAAAGTTGTTTTTTTTTTCGTTTCAGGTATGATTTTAATGCGATACTTTTTATTTATTCCACAGCTAGTTATTGGCAATTTAATTTGAAGCTTAAAAGATCAATTCGATACATTTTCACTTATCTGATTAGGCATATGATTTTAATTTAAATTTCAAAGTTGTATGAAATGACAAATCCACAATTTTCGTACGGCTTTCATGATGGCTTCTACCAATCAATCATTTCTTTCTAATCTCTTTTACTTTTAGGTTATGTATATTATACTGTTAACTTAATTTAAAGTGACAAACCAAAATCAGACTATAAGCATGATTAAATGAGAAAACATAAAATATAAAAACAAAGTAACACTTACGATGGTGGACTGGGCAACGGGACCTGGTGAATTTTCCAAGTGGCTTCAGACATGGAGTGTTCATCTGCAGCGTAGCATCGCCACAGAGACTGGATCAGAGTTGCTGCTGGTTGCCGTCGCCGGATCATGTGCTTTTGGCGCTGTTGTTGTTGGACCTTCAGCGCGAAACCGGAACCCAAGATGCCCTGTAAGGAAGAGAAGTATTCAATTGAGGTTGACTCATAAAAAAAAAATTGTAACGCAATATATCTTTATCAGTTTGACATAATTCTAACAAATAAATTTTTCTTTGAGAAAAAGTTTAGGTAAAAAGCTTCTGAATACATTCATTTCAAAATAAAATGATAATAGCCAACGTGACAAGTGAGCTCTGTTAAAGGCAAAGGTGAATTTTGAAGCTGTGTCGTCATCATACATCGCACGCAGGCGAATCAATAACAAATTGTACAAAGGAATGGGAATACAAACGAATAAACAAATGAATAAATAAATGAGCCAATGCCAATGCGGCTGCGTACACCGTAGAGGATTAACCCTTAACCCTTCTATTGTAGGTTGTGTGTAATTCTATCACTTGAATACAGGGTCAGTTTTTAGCGACACTTCGCACAACCAAATTCTGCGAAAATTCAAAACTGAAATCTATTTGTAAGCATCCAAAATAATTCAAATTAAAGTATTGATAGTTCTTGATACAGTGCTAGATTAACAAATATTGGAGTAGCTAATTTATTATTGCGTTCAATAATAGTTACTTATGCATTATTTAAATACAAGGTTACAATGTCTGAAGCTAACTTCATCCCGGGATTAATGAATCATGCCGTGATTAACAAGTTCGAAGCCAAAGCTTGTCAACATGTGATTAAGATGTTATTTAGCGCCATGGAAACCAGTACGTTAAATGACATATT